>JARUPZ010000004.1:3331814-3747703 GCA_031213475.1 Nereocystis luetkeana | reverse complement strand
GTGTGCCGCCTGTCTCTGGCCACCGCGTACGGCCTTTTCCGCGACCTCAAAGAGGTGGACGCTATAGGGGTGAGGTGGATGCACGGCGTTTTTGTTCTATGGGGATGGGGGGGGGGGGGGAGGGTACTCGATATCAAGTATGGCCGTAGTCGTATGGCCATAGACCTTCGCACCCCCTAACGATGCCGGGGTGGAACGCGTCGGGTCTTTCGCCGACGAGACAAGGAGGCATTGCTTGTTGCACCAAGCGCGTAGCGACACGTGAGGCATTCGGCGAGTCGCATGAAGCCTTGGCTGCGTCCTCTACTAAGAACCGCTTGTGAGGCGGGTGTTTTCTTGCACATGGAGGACATTGTTGACTTTGTTGGGGGGGGGGGGGGGGGTTCCGGTGTGGCCACTTCCGGAGACAGCACTAGGTATGTTTTGAGGCTGTCTCGTGGGTGCCTTGCCGTCAACCGGTGCACACTACCCGATACGGTCGTTCCTCGCTATCCTACAGTACGTCGAAGAAGTACATATCATTATCTCGTTGTGTTTCACCCCCACTCAATATTTATCCCATCCCATCCCATCTCATCACGTTTTCTTGTCGAAGGCAAGCTTGCCGGCGCGTCGCAAGTATACCTCGCTCTCGAGCGGCTGTCTTGTCGCGTCTGATATTGGCGCTTGTGTTATGTCGTCGCATCCCGTCGACGAAGCAGATGTCACCTTGTCTCTGAGAAATATCATATTAGTCGTGCACTGGTATTAACTTGTCCGATCTTGTCTCATTCCATCCTACCCCATACCATGCTATGCCATCCCTTCCCACCGCATCGCATCTCGTTCCATCCCATCCCATCCCATCCCATCCCATCCCATCCCATCCCATGCCATCCCATCCCATCCCATCCTATCCCATCCCATCCCATCCCATCCCATCCCATCCCATGTGGTTTTTTGTGTACCGACAGAGGCAGGCTTGCCGGCGCGTTACAAGCATGCTCGCTCTCGAGCGGTTGTCTTGTCTCGTCTGGTGGTGTCTTGTCTCATAACTTGTGTTGCATTCTCGCATCCCGTCTTATCTTCCACGATTTTGTTCAATAATAATATAATATGTACTATTACGGGGGACCATAGTTAATAGCACGAGATATTGTTAGTAAAAACCGGTTACATATATACCTGGTAGGCTGTCATGTATACCACAGGTCCTATTAACTATGGTCCTCCGTAATTCCCTACCAGACCGGTACTATCTTATCCGATATTTGTCTCACCCCACCCCACCCCACCCCACCCCCATACCGTCCCACCCCACACCATCCCATCGCATCGCATTCTCCTCTCGCCCTTCGTGTGTACACCCACAAAAAAAGGCAAGCTTGCCGGCGCGTTGCAAGTACCTCGCTCTCGAGCGGCGGCCGCATCTAAGCGTCGACGACGACGGGCGAGGAGCGGTGGGTATGCGCGTAGCCTATCGATACGCCACCATTTTGCACCGCACGCGCTCGCGCGGCGGTAACGGCAGTGACACCAAAAACCGCCAGAGGGGAGCTGGAGGAGGCTTTGGGGGCGGGGGTGGGGGCGGGAGCATGGGTGGGGGTGGGAGTGGGGGGGGTGGGGGGGCGGGGGGGGGACGAGAACCACCCGGTGGAAGCGTTCGTCCGAAAAAAACTTGCGGAAGATTTACCGCCACGGGTACCGCTGCTCCTCCTCCTCCTCCTCCTCCTCCTCGTCGTCCTCCTGCCACTGCTGCTGCTGCTGCTGCTGCTGCTCGACGGCTACCCGCTTCCAAAGCGGAGGCTTACTTCGGGAGCGGCGTGGCGGCATGGTTACGAGCTTGCGGGCTTCGAGCCCGCCGGCTCGGATCGCTCGGGCGACAGCGTGGGTGGGTGTGGGGGGCGGGGGGCGGGGGGCGGGGGGGGATGGGGGCGATATCGGTGACAGATACAAGAAGCTGATGATCCCGGGAAGTATTTACCACCTGAAGAAGCTCGGGCCGGAGAGCAAGGCCGCGAGTTCCGCCGCCATGCTTGGGGGCACTCCCTCGGAGATGCGCTCGCGGCTGTACTGGATGGAGAGAGAACGCGCGGAAGAGGTGGGAGTGGGAGAGGCTTGGGGACGGGGGTGGGTGGGGATGGGGATTGAGAGAAAAGGTGGAGGGAGTCGTGAGAGTGGAGGCGGGGGGGGGGGAGGGAGGGAGGGGACAGCAGTGTTTGTTGAGCTGGGGGGGGGGGCGGGGGGTGGGGGCGTACTCATTTGTTGCTTGCCTTAGTCATTTGATGATTGACCACGCATCCCTTTCGAGACGTAGCGCCGTCCCTGCTCGTATTGTAATAGAGACACCCTTAACAGTTGGGCGCTCATTAGGTTGTTTCCATAGATGTTGTCGCCTCCGCCATCTTTTTCCTTAGATAGCGCTCGGTTTCTCGCTGCTATCTAGTGTACCAAACTCCTCCATGAAACATTCGTCTATTTTCCTCATCTCTCTTAACACATCCCGTTCCTCCTGTTACTAGTGCATTTCGCGTTACTCCTACTATGTGAGTTCTACTCTCTATGGCTTTGCCACTCGGGCGCATCTGTGCATCCACCTCCTCCTCCTCCTCCTCCTCCTCCTCCCGGCTACCGGTATACCGGTTTTCTCTGTTTCAGCGTTTTCGCGAAGTCCATGGGGCCGTGCAAATACCTTGTCATTCCTATTCCTTCTCGTAATCCCCCGTATATATCTCAAGTGTTTCTCCGATTTTACCTTGTCCCTTAGCGCTAGCCTTTTCCATTGTGTCTCTCCTTTCTTCTACGTCTTCTTTGTACGTCCACAACTTTACCGCGGGCATCGTTTTCTTCTTGGTTTCCTCCTATGTCCTTCCATACCTTTTCAACTGCAGTAGGCTATCCCACCTTGGTCCAGCTCGCCCTTTTGTTTCTTTCTCCCGTACAGCTCTGTCAGCTATGATTGGCAACCTCTCCTTTTGGCATGTTCCTTTCTTTATACTGCCATGCCAACTTTGTCATTGTCTCTGATTCATTGACAACCTCTTCTTTTGGCATGTTCCTTTCTTTATATTGCCATGTCAACTTTGTCATTGTCTCTGACTGTCTTGAGCGGGAACGTTCCCAGTTCTGCTCGTAATACTGCATTATTACGGGAGACCATAGTTAATATTAATAGGACCTATGGTATACGTAAAAACCTATATATTTAACCATTTTACCAACAATATTTTGGTCCTATTAACTATGGCCCCCTGTAATAGTCATCGTACTTAAGCATCTGGGTATTTTTGTTAGCTGCTGTCGCCTGTACTGTTTCCAAGTGTTTTACGAACTGAGGTGTGGGGGAGGGGTGTACTCATTGTCGTGCATGGCCGCAGTCGTATGAGCATAGACCCTCGCATCCCTACAATGCCGGGACGGAGCACTGAGATGGGGGGGGAGAGGTTGGGGGGGGGGGGGGGGGGGGGGGGGCAGCACTGCTTAATCAGCGAGGGGGAAGGGGTGGCGCGAGGGGGGAGGCGGCGCTCACTGTGCTCTAAGATGGTTAACCCTTCCTGATCAACAGAGCATTGTTTGTGTCGTGACTCTTGCAGTATAATATACTGTAGTACAGCGTTCTTCACTTTGGTGCCAGAACATTCTCGGCAAAATGACGAACTTGTGGTACGTGGTCCGGAGCGATTCGCCGGATGCAGCGCTTACTCTCGGTCGACGCCATAAAAAGAGGCGTTCTGTGCCGGGGGAAAGGGACGACCAGTACCGTACTGTATGTAGTAATAGCCTTCACCGACCATTCACCGCCTCTTCGTCCTTGTTGTTTCGGGGGAAATGAAGCTTCTTCGCAGATCGGTAGTGGAACGCGGCAGTCAGGCCGTGCCCTCTATATATGTTTCCCTCCAACCTGCAGTACCAGGTAAGTGTTTTTATTTCACTCTCGTTGCCCCCCCCCCCGCCGAGACATTGGCGAGCTTTGTTTTTCTGACTTACGCCCTTCCTTGCTGCGTTCTTTCGTCTGTTGCCCCCCCCCCCCCCCCCCCACCCTCCATCCCCCTCCATCCCCGTCCCCTGCCCCCCTCTCCGCCCCCCTCCTCATCCCCCCCCCCCCCCCCCCCCGGCGGCGTGGTTGCCCTAACCAAAGTTCGCGCGTCTTCTCATGGTCGACACGGCGATAGTGGACCATCTTCCAGCAGCGTACGAGGATGCGCTGCACGCCTTGTACGGCGACGGCCTCCCTCAGCGAGAGCAAGAGCAAGAACAGGACGAACGATAACGAGACCCAATGTTTTTTAACAATAACTTTGTTTTTTGTTTTTTTTCCTTCTGGTATTTTTTTCCCTCCGTTTTTTTCCCATCACATCTGATACATTTCGCTCCATCAATGCTTCTCCGGCTCCCTCCCCTCCCCTCCCCTACTCTATCAATACTTCTCCGGCTCCCCCGCCTCCCCTGCTCTGTCAATACTTCTCCGGCTCCCCCGCCTCCCCTGCTCTATCAATACTTCTCCAGCTCCCTCCCCTTCCCTATTTGTGACTCAGACCAGCTCCCTCCCCTCCCCTATTTGTGACCAAGACCAACCATTTTAGGGCAAATCGTGGGCAGTCCTCGGTATGCGCCTTCGTTTTTTGTTTTTGTTTTTTTTCATTCGAGAATTTGTTTTTTTTCTCCATTCCGAGAAAGAGTTCAGCATTTTGTTCTCTCGTCGACTCTCTTAGCGCCGTGCGTTCACACCCGTACGATGGGAAAACAAAAAAAAAACGAAAAAGCCACTCGGTGGTGTCGGGTCCCGAAAACTCCCAAAAAACCGGCCTTGGTAGTTTGACGAGATTGAAAGCCCTTTTTGGACCGCAGTCCCGCTATGGAGGCAAACTACTTGGAACTTGAGTGGTTTTCTTCCCCAAAACGGGACTGTGGTCCTCGAAAAGTTGAACCACTATTTCGGGGGACCACAGTTAGTAGGACCTACGGTATACGTAAAAACCTACCTGGTATATATTTAACCATTTTTACTAACAATATTTGGTCCTATTAACTATGGTCCCCCGTAATAGACCGCCAGGGGCGCCGGTTACTACTGTAGGAAGAGGGGGGGGGGGGGGGAGGAATGCCGTTTTTGGTGTGGGAGAAGGGACAAAATAGCCGATTCCGGCGTGGAAAAAACGGGGCAAAACTTGCCGTTTCTGATGTTGGGAGAGAAGGTGAAAAAAACGAATGACCGGTTCGCGCAAGGCGGAGGAAAGGAAGGGAGTCGAAACGACCGATTCGCGAGGCGGAGGGAAGGAAGGGGTCAAAAACGACCGTGGCCGATGTGGAAACTGGAATGAAATCGAGGTACGCGTTCTTGTTGCTCTGGTGTGGTTGGTGCCCCGAGGGGCAGGGAGACTCTGATCTGTCTCGCGACACGGTGGATGTCGGTCGAGAGCAGAGGCCGATTGGTTTTCTTCTTCCGCTGGCCGGATTGGTCATGCGGGAAGGTGAGATGACATGTCGGGGGGGGGGGGGGGGGGGTTGTACTCGATAGGAGAGGTGTACTCGATCTCATGCATGGCCATAGTCATGTGACCATAGACCCTCGCATCCCTACAATGCCGGGACGGAGCATGTCGGATTTTCACCGACCAGCAGACGGGGGGGTGGGGGGGGGGGGTGTACTCGATAGGAGAGATGTACTCGATCTCATGCATGGCCGTAGTCGTATGACCATAGACCCTCGCATCCCTACAATGCCGGGATGGAGCACGTCGGGTTTTCACCGACCAGGCAGACATTGCTTGCTTGCACCAAGCGCGAAGCTCCGTGGGGTGTGTCTGGCGAGTCGCATGCAGGGTGAGCTGCATCCTACTAAGAACCGCTTTTGAGGCGGACTTGCATATGGACGACAGCTTCAATGAGTTGATTTAATTTCACGGGGGGGGGGGGGGGGGGGGGGGCGGAAAACCAAACCGAGCGCGTTGTGTGGGGGTCTGTTGCCTCTCGGGGTACCCAGACAGTACGTCATCGTGACGGGCCCGTTTTTTGCGACTCCTGTACCTCGGGAAGCGATGTGTCGGGTTTCTTGAAGGCGGCCAGGAAAGCTGCGGTTCAGGCTAGGTTTTATCGTTTTTTAAGAAAAGAAAAAGGAGGTGTGTTCCACATATGACCGCTCCCGAATTTTCTTCCGTCCTCGGAAATATCCGGCTGAGTTTCGTTGCGGGGTTCTTTTTGTCGTGAGAAGGCCGGTAGTGTAGGGCAGGGCTTTTCGACGTGGTGACAAGGATGGCTGCTTCGGGACCTGCTTAGGTATTCTACTACAGTAAAGCATACCTCCTCTACTCCTTTATAACGGCAGTCCCGTTTTGGGGACAAACTAGTTGAAATTTGAGTAGTTTGTCCCCGCAACGGGACTGCGGTTCTAAAAGGGTTAAATAAGACAAGATGACCCCGTAGAATTGGGTTTCAGTAGGCTACTGGGAGTATCCTAGGGTTTGGTTACTCCTTCCGCTTTGGATCACCGATAGGAGGAGCGTAGACCAGCGTCCGAGGAAAGTTCCTCGGGCAAAGTGTGTGTACCCGTCTAGCGGGTTAACTAATGGAAGGGAGCAGAGTGGGCTTGATACCTCAAATCAAGCCCCCAATAGAATCACTCCTCAAAACTGCTTCCTTTCCTCTCATCATCAAGGGGAAATAACACGACAACAAAGAAAGAAAGAAGTCTTCCTGAACAAGGGAATGAAGCTGCGTTCCCGAGCCGGTTCCTGCAACCCACTTCGCTTACCTCTGTCCTCGGGCTCTACTACAATTTGCGCCAACAGTGAGGGCGCAGCCCTGCCGCCAACCTACTGATGTGGGGATAGCGCCTGACGCGCGTGCGTGTGAGGATGTCCCTCTTCGAGGAGAAGATAAGCTTGATTCTGAATGTTGAACACTACCAGGTACGTATTGTCGGAGATTTTTTTTTCTCTGGAATTTCCAGACGAAAGGAGTCGTACGGCATGGGCGCAACATGATCACCACCCGTACCGCTGGGCGCTCGCGCTTCTCGTACACGGTTGACAAAACCCCAAAGTCGCCAACGTTATCATCGTGTTGGTCGCTAGGGTCAGCACCAGGATTTCCTTCCTTCCTTCCTTCCTTCCTTCCGTCCTTCACTTTGTTTGTCAGACTTTAGCGAGGGTTTCCTTCCTCCCCTCCGCCAGTTTATCAGCCGTTTACGAGGAGCTCCTTTCCTTCCTTCCTTGGATACGTGTATCAGCCTTTGACGGGCGTTTCCTTTCTCCCTCGACATTTAGTTATCGGCCTTTTTTAACTACTACGGGGCACCATAGTAAACAGGACCAAATATTGTTAGTAAAAATTGGGAAATATATACCTGGTAGGGTTTTTTGTTTTCACCGTAGGTCCTATTTAATATGGTCCCCCGTAATAGGGTTTTCTTCCCCTCCATTCCTTGACTAAATATTTATCAGCCGTTAACGAGAACCCCCCCCCTCTCTCTCTTGACGCAGTATGTATCAGCCTTTTCACAAGCCCCCCCCCTCCTTCCTTCCTCGCTTGACGTTAATTATTCCCACATGTCGGACAGATCATCTACAGATCATACAGATCATTCCCACTGCATGCATGATCTAGACCCTTGAAGGCAAGATATATAGTCCCGATCCTGTATGATCTAGCCCATGTTGCCGGGTGGGGGGCGTATAATCTGCATGATCTACTGTAGCACATGTTTCCTGGGTTGAGATGATATGTACAGTACAGATATATCCTGCACAACCTCTCACTACGGCAGGAGAGGATTTAGATCGTCGACAGATAGATCTTGATATGTAGATAGATCATGAGCTGTCTGAGGTGTGCATTATTCATCAGCTTTTAACACGAAGGCTCCCTTCCTTCCTCCCTTCCTTGACTTTATTTACCAGCCTTTCGACAAAGGTTTCCTCGTCCTTCCTTGACTCTTAACATTTTTTTTATCCTCCAGCGGATTGGTAAAAATAAAGCTTGAGTTCACCACACTTCCACGTTCCAGTCTCGTGTCGTGTGTCAATTTAACCTATACCTCCCGTTGCAACTTTACAAGGGTTTCCTTCCTGCCTTCTTTTTATGTACAGTATCAGCCTTTCCCATCCTCCCTTCCTTCCTTCCTTCCTTCACCTCATGTTATCAGCCTTTTTTTTATGAAGAATGTCCTTCCTTCCTTCCTGTCTCCCGTCCTTCGCCTCATTCTGGGTGTAAGCATATTACCCCTTCTATTGCGGGGGACCATACAGTAATTAGTAGGACCTATGTTATATACAAAAACCTATATATTTACCTATTTTTACCAACCATATTTGGTCCTATTTACTATGGTCCCCCGTAATAGGGATCTTCGAAGGGATAGCTACCGAAACAAACATAACTTTGGTGTTTTCAACCGTCTTCGTACGGGCATCGTCAGTCAATGACCGTCCAGCAGCATGGGTAAAAATATCACGCCGCGCTTGAACCGTGCGACTCCTTGCATTGTAACTCGGGCACCGATTTTTTGTAGCAACCCCCCCCCCCCCCCTCCCTAATGATGCACTTTGTAGCACCCCCCCCCCCCCCCCCCCTCCCCAATGATGCACTTTGTAGCACCCCCCCCGCCACCCCCTCCCCCTCCCCAATGCTGCACTTTGTAGCATCCCCCCCCCCCTCCCCAATGATGCAGTTGGCTGGCCGATGCTGTCATCGTCACCTTTTTTTTTTATCGTGAAGTTTCCACTATCAAGAGCCCCAGCAGGCAGGGTTCACGGGTGTTCCCCGCGTTTCCTTACCTTTGACTCTCTGTATCAGCCTTCGACGAACATTTGAGCCATCCCACAGCAGTAGGGGTGCACCAGAGGTTCCTAAGCCCCTCACAGTAGGAGCTCATTATATCACCCGATAAAACACTTGGAAGAGATTCGTTCGTGCCACCCGACCGGCCCTTGTATGCGCTAGTCCTGAAACGAGAATATTATATACGGGTAAAAATTTCATCCTCATTGATAGTTTCCTCACTTGAAGGAACTCAATTAATTGGTCAGAATCCTTTTGTCCCACAAAAGTGCAACCCCCACCGTGGGGTTGACTCGTTTCCTTCCTTCCTTCCTTCGTTTCTTCTTTCCTTCCTTCGGACCCTTTCTACGATAGAGGTAGCACATTTCCGTCATTTTGTTTCTGAAAGACGGGGGATCCTCGACCCCAAAATCGTCGGGATGTCAATCTTGATTTCTATTTTATTTTCTGTAGACTCGGGCCATGGGACTGTTCGCCGCGGAGGCGTTCTGCGATAGAGGTTCACCCTAAAAATTCTGAGGCTCCTCACTTGAAGAGCTCCATACTTCACCCGAAAACTGACTTGAGCAAACGTTAATAGCATCCCGATGAATTATCCCATGGCCCAAGTACACAAAAACGTCATGTTTGGAAACAAGATTAGCATTCCGATGATTTTGGGCTGGGGAGCCCCCCGTCAATCAGAAACTCTTTTAGCTGAAATGTGCTACCTCTATCGTAGAACGCGTCCGCGATGCATTTCAATTTTTGCTGAAGTCAGTTTTCGGGTGAGGTATGGAGCTCCTTAAGTGAAGAGCCTCAGAAAATTCAAGGCGAACCTCTATCGTCGATAGCCTCCTTCGTCCTTTCCTTCCTTCCTTGACTTGAGGTGTCAGCCTTTGACCGAAGGCTTCCTTTTCCGTTCACTTTTCATGTATCAGCCTTCCACCAAGAGTTTTTTTTTTCCCCCTCTTTTACCTTCACTTTGGCAGGACACTTCTTTTCTTCCACTTTAATTTTGTGACTTTGATTCCATGAAGTATTACCACGGTAGCGAAATGCGTTTCTTTTCAGGAAGAGCGAGTGAGAGCGTGCAAGCAGCACACGTATATAACCATCGTGCCCGCATGCGTGTCGTACACCCACCTCTCTAACTTGCATTTTCTACCCCACACCCCCTACACCTACCCTATCAGCCCGGACTAATTGCTACCAGGTACCAGGTACCTGGTATGGCCGATGCCGCACACGTCATATTTTGGCAACTATTTTTCAGGGCATTCCTCGGGATTGTTCCCCGTGGGATTGTTTCCCGCGGTTTTGTGCGAGATTCGGGGAAGTCCCGTGATCCCCGCGGGATTTTTTTCCCGCGGGTTTGTGCGGGATTCGGGGAAGTCCCGTGATCCCGTGATGAATGTGAAATCCCGTGCCCTCACAAACGCGTCCCGTACAAGTTACAACATCCCGCTCCCGCGCCAAGCAAAAACTGTATGGCCCGTTTCCGCACAAACACGTCCCGCGGTGGCCACATCCCACGCAATTGCTGTAGTACCGTCTAGTCCCGGGGTTACGTGAGTCCTGCGGGATATCGTCCCGGAGTCGAGAAGACGTCCCGAGGAATGTCTTGCTATGCTTGGATCAGGGTTAACGAGAGTTTCCTTCGTTCACTTTATTAGCCTTTCCCTGCCCCTGACCCTATGGTCATACGACCACGGCCATGCGTGAGATCGAGTGCATCTCTCCTATCGAGTACCCCCCCCCCCCCCCTCCACATAAAAGCCTCCCATCAAGTGCCGAGGAGAAGCCGTCATATAACGCTACTGTACACACCGCACGGGTACTTACGCACATACGCGCCCATAAAATAATAGTCCCATGCTTCATTCACCCAAGGCCAGTTTCAATCAAAACAAGGCACACGTATCCTCTCCTCTCCTCTATAAATCATCGAAATATGAAGAATCGAAAGCCATGACAACAAGTAGAAATAAAATAACCTCCCCAGCCCAACGCCGGTTCCAGAAATATGTACTAAAAGTATCACACACTTGCCCCGCCAGCACGCATCTCTTGCACTTAACTCACAAATTACTTGATCGCCAAAAAACGATGGTTTTCCCTTTCGGCTGGGTCTACAGTTAAGTCCACCACTACTGCAAAAATATTGCACCACTTGCTATGTATATTATATACGATACGATGCTGCTTCATCACCCTCTCCTCTTCCCGAGCCGCGCTATTGATGTGAAAAAAAAAAAAAACGTTTCCTGGGCGTCCCATCGGCAACATCAACAACATGCAGCGCGTCTTGCAAAAAAACAGATCGTGTCACAAAAAACCAACGAACAAAAGTCGCTGCTGCTCGCCCAGCACACACGCACACGAAACGGAAACAACCCCCCCCCTCATGCACGCGTTTCATCTCTTGAGCACTGGTCAGTACCGAACTACCCTCCTCCCCCCCCTATATTATATACCTGGTGTATAGTGCAAGTTGGGTTGGCGTCGGTTGCGGGGACAACGCTGTAGAACGTGTTTTTCACTGCGGGAGCTAGACAGCCAGGGTAGTACCGTTTTATATTTTTCTTGGCGGTCACCGCGGCTGGCGGTCGAGTTAGACCATTTTTGGGGGGGGAGAACCTTCGCTATGTTTGCTAAGGCACCCACGAGGCAGTTACATGGTGAACCCATTGCTGTCTCTGGAAGTGGCCACACCAAAAAATTAATCAACTAATTGACGCTTTCATCCATCAAGCACGAACACCCGCCGCGAGAGCGGTTCTTAGTAGGATGCAGCTCATCCTTCATGCGACTCTAGCCCAACACCCCAAAGCGCTTCGCGCTTGGTGCAAGCAATGTCTGCCAGGTCGGCGAAAACCCGTCGCGCTCCGTCCCGGCATTGTAGGGATGCGAGGGCCTAGGGTGGCTATGGTCGTACGACTACGGCCACGCATGATAATGAGCCCCCCGCTCTCCAGCCTCCCTCGCTCCATGCAAAGCCGTCCATGCCACACAGCAGAACAGCAATATTCGTACGATACATAATAATAACCCTGTCTAACTTACTGCATTTTTCGGCAACACAAGATTTGAAAACAGTGTAGAATGACCTTTTGACGGTACTCGTACGAAACGCTGGTCAAGATCGCTTGCAACTCGGCTCCAACTCGACGCCGCGCAAACTCCCCCCCCGGCATTGTAGGGATGCGAGGGTCTATGTCGTCATACGACTACGGCCATGCATGAGATCGAGTACATCTCTCCTATCGAGCACCCTCCCTTCCCCCCCCCCTTCTTTTTGGCGGTCACCCACAGCTGGTTGTCTAGTTAGATCATCTGTGCGAGGTGAAGAGCCTTTACTCCGCGCACAAGTGGGAATGATCGTATCACGTAGCGTTCATAGCAAGGCACCCAAGAGGCAGTTACATAGTACTCCCATTGCTGTCTCTGGAATTGCCTACAACGAATTAAATTAACTCATCGAAGCTGTCATCCATACGCAAGTCCGCCTGACAAGCGGTTCTTAGTAGGGTGCAGATCACCCTTTATGCGACTGGTCGGACACTTCACGGCGCTTCGCGCTTGGTGCAAGCAACGTCTGCCTGGTCGGTGAAAACCCGACATGCTCCGTCCCGGCATTGTAGGGATGCGAGGGTCTATGGTCATACGACTACGACCATGCATGAGATCGAGTACCTCTCTCCTATCGAGTACACCTCCCCCCCCCCGCGCGCCGCTCGCTTCATGTCTATGTATACATTAGAAACAAATATCGGAGATTCTGTCGAGCGAAAACCCCAAAAACGTTATCTTCTCTTCTTTTTCGTTCTCTCAAGAACCTCATGGCCACAAAACCCCCACCCTAACACGATCCAACTATACCGGAGTTCTAGACGGACTTAATAGTACAACTTTTTTTTTTCCCCTTCATGTTTTCCGCTTTTTCTCTTCTCTCTCGCAGAAACGCCATTATCACTCATAGGTGATCGATAAGGGGCCACAAAACGGGCTCGAACCGCACTGCACCTCACCGCACCGCACCGCACCACGCACGCATGCACCAAGCACTACACAGAACGCACTACAACGCACAGCAGCGCATGGCACCTCACGACGCATGTCTGTACCACGCACTACACCGCACCGAACCAAAGCACGCGTGTGCCCCCACCAAACATCGCCGCACCACGCGATGTACGCATGTTACCATGCACCACACCGCACCGCACCACAGCATGCGCACAACAGCACGCGCGCAAGCACCACACAGCACGCACGGCACCGCACTGCGCCGCATCACCTGTACAGACCACGCACCGCACCGCATCTCACCACGCATGTATGTACGTACCACGCACCAAACAGCACGCACGGCACCGAACCGCAGCGCGCATACACAGGCACCATGCAGCACGTACCGCACCGCACTGCGCCGCATCGCACGACGCGTGCATATACCACGCACTACACAGCACGAAGTAAACAATACATAGCACAACCTATCACGCGGTTCCCGACTGCCTGGCCCCCCGCTCCCTTGTCCCCCCCCCCGGCCACCAACACTACGCCCATAGGTGGCATAAACACCCCCCCCCCCCCTCCCCCCGCCCCCGCCCACGACGCCCATCGGGTCCTCCGTCCGGACCCTTCGGACCCTTCCTTTATCAGCTCTCAGAATGCAACCAAAACATCGGAAGGTGGCTCTCACTGTTGGGAAAACGAGCCACCGACTCTTTGCATCGCACACTCTTCCTCGCCGACCCTCACCCCCCTCGCCCCCTCCCCTCCTCCCCGGACCCTCCCCGCCCCCCCCCCCGGTTAATAGATCGATCGCCGAAAAATAGCGGTTGCCATCGCACACGCGTTGTAGGCTCTTTGATTCCCAACAGCCTGTTGGCGTGTACCAAATACCGGTACAGCCTCTTGACGTGTACCAAACATCGGTACAGCCTGCTTTATCGTGTGTACCAGGTGTGTCTTCCTTTGGGCGTGTGCCAAACACCGGTAGAGTCGTTAGGCGTGTACCAAATACCGGTACAGTCTTATGGCGTGTACCAAATACCGGTGCAGCCTGCCTTACCGTGTGTACCAGGTGTGAAACACCGGTACAGTCTGCCTTATGGCGCGTACCAAACACCGGTACAGCCTTATGGCCAGTGTCAAACACCGGATAAGTCTGCCTTTGAGCGTGTGCCAAACACCGGTAGAGTCTTCTGGCATGTACCAAATACCGGTACAGCCTTATGGCGCGTACCAAACACCGGTACAGCCTTATGGCGTGTCAAACACCGGTTCAGTCTGCCTTTGGGCGTGTGCCAAACACCGGTAGAGTCTTATGGCGAGTACCAAATACCGGTACAGCCTTACGGCGTGTACCAAATACCGGTACAGTCTTACGGCGTGTACCAAATACCAGTAGAGTCTTTTGGAGTGTACCGCATACCGTTACAGCTTGTTGGCGTTTACTGGCGTGTACAAAATATTTGTACGAATGCAGCAATATGTACCAGGTATATATACGCACCAATATATCAAGTGCGGCATGACCAGCCCGCCCCCCCTCCCCCCACCTCTTCCAGAAATTCTGGATGTCTTTTCCGGTCGAGGTTTTACCCTACCGAGCCCCCCCACAGGCGAAAGCCTTGTCAAGAGCAGCTCGGCCAAAAGCTTATAGCAGCTCTCAGCCAATCTGTACAGCTTGCATCAGCCCTCGGACAATACCAGGTACCGGTAGCTTGTAGCAGTACGGCGAAGACCCAAATAACAGCAGCTACAGAGAGCAAAAAATAACAGCAGCTGGAAAGCAATTCGGTCAAGAGCCTTATAGTAGCAGATCTCGCTCAACAGACTATTAAATGCAGCTCGGTGGACAGCTAATGAACAACAAAATAGCAGGCAGCTTAGGTCATAAAAACGCAACAGCTCACTCAAAAGCTTGTTGTGGCTCGGTCCAAAAGCTTACCAGGTATCACTCAGCAGCTCAGTCACAGGCCTATTCATAGCAAGCCCGGTTAAAGGCCTACCACAAGCGGCGAGGTTGAAATCCTAAAAGCTTTTGCTCAAACAAAAAAAAAACAGCTATTAATAGGTCAAACGCCTATGCATAAATAGCAGCAGCTGTCCCTCGAAACCTAGTGACAGCAATCGGCCAAAATCCCATCAAATGCCAGCTCGCTCTTAAAAACTCACAAAGAGCACATCGGTAAAACAACCTCCACCATCTCGGCCAAACAACCTACTACATAGCAGCTCGCTCAAAAATCTACAATCAGCCGTTCCGCCTATTTGCTCATACCCGCTGGGTCAATCAGAAGACGTACGCACCAGGTCTCGGCGTCAAAAGCCTAGCAGCTCGGTCCAGTAGAGAGAGGTGTTGTAGCAAGACCTCTTCCTCCCCCTAAGAGAAATCTTGACGTGCCTGGCTTTGACTCGCTTGCGCGTCAGATCGAGCTCTTTCACGTCCTTGTGTCCCCCGCTGGGCTGCCTAGGCACGATCACCTGCGCGGTGGTGCAACGTCGATTGAGAAAGCAACAGACAACACTTTTTTTTTCTTATGCGAAGCGAAACACGATAAGGAGATACCTGGTACACTATTAATAGTACCGGGGACCATAGTACATAGGACCTACGCTACACACAAAAAAAAAACAACTATATATTCACCTATGTTTCTTACTATTAATAACAATGTTTCATCCTATTTCGTGTGCCCGAAGACGGAAAATAAATAACTACCTCTATTTCCAGTACGAAATAATTAAATTGTGACCCGAGTTCAATTTTTTACTATGGTCCCCCCCCCCGTAAGACGTACCTGGTACGTGGGAAAAAAGAAAACGAGAGCGGTCGGTGAAACACCAAATAGGAAAACAAAGAGCGCTAACGAACGCAAAAGCGGCAGGTGCAGTGTGTGAACAAGAACGAAAACATAAAAAACGAACAACGAAAACGGGAGCGAAAGCAGCAAAAACTGGAAAACGAAATAATAAGACAACCAAGAACAAAAAAGAACAAAAAATTCAAAGCAGCAAGTGAAAAAAAAACGAAACCCGAAAGCGGAAGGACGAAACCTACAAATGAAAGCAGCAAAACTGGAAAACGAAATAATAAGATAACCAAGAACAAAAAATAACAAAAAATTCAAAGCAGCAAGTGAAAAAAAAACGAAACCCGAAAGCGGAAGGACGAAACCTACAAATGAAAGCAGCAAAAACTGGAAAACGAAATAATAAGACAACCAAGAACAAAAAATAACAAAAAATTCAAAGCAGCAAGTGAAAAAAAAACGAAACCTGAAAGCGGAAGGACGAAACCTACGAATGAAAGCAGCAAAACTGGAAAACGAAATAATAAGACAACCAAGAACAAAAAATAACAAAAAATTCAAAGCAGCAAGAGAGAAAAAACGAAACCCGAAAGCGGAAGGACGAAACCTACAAATACGAAGTAGAAGGAAACACGTACGTAGATGGTATTCATCAATTTTCCTTTCTTTTCTGGCAGGTTATCTCTTCATTTTATTACGGGGGGCCATAGTTAATAGGACCAAAGATTCTTAGTAGAAATGGTTAAATATATAGGTTTTTATGTATACCACAGGTCCCATTAACTATGGTCCCCCATAATACCCACCTCCTTCTCCTCCAGTGTTGCCACCTCTCCTACCAGCCATTCCCCCCGCCTATTACGGGGGAACATAGTTAATAGGACCAAATATTGTTAGTAAAAATGGTGAAATATATAGGTTTTTATGTATACCATAGGTCCTATTAACTATGGTCCCCCGTAATAGTAAGTAGAACCAAATATTCTCGATAAAAATAGGTAAATATATAGGTTTTTGTGTGCATCACAGGTCCTGTTTACTACTGGTATGGTCCCTCGTAATAGTACAGCGGACGGCAACCTCCACCCCTGCCGTCTACATTCCGTTTACATTCATGTCATCAAAAAATCATCTGTACCAACGGCACGGAGAGGTCTTCTCGATTCCCTTCGACATGCCACTCTTACCCTTCATTTCAACACCACTGCCTACGATACCCTACCGTATTGATGGATGTCGAATGAATATTGACCGCGAGAACGATAAACTCCGTATACGATATTCGACCCCTGCACCTCGAACGAAGCCTTTCGTTTCATGTCAGCACGATATTACTGGCATCTCAAAGCGGATGGAGAGAGGGGGGGGGGGGGGGGGGAAGAAAATCGCGTGCGCTACGGCATACCGTAGGTGCGATACTTTCATGACAATCGAGCTTTGGTATCTGATACGTATACGCATCCAAGTTTGACATTTCGATGCATCGAAGGTCGATATTGGAATTATATCGAAGTTCGACGTTTTAATACCTATCGAAACCTCCGATACGACATTCACACTATTAATATGAAAGTGCCAACTGCCTACCTGCCACTCCTCCCGCCTGGTGCGGCGAACGGCAACCTCGAACTCCTCGCTGTACCGGTTCTGGAACCGGAACTTGGTAATCCGCCGCACGCGGTCCAACTGTCGTCAAAGCAAACAACAGCAGGCACCACAGGGACGGCCGGGGACGAAAGAGGGGGGGGGGGGGGGGGGGGGGGGGGCATAGGCGGCCGGTCACTCGGGGGTGGGCTTGTCTTCAATTCCTCGTGCCGTACATACTCGTAGAATCTGCAATACAGCTATATATGAGCTCCATGACTACCATGCCCGCTAAAAGACAGGCGGGGAACGGGAAGGGCAACGGGAAGGGGAAGAGGGGGGGGGGGGGGCTTGCCAGACGGAGATGGGGGGGGGGGGGGGGTTGTCTTCAACCGTGATACAAATAGACGTTTTGCAACTATCAACCCTAACATGACCAGGCGTTGGGCATCCTACCGAATTTTTCGATGCACCGAAATATCGAGCGCATTTTTCATGCCCTACTGGTGTACATCCCCCGGCATTCCCGCGTTTTGCCTGGTTTTTTTCCATCCTCGTGTCTTCCCTCGGGGGTTTCTTACGCACATCCTGAACGAAGGCTTCGAATGTATTGAAACATAGAAATCATTGTATGCATTAATACTGCTCGTGGAGGTTTTTTCGATCACCGGTCCCGAGTCGAACTCGACTCGAGAATCCGATATCCAACACTAATATTACGGGGGACCATAGTTAATAGGACCAAATATTGTTCGTAGAAATGGTCAAATATATAGGTTTTTATGTGTACCACAGGTCCTATTAACTATGGTCCCCCGTAATAGCAACCCCTGTAGAACTGCACACTCCCGTTTTGGAGTCATACCAGTCAAGTTCCAAGTACGAGTAGCTAGGGCGTGTCTTAACTCCCTCCGAAGAGCATGGGAACGAGCGGAACGGAACGAGGGCTGCTCGTGGTCTTTCGTTCCGTTCCTGTGTAAAAAAACGTGTTTGGGTCCATGCAGAGAATCCTGCGCCTCGCCAGCTGAATCAGTACGAACGGTATATTTTGCACATGCCACGGCAAATTGGTGTCCACGTCCATCTTCGGTGGTGTCCATCCACATCAAATAATCTGGTATGTGTTCCCGTTCGGTCGGGTCGTTTGGTCCTCCCAAACAAGAAAAAGGGGTGCAACACTTCTTCTTACTCTTCCTAGATGTACTGTTTTTCTCGGGCTGCACTGAATCTATTCGTTTCCCACGACCAATCAGCACAAATTAAATGTGGCAAATACTATCACATTCGGTTCGTTCGAATAAATGATATTACATTCGGTTCGTTTTAATGATCTCTGGGGGGGGGGGTTAAGACACGCCCTTAGTCCCCAAAACCGAACCGCAGTTTTTTGCCTTTGAAGGGTAGCAGCTTACAACCCTATCGGGAACTCGGTACAGCGGACAAAACCATTAGCCCATACCGGTTTACTCAGCTAACTGTCCAAAAAATATCGGGGCGCAAGTTGAGAATCACCGTCTCACCAAACATTGACATGTAGTGATCACACCTCGGACATATACCGTATCACCGTACCACCTTATCACACCTGGGTGGTAAGATAACACACCCCCTCGGACCGACTTCGAAGCCGGTTTTCTCGACAATGGGGAGAAGGTTCCAAAAAACACCGAGCCGTGCATGCGTCTATGCAAATATACCGTCGAGATATTTCCCACGACGCCATTTTCGTTTTTGTTTGTGCTCTCCTTAGGGCCGCAATGGCAGAAATTCGTCCCAGGGGTGTGTGTTATCTTGATTATAGTATGCGGTAGTCGCTTTCGCTCCTCGCCTGATGATCTACAAGTTTCAGGGAAAACGTATTCTTGATTCGTATGATCTACCGCAGTTTGTAGAATGCAGCTCGCGCTGCCCCCTGCATGATCTGCTGTACGTAGCACGTGTATCCCGGGTTGGACCCACGCATACTATGAACGAATCTAATATCGGCGGGGTAGGATCGATAGATGATCTATTAATAGATGATATATCTGTACATGATATATATGTTCTATTAATAGATCATGATCGTATTCTGACCAACGTGATCATGGTTCCGAGCGAAGCGAGGTGCTTATATTTTTTTATACATGGCCGTCAAGAAAAAATACCAGGTATATATATATAATATATACAAGTATATATATAATATCTGAATATATAAACAAAACTATAAATTCGTTTTCTCTGGTCGGTCGCCGTGGGGGCGTTTCGGTGGCCTTTAGCAAGATCGTCAGCCCTGATTCGCGAGAGCTTTGTACTACTCGCGAGTGGAGGGACTTTTCGGGAACAGATTCAACAGGACCTGCCGTTGATCTCAGCTGCTTTGGCCCGAAGAGACCGGCTATAAGACGGCATACGACGCGGGTCATTGGATATTTTGTATATATATATTCAGATGTAGGAGTTCCTTGTGTGAAGCCAGAGAGACCTGAAGCCGAAAATGTCCAAACGTAAGTACCAGCAGGTCTGTGGTTTCTACAACTTTTTTCTTACGTATTTCCGCCAGCGCACACAGAACAGCAGAACAGTTAAAAGACAGTTACAACTACCGTAGCACGAGTTCTCAGAGAGGGCCACTGCCGCATGACCCGATGTCTTCGTACAGGCGGCTCATCGTACCCGGACACAGAAGTAAGCCTCTTCCGGCTGTCCAGGAAGCCAGTACTTCTCGTCCCTCCGCTGCACGTTCTCCACGAGATGTACCTGCTTCGCGAATAAGGTCACGACACCAGACAACACGGCAGGCTCATCAGATTCCTGACAATGAATGTCTGCAAGATATTGATAATGTTTTATTTTACCAGTACAGCGTGGTCCGGACACACTCATCCCCCGACCGCCAGAAACCCCGGCGGTTCCATGTCGCCGACGTTTTCAACCCTTTTACAGCAGTATTACGGGAGGCCATACAGTAGTTAATAGAACCTATGGTACACATAAAAACCTGTACATTTGCCTATTTTTACCAAGAAATATTAGGTCCTATTTACTATGGTCCCCCGTAATAGCGGTGACTGCAGTCCCGTGTTGTGGACGAACAACTCAAAATCTGACTCGTTCAACCCTGAAAAAAAGTTATAAAGTCATTCATTATTCGCTGTCAAAACCCCCGAAGGATTGATTCATGGTTCGGACGTCCGGACACATCATTTACCCCACCGGGCCCGGCTGGTCGGCCGATGGCGGAAATCGTCACTCACTTTTGTCGACGTTTTTTTTCTCTCTCTCAATTCCCAAAGTGGTTTATAAGCACCCATCATTATTACATTACACCTACGTTTTTGTGGGGACAAATAATACGTGGATGTAAGAGTAATTGTTTCTTCCCCTGGGGTTCCAGGGCTTGGTAACCCTTTCGAGACCCCGGAGCTATGACATGAGCAAACACAACGAGAACGCCTTGTCTCACCAACGGTCTTATCAACGGTACTATTAATATCAACCAGCTATTAATAGCAACAACTACTGTAGTATGGTACGGAGGAACAGAAAAGTGGTAACCGGAAGCAAACATGGCTTTATGAACATAGAGGGATACGTCCTTTTTGGGCCCATTGTGGGTTCTTATTATGAATACTATTAATAGGTGTTACTATGGCTCCCCGAGCCAGATTTGACATTATCATATGCCAATATAGACCCTTTCGACTTTCAGCGTTTATGAACAAACCAAAGCGAAAGCGCTGGTTTTATCGGCGGTATGTATCGAACAACAAGCACTGACAGGACAGCAGTGTATCGTGCTGCCTGCGCCCGTCCGATACAGCTTCTAAGCATCGTTGCCCGGGCTCTAACACCATCATCCTCCCACCCAAGACACCAGGCAGCGGTCGACACTGGCATCATACACATGGCATTTTTTTTGCCGTCTCTTTTTCCCAGCTTCTTTTCCCCTCCTCTCGATGTCAAAAAAGGGATTTACACCATTACTCTGTCAGTCTTGTGTAGCCTGTGAGGGTGTCACCAAAAACACTGTTTTTTTTTCTCAAGTCCCAAGCAAGAACTACTCGTTTCGTACGATGGGGTTTCACCGAAATTATGAGGCGTTCTTCTTTCACTTATTTTCTCTATATCTTCCTACAAACGGGCTATGCACGTGTCGTGTGGGGGAGTATTCACTGCAATAATGAGGGGATGTATCTGCAATCTTGAAGGGGTATTTATTCACCTCTGACAGAGAAGAGCTGTAGTCGTCCACCGTCCCCACGCACCCATCGCCCTCTCCAAACAGCACTCGCTCGTGTCCACGGTACTGTTCCCAAAGCAGACAAAAAAGGAATCACAGCAGTAAGTCATTCTCCCGGAGAGGGAGAGAACAACAAGAGCACCGACCAAGAATGATGAAACATGTATTATTAACACTACCTGGTACTGTATTACGGGGGACCATAGTAAATACCTGGTAGGACCTACGGTACACACAAAAACCAATACATTTCCCTATTTTTACTAACAATATTTGGTCCTATTTAATATGGTCCCCCGTAATAGTATAAGGGTACATAATAATTAATGAATCCATTGCTTAATGTGCTCAGGGAAGAGGAGTTGAGTCAGTACGGGGGGTTAGTGACTACTTGGGGGGCTGTTGATTCATGATGAAACTAGCCATGATACATCTCAAAACAGGTACACAGCTGGCTGGCAGAAGACGCAGTAATTGTGTCATTGTGTGACTTTTTTTTTTTAAAGGGCTTGTGGTTCGCATTGCACGCCTCGCAATATCACGAAGGGACGTTGCCTCGTGCTTCCTCTGCTCGTAATTGCGTGTGCTGAGCGTGGTGCTGCCGCTGAAATTGTTGACCACTTGAAATTCGAAAATTTAGAGGCGGTACAATATTTTCATGTGAACATGTGTTACCGCAAAGTTACCGGCTGCGCGTATAGGTAATTTCAATCCCTGTGTTTTAAACGTGATTGTAGGTTGTACCTGTTTTTCAGTCATTCTGGATCAGGTATACTTTTTTTGGATATTGCCCAACAAGTAACACAATGTGTTACCGCAAAATTACCGGTTAGACAAGAAACTGCCATCCGTCTGTTTTCTGCTTGATTGTAGGCTGTACCTTTTTTTAGTCTACATGAACTAGGTATACCTTTTCTTGTGTATTGCCCATAAAGCAACACCATTGGCTTCATCACTGCAGCCCGGAGCGGAAACAGGCGGAAAAAACAAAGGTGTCATTCAGACAGCACACGTGATACGAGTAAGACATACCGCCGTAGCAGGCACATAGCGAAACCAAGGAAAGAGCCACTTTACGGTCACTACACTTAGGGCTGCGCGTATTGGAAAAACAAGCGGAAAACTCGCCTGGTGATGACCAACCAGGTTAGGTACCTGGTACTTGCTATGGTTAGTTTTATTATGGAGTACCAGGTACCAGGGTAGGCGTAATTCGACGCGGAACGACGAGGGGAAAAACGTACTGAATAATTATCCTCGCGATAAAAATGTCTTCCAAGGCACATATCTACCATAGTGGGGAGGGAGGGAGGGAGGGGGGGGGGGGAAAGAGCCTGCTCTGTGGCCCCGGATCTGAGTTACGACTAGTGTAGAAGGGAGAGAGAAAGGAACGGCGGAGATAGCGAATGGGGAAAAAAAAGAAAAAAAAAGAAAAAAAAAGGCCCAATGCATATGCATACTTGTCGCACGAACCACGGCTTGTTCAGAAGTCTTCCAGTGTGAAAAAAAGAGCCTGGCGAGTTGAGCTAGAGGCTAGAAGTTACGAATACTTATACAGTAGTACTAAAACAACGCAAAAATCGACCGTTTTTCATTGTGCAGAAACCAGAAGATACGAATACTACAGTAACAAAAAACAACGAAAAATTGCCGTTTTTTAAGGCAGTAACCAAAAATAGTGACATAGCACCCGGAACGGAGCCAGACATATGGATAGACTATTACGGGGGACCATAGTTAATAGGACCTATGGTACACATAAAAACCTATATATTTAACCATTTTTACTAACAATATTTGGTCCTATTAACTATGCCCCCCCGTAATAAAAACCGAGCAAAGGAAACACCCTGCCATCGTTGCATTTGCAGTGCGGCCTTGCCTTCACACGGTGGTTGCCCGGGAAGTGCTCGTCCACGTCGGCCGCGTCTGGCCTGATGGCTTGGAACCGGTAGGCTTCGTGCAGCAGGCTCTGCACCACGCGGCTGCCGGACACTGCCGCGGACTTCTCCACCACTGCGCAGCCGCCACCACCGTCACCAACCCCCATCATTACAGCCGTCACCACATACAAATCATGGACACACACGAAGACAAGGGGAGAGATAGGTCAAAATGGGTCAAGGGGCAAACAGCCACCATCAAAATCATCATCACTCTCACGCACAACCATTGTAGGGGGCTCCTCGACTACCCCTGTGAAGCAGCCATCACCCTCACCGCAACCACCACCAACCGCCGTCAACGCCAGCACAATCATGGACACACACACGAGGAGCGGGGGGGGGTGTAGCCACCAACCGCCGTCAACGCCAGCACAATCATGGACACACACACGAGGAGCGGGGGGGGGTGTAGGTAAGGGTGGGTGGGTGGGGGGGGGGGGGGACAGCCGCCACGATCACACAGGAATGAAGGACACAAACATCCAGGAATGCAGACACATATTAGCACAACTATGGCACTGGCTGACTCATTCAGTAGCGATTACACCGTCCAGCGTCGTCAAAATCAATCAGTATACTGCAATGGATGGCAGCAGTATACTGTCTCTCCTCTCTCCTACATCTCCCGAAACGCATTTAGCGGGTTTCCGTACTGCAATATGGCGTGTTTCTTGGACGTACGGAAGGTAAAAATTACTGGCGAGTATACTGGCCGGGTCAATCAGTAGATTACTACTGCCAGTAGAATATTTTACTGCGAGCACATGCTGTGCCAGGGCCCAGCCCTAACCCGTACTACCCGGTGTGCGTGTCGGCTGTTGCCCTAAGGCCACAGTAGTGAACACGGTAGCGCTGCTCCTGGTATGCCCCACTTGCCCCTCATGGTGGACTCTACCCATCCACTTCCTGCAACTCTCTCCGTTGCAGAATCCCGACGAGACTGCCACGGCCTTCTTCGCCTGCTCGTTGACTAAACCCGAGGGGGGTTGGCGCACGACTCCAGGAGGAAGAGCAAGGCTCCCATAAGGACTCGCGTGGGCCCTATGCAATCCTGGTGGAAAAGGCATCCTTCCTTCTCTACACCGTGCACCTTGTGTATGTATGCACGACACGGAACTCAAACCTATGAGGCAATCCCGTCTACACGTGTGGCAAGAAACAAAACACAGCAGGGTGAAGCTGTCGTTGGGAACTTGGCGCTTGCCCTCAGGCAGGATATTTTTACGGCTTGCGTGCGTTGGTTGACTCGGAGAACTTATAGAAATGTTATACCGGGGACGTACGTACATAATTTCGCTCGGCGGTCACCCGGCTTTCATCCGGCTTTTTCGAGAGTGGTTGTAAAGCAGTCATATTTCGTTCGCTGGAAACACAAAACGATCTCGGTCCATCGCAACGCAGCCAGTTGTGGAGTTGGCGTTAGGTCCCACCGTCACCCACCTTGGCACAAAAAACCTGTGGAGATGAGGGGGAACCGGACTTCGGCGAAAAGCCGGTCGACGAACGCTCTCTCTTCCTCCGGCAGCTTGTCCAACTGGATTTCCTGCGTATTGTATTGCCATTGTAGATTCCGGGACACAGCAGTCAGATACATTCCTCGCGAACACCGGGAAACATCACGCACAAATAGAGGCCTCAACGAAAACTACTGCTGTGCGTGTCTTTTTCGGCTTTGTCGCAAAATCGCGAAGAGGGGGGAAAACAAAAGCAAACAAAAAAAGTTGGGGAAAACAGACAAGAAAAAAACAAAGACAGGAGAAGTCCCGAAGAAAACAAAACGTGACAAAAGATCAAAAAAAAAAAGACGGGGGTTGTTCAGGGCAAAAGAGGCCAGAGCCAAAGCTCTCACTTGTTCCAGAATTTTTGTCGTGGGCCCTAGTTGGATACTACCAGTATAGCGCTGACGTTCTACCAAAAGCACGTAGCACACGTGGGTGACAACACGCCGCCTGCGTAACCCTTTTCGGAGCCATCTCAAGCGGACAGTAATATTAGTAGTGTTACGGGGGACCATAGTAAATAGGACCAAATAATGTTAAATTTTTTTAAATATGTAGGTTTTTGTGTGTACCATAGGTCCTGTTTACTATAGTCCCCCGTAATAGTAGCGGACACCAGGCATGCTACGCTAGCGATATGTATATAACGCTTAAAATTCATTAGGATCTCCTGGCTTGATTATAGTGTAGGAGCTCCATACCTCACCCGAAGACTTGATTTTTGCTACCAGGTATTAAATAGTAAGCTGGAAGAGCAAGCCCACGAAAATCCCCAAGGCATACATCGCTAAATCACAAATAGCATGAAAAAACGCTGCGTAATGGTATTCTAACGATATCGGGTGGTAAGGCGCCCGGCCAGTCACATATCCATTGCCTAAAACGTGCTACCTTTGTCGTGACGCACTTATCACCCTGGGGTGATAACATAACACCCCCCCCCCCCCCTCGGATGGATGCATTTTCAAGCCAACGTTCTTGACGACGAGGAGAGCGAGCGCATTCGCCGAGGGCACTTTTTTTTCCGGAAGCCATCACCACTTCCAAATTTCGGTGTGCGGGCGTGCGTTCCTCCCCTTTTTGAGGCATGCTTGGGGGGAGGCAAAAAAGGCTCGGGTTTTTTTTCTGCTATAGGGGGTGCGCTGTCCTATGCGAGCGGGTGTTTACGGCAATGTGTACAACGCTGCTATTTCCGCAAAGCGCCCCGCACACATCAAGTGGCAAACACTTTGCGCAACCTCGTGCAGGTCAGGTCGCTGTTTCACGATCGACTGCTGTGGATCTTCTTGGATAAATAGACCCTTGATATGTATTATCTGCGGTATCTGAGATAAACGCTTGCTTGGTGTGATCTGAACCATCCAGCCTGCTTGCAGTGGCTTTAATTAACCCCTTTCATCTGGTGCTGCTGCAAATATGGCCCCCGAGACAAAATTTCAACGTTTCGGTCGTTCCTCGTATATTTCATCAACATTGCGCGGGAAGGAGAGGCGCGAGTGACCTCCCTTCGTACACTTCTCGAGTTGATCTCATGAAAGGTGTGGTTCCAACCGATGTTCCAAATGTTGGAACCATCTTCTCAGATGTCGATATTTCCTGTGGTAATTTTCCTCCAAAAACCGTGTGGGCAGTTCTAAAGGCAGACCTACTACCGGAAAACACACACACTGCGTGTGTGCCCCTACACACAAGCAGCCTCCTCCGATCGAAAACCCCTCACTCACCTCTCCAATTTTGGCGTCGACGACAGTCTCGCCACCATCGATATCCCCGAGCGAACCGTTCCGCACGCCGTCGCCAGAAATCTGCCGCTCTGGCCAGGCCGTCTGCGTGCACACAGCCGTCGAAGAAGGGAGAGAGAGCGACCAAGACGCCTGCCGCCCCCCCCTCGCGCCCCCCCCCCTACCCACCCCATTTCCCCCTCCTCCAACATTTTCAACAGTCGGCCCGCTATTCACAGCTCGCCTGTCCACCCCCATGCTCCCAACCCCAACGCCTCTGCTTGCTCCGCTTTGCCGGCTACGGCTACGGCTGCTGCTTTCGCCCGCGCCGCTGCCAGCGTCCGTGCCGGTGATCCCGGCGCTCGCTACCCCCGCCGCCGCCACCGTGTCGCTGTGCTGCGCCGCCATCATTGCGTTGTGGTGCTGCGCCCCCGTCGAGTTGTTGTGCTGCGCGGCGTTATCATCCGCTACGGTTCTCTGGACGGCAACCCCTCGGCCGTCAGAGTGTCGATCCGCCGCCGCCGCCGCCGCCGCCGTGGTAACGACTGCCGCGACGCCTCCCGAGGAGGCGCGGTTGCGTTCTCGCAGCCTCCGTCGTGCCGAGCGGACACCTGCACCGCGTTCCAGCTCTTCGGTACCGGTATCCGCGAATCCGACAGAAGGTGCGGTCTTGGCAGTCGGGGTGGAAGGGGAAGGGGCAGGGTAAATAGTACCCGCGGCGGCGGTGCCTGAATGTTTGGTCGCTGCCGCCGCTGACCTCCTGTCGTGGGTACCATCGGAAGCGGTGGTTGGGCTTCTGGTGGCCGTGGACGGTTGTTGCTGCTGCTGCTGCTGTTGAAAGCTTGAGCTTTTGTCGTTGTTTCCCGCCCTCTTACTCCGTACCGGTGTTCCTGGAGCTACTGCTGCTGCTACTGCTGCTGCAGTCGTTGTTGCTACTGCTGCTGCTGCTGCTGTTGCTGCAGCTGCCGCTGCTGCTACTGCTGCTCTATTTCTTGGGGCATCGACGTCGCCGCCCGCCGTCGCTTTCGGGGTGTCTTTCGGTAGTCGAAATCCGTTTTCCGAGCCTTCTGCGGGGCTGCTCCTGCTCCTGCGGCCGCCGTTGCTGCCGCCGTCGCCGCTGCTGCTGCCGCTTCTGCCTCCGGTGTTACGCCCACCCAAGCTCGATCCCTCCGTGATGGCATCCGTTGCTGGCTGTCGGGTTCCCCCGCAGCTTAAACCACCCTCTGCCGACGCGTGCAGCTCAGCGCTGCCACCGGTGCCGCTGCCGCCGCCACTACAGCCCACGCCGTCCTCATGTTGCCGCTTCGTCTCCTGCCCTCTGAGCTTCGTCGACAGCGGAACGCCAGCCAGGCTCGGACGTGTCGCACCGTCGTGAGAGCTTGAAGGTTGGCGTGTTGTCGCGCACGCAAGGGGTTGCGGATGCTGTGCCGCTCTGGCCGATTGCGGAATCCTACCGATATTGCCGCTGCTGCCGGTGCTGCTGATGTTAACGCTGCTGCTACCTGCGGTGATGTTGGGGGTGATGCCGCGCAAAACTCGCCGACGACGCCAAGACTTGGCCCAGCCGTCGACGGCGATAAAAACCTGCCATGCACGGGGCCATTCAACAGTACTTATTACGGGGGACCATAGTTAATAGGACCTATGTTATACATAAAAACATCTATATTTAACCATTTTTACTAACAATATTTGGTGTTATTAACTATGGTCCCCCGTAATAGTAATATGAATAGTAGTGCTGCTATTGATCGTACTCCTGTAGTAGTTGTGGTGGTAGTGTAGCAGAAGCAGCAACAGTAGAGGTAGTACTATTAGTAGCGGTAAAGGTAGTAGTAGCAGTGGTAGTAGCAGTAGTAGTAGAGTATCAGCGGCGCGCTTCTCAACGTTTTACACCTCAGGCAGACAGGTCAGATGACAGATCATGAACTATCTATCTATCTTTGAACGGTAGATGATCTAACTCCTCGCCTGCCGTTGTGAGAGGCTGCAAAGGATATATCTGAATATAACATGGTACAGATCCAACCCGGGAAACATATGCTAGATCATACCAGATACCCGGTATAGATTGTACGGCTTCCGTCCGGCAACACGAGCTAGATCATGCCGATCAGGAATAGATCTATCTGCACTTAACACTGTAGATCATTAGGTGGGCATCAATTATCTGTACATGATATGTCTGAGGTGTGCAGTGTTTTTGTTGCTGTACCCGGGGAGTTTGCCCCCCATGAGAGGGTTGCAGAATTAATAGTATTAGTAAGAGACCTCGAAGGCTGTAAGCTAATTTCTGGGCTCTGAATCACGAAATGTTTCGATCCTCGAACCCTCCCCCCTTTTTTTGTACTATTTTCAGGTCTACGTGAAATATTTATTTCCCTCCCCCCCACTAATCCAAGTGGGTTATTACCAAATACGACGGAAAATTAAAAAAACAACGACGAAAGGCAAGACAAGACAAGGTGAGAAAATACAAGACGAGACAAGACCTCGACAACACCAGACAAGGCAAAGACAAGACGAGAGACAAGGCAAGACGAGAGAAAAGGCAAGACAAGGCAAGGCAAGGCAAGGCGAGGCAAGAGACCTCAAGGCAAGAGACAAGGCAAGGCAAAAAAAGAGCACCCCGGCACCACAAACCCGGCAGTCGGGCCGTGCTACGGTACCAAAACAGGTTATAGGGGTTACACTGCCGAGGCCAAACATCCATCACCGACAGGGCTTCTCAGCTGACCACCGTACCCAACGTCTTCAGATCCGATCGACAGTTTTTACCATAGCAGATGATGTCTAGCCTGTGAGAAAGTGTAGGGGGTTCTGAATCCACAGTTTTCTCCTAGTCGGTTGTTGCCTAGGGTACCTGCTGCACCCAGAGTTATCTTCTGAAGCGAGGATCCTCAAAAAAAATGCCGTGCACGTACTGCTGTAGGTGATGGCCCTACCCTCCCTACCCTGCGTACATAGCGCGCGTCGGCCTACCCTGCGTACATAGCGCGCGTCGGTGTTGGGTCCGGCTCACCGTTTCCTCGTCTACGGTAAGTCCGTCGTGCTGGAGCACGCGCAAGACAGTGTCTCCCGCCAGGGCGTTGAAGTCGCTGCTGTTGTCGTGGTGGACCTGCTCGACGCGAGCGAGGGGTCAATCAACCAACAAATCGATCAATAAAATCAATCATTCTATCAATCAATCAATCAATCAGTCGTGAACTGGTGTCAATAGACCATTTAAGCGGTCAATCAACCAACGAAACGATCAATAAAATCAATCAATCAATCATTCAATCAATCAATCAATCAGTCGAACTGGTGTCAATAGACCAGAATCAATTAAATCAACAAATCTACTAATTAGGGCCGCGGTCTTAGCAAGGGCAAAAAAAAAAAAAAAAAACGAACAGACTTTCGTTTTTTGCAAAAAACAGCAGGTTGAGTCCTAACGAGGGCAAAAAAAGCGAAAAAAAAAACGAAACAAAAATAAGAAATCGAGTCGAAGTTTTACGCGGTGCAATTTTTCGGAATGACTCAACCGCCACAGCACGTGGTTCTCGGCGATAGCGCTCGACAGCGACGGTGGATGGACACAACTCGTAAACGTAAGGCACCCTCCACAGCAGGCGGTTCTCGTGGTCCAACCCGCTCCCTACGGAGTGCTCTAGAACTTGTGTATCGGCCATCGCTGTTCGATGGCAGACGTTTGAATGTTGAGTGGGACTCATGTCGAAAAATATACCGCCACAGCCACTTCCTGATCCCCCGGTTTCTTGCGAGGGCACCCCATGGTGATTCCCTACCCATATGTGCTCGCGCCGTCAGCAGACAAGCCGCGTGGCAGCCACATGCACTACCTTGGCCATCGTGCGCTTGCCAACCGGTCGTAGAAACTTTATCGGAACTTCATCCCAACGCTTCGAGCTCCTCTTATGTTCCTCTTCGACCCTGGGTATCCCATATTTCGTTTATTTGGGACCCATGTCGGGGTTTTTTCAAGTCCTCTGGGACTAACAAAAAACGAAATGTGAAAACGGAGGTATCGGGATCTCTACGACTAATTTTTACAATTTGACCAATAAAACTCACGTACTCTTTAGTTCTGCCTTTCGTTTTTTTATTTCGTTTTTTTTCCCGTTTATTTTGCCCTCGATAAGACCGGCCCATAAATCATATAAATCAAGCAATCTTTCAACCAAACAATCAATCGATCAATCAATCATCAATCCGTCCATCACCACGCATCACCAAACGGCCACAGCAAAAAAAAACAACACAAACCACAAATAAAAACCAGCTCATACTTGACAAAGGGTTTTTGCATAGACGTACGTATGTATGCATACCCGGTGCGCAAGTAAGTGTTGTCTATTAATAAACAGCATGTCGAGTTGTTCTTACTTAACAGTATACATCGCACACAAACATCTTTGATGTCACCCACCTCATCGAAATGAACGGCCAGATAGTCCAACGCGAATGCCGCCATGGAAGTGCACTGGTGATCCTCCGCAGCCAGGAGGTGTCGGCACACATTGCTTGGATTAAGACGCCACTGCGATCACGGAAAAACGAACGGAATAAAAACCACACATTCACAAAGGTCCGGTGCACACCATGTGAAATTCCGGAAGGGTGTTCCACGTAGATAGTGGGCGGAGCGGGAGGGGGGGGGGGGGTGAGGAAGGGGAACGCGGGGGGAGTAAGGTTCGCCTCGGTCTACGATCGCCGCTCGTCTCCCTGCAGCGGTCAAACAGTTTATTTTTAAGAAGTAGTTCATTGTGGTATACGGGGGATTCTATGTTCTTAGGTTCGCCCACAGAGCACGAAAAAGGCATCCGACGAACGCAGAGAGCGCTCTGTTGTTGCTACTACTGCTGTTGTTGTTTCCAAAACATGAAACCGATCTTTCTGCAACAACAATTTTCGAAACAGACACAAAAACATGATTGATTTCTTGCAAAAGCTGTGTGCAGTCGCGGTGATGAGGGGCGCCGGCCACGACCGTGACCAACACGATGCCCACACCGAAGAATCTCGGCGGGAGTGAGTACATGAGGACGTTCAGCGAGGGCGTCGTTGCTTTACCCTATCATATGGGGACAGCAGAGGGAGGACATTGAGAGTAAAAAAATACGGGTACAGCAGCACGGGTGACTACTTGATTAGAGGACAACACAATGGTTGGTGTCTGAGTGAGTATTGAAGGAGTCGTGCGGCACGGGGTTAACATCAAAGATGTCAGGAGACATGCCAAGCAAGGCAAAACAAACGTGCGCTGTCAAGGGTGTACGGCCGAGTGTTCCACACTAAAACCTAGTAGTTTGGTGCCAGTCAAGGCCTATCAAGGCAAAAGTTGTTGTCTGTCGAGAGGTGAAAGTGCTGTCTCTTGACTGTCTTTGGTTCACACGATCATCCTACTACCCCTAAAATATTGCTGGGAGTTCACTCGCTCCTGCAGCAGTAGGCGATCGAAAACAACCAAAGTGATCATTGTCTTTGGTTGCTACAACTATCAGTACCTTCAACACCCAACGGGGTTTACCAGAGGGAAGGGACGCTCCTGACTCCTGACGCACGATTAAAATTGCGTCAAAAAGCGGCGTGTACCCCAACAAAAACCCTTTTATTCCACTCCAAGAGTTAAGAGGACCGTTTGTCTCGTGGCCACGGACGAAATGATGACGACAAGCCTATTCGGGACAACAGCGCAACAACAACAACAACAACAACAACAACAACCTGTTTGACAACAGTCTGCGTGACACCATTCTCACAGCAATCTGGCAATATCGGTGACGACTGGCAACTGACGACTGACCTTCATGTATCCCTCGCACTGATCCATGAGCGGAATAACTTCGTAACGGTTGGCCAAGGCGGAGACAGGCATGACGTTTTCGTCGTTCAGGCCAATGCGCCTGCCACCGCGGTACAGGTCAATCCCAAAACCCAACCAGAAAGAGAGAACCCAATCAGCAGAGAGGAGAAAAAAACGCCCAGAGGGATGAGAGCAGTGCAACGCAACAGGAGAGTACCGCACGTACACAGCTGCGTTTTATTCCTTAGTTTATTTAACGGTTTACATTACTGCTGTTCACGTCTTACTTGGTACCGGAGGCAGGGACAGAGAGCAGAGGAAACGAAGAGGCAACAGTTTCATAGACGAGAAGAGGGGAGCATATTCGTAGCGCGCCGGTAAATCTACTTTTAACTTGATCGATTTTTGCTGCGCTTAGTACTACTGTTGTTGTTCACTTTTTACACGCCAATAATGGCAGAAACAGGAAACATAGAACAGAAATGAGAGAGTACTACTGTCAAGAGGCGAGGAGGGAAGAGAGGGGACGAAAACGCGGGTACATTATATTATATATACAATATTTGGTTCATTTTTGGCTTGCCATGGACGGCAGCAGTAGGGATCACGAAACAGGGATCGGGGGGTAGGTAGGTAGGTAGGTAGGTAGCAGAGGGTAGGAGGAACAGAGATATCCCCATGCAACCAAATTCGAAAGTGGTGCCGCGTAAATGATCAAGGATTTTTGTTTTTGAAGAAAAAAGCTCACCCGCTGTAGAGGTAGTCGAGAGCGACCATGACGTGCTTGTGCTCGGCGTCCTCGATGACCACTCGGCACTTGTGCTGCGACTCGAGCATGGGCAGGGTGAACATGGCCCTGAACGGACGACTCCAGGAGGCTGCAGCGTGTCACGTTTTGATCGGAGTACGGCAGTAGTAGTACCGTAAGGGCGAGAGCCAATGGGTGAATAATGGGAGAACGCAAAGGAACAAGCTTCGGCTGGGTTGGGCTGTCTTGAGTTAACCCCTATAGGACTGCAGTCCCGTTTGGGGGGAAATCCACTCAAATTATAGGTAGTTTGTCCCCGAAAAGGGACTGCGGCACTAGAAGGGTTAAGTTGGGTTGGGTGCTTTGACGCCAACATGGGGAGGGCGATCACGGTGGAATGGCCGACTCCAGGCGGCTGCTCGTTTGTTTCCAAGCATGTTCTACAGTACAAAGGTAACTGATACAGGTCTGTCGTGAAGACGAAATAAACGAGAGAAAACATAAATTGGGCACACCGTTCTGAATGTTTCGTATTATTAGTACAGCATTAGCATGTCATAGTATCAACAGTAAGAGTACATGCCATATTACGGGGGGCCATAGTTAACAGGACCTATGGTATACATAAAAACCTATATGTTTAACAATTTTTACTAACAATATTTGGTCCTGTTAACTATGGCCCCCCCGTAATACTACGCTCAGCCGAGACGGAGCACACGAGGATTTCTGCATTGAACTGCAATCATGCACGGCTGTTTATGAACTGAAGGCAATTCGAAGATGAACTCTACAGCAAAAGGGCAGTAGCAACGCATCTTGCAGGTATGTACGACAACAACGCAATGTCGCTGACAGCAGAGGTGAAAGATAATCGAGATCCTGCCGTACGGGTGTGTGACGTGGATCATCAGCGAGGAACAAATCGCCATGCTTGATCGGCGCACCACTATATAACTCCTGCTGCGGGTCAATGGCTTCCAGCGCCGACAACAAACCGATCACCACCCCTCCCTCGTACTCGAAGGCCCTCACGATGACACGATGCGAGAGCATCCAAACGGCAGTCTGCGAACGGCGGGTGGGATTGCGTGGCGACCCAGTCGGGCGATGTTCGCGACGTTTACCGATGGGAAAAGCTCGGGCGGGACCAGGCGGTTAGTCGCAGACTAGGAGCAAAAGCTTACTATTACGGGGGACCCTAGTTAACAGGACCAATGGTATACATAAAAACCTATATATTTAACCATTTTTACTAACAATATTTGGTCCTGTTAACTATGGCCCCCCGTAATATTAATAACTGCTGTGGTTGATGACCTCTCCAAGTGTTTCGAGCCACAGAGGGGTTGGAACACTTCCTGTTGGGGTTTGGCGTTGAGATCGCGCTGTGGCCTACAGCAGCCAAGAAGGTGGGCAAGTGGCGCCAGGGTGTCTTCGAAGCAGCCGAACGGTTCATGATCAGGCGGCACGAGGATGAGGAGGAGAACATCGATCAGCGCGACGCATCCATCATGGGTAGTGCCCAAGCGAATGGTGAGGCAACGGGGGGGGGGGGGGGGGGGCAGAGCAGTAGTAGATGAATCGAAGTGAAAGAAAGCGGGAAGGAGACGGCAGACAGAGTAGCAAGCAAGGTTTAAGGTCGACTACGGCAGCTAGAAGGTAGAACCTGACTATGTGACTCGTACTGCAAACTGCTGCCTGCGGCTGCTTCGAGCGTGCTTTAGCTTTGTTTTGAAATTAATTTTGCTTTTTCTTTTAAAAAGAAGCCCTTGTTTTGTGCAAAGCCTCGTTTGGTCTTTTGAGTGTCGTGTTGCGCGGTAAAGCATGCGAGCTCACCACTTCACTTACCAAGGACCCGAGAAAAAGGTTGAGGGTGACTCACTAACTGTGCGGGACAGACAAACACAAAGCTTTTACTCGGGCGGCGGGCCTGGTTCTTGTTGGTGTTTTTCTTTTTCTTCTTCTGATTTTGTTTCTGACGTATCACCTCCGGGGGCGCACGACAGCGATACTTGCCTCTTTCTTTTTCTTTTTTCCTTTAGTTTTTTACTTTCGTTTCGTCCAAGGGTGAGTGGCGACCGGCGAGCCTGTTCTTGGTGGTGCTCCTCTGTTTTTGTTTCTTCTTTTACATTTTTTTTCGTGGTTTGTCTGGTCGTCTTATCTCCTCCGGTGGGTGTAACACAGGTGATCGTCATGTACTACCACTGCAGTTGACCAAGTACGAAAGAGGGGGGGCTTTCTTTACCCGCGTTTTCTTTTCTTTTTTCTCATCCCATTTATTATCTTCGCACATCTTCTTCTCTCTCTCCTTCCAACTCGTAACTCAGATCCGGGGTCACATAGCAGGCTCTTCTACCCCCTTCCTGCTACGGTACGTGCCTTCATTTTTATCGCGAGAAGATTTCAGCCTTTTCTTCCCTCGTCGACTCGCATCGAATTGTGCCTACCCACGCTGCAAGGCGCTCTCAACAATTGAATCCTTTTTATATTTATTTTTGCAAATACAGTCAAATGTCCGACCCACCTGGGGCTCGAACCCAGGACTCAAACACAAGTAGAATTCGAGGTTAACCACTTGAACCACCGGGGCGACCGGCTTGGCTTTTATCTCGCATCGTGTGTTTCCCACTATCTATAGTTATTACCTGCGTACAGCAGTCTTCCCAGGTAGCCCTCTTTCTTTTTTTACTTGCTGTTTCCCCTCTTCCCGTTTCCTTTCCCGTTTCCCGTTGTCCCTGGAGGGGTACGAGGATCGCCATGATGGCGGCATGGGCGCCGTTCTCCCCAAAAATGGTTCAGGACCGTTCATGGGTCGGGTCAAACCTCGCGGGTCAGGTCGGGTCGGGTCGGGTAAGGGTGACTCGACCCGACCCGACCCGACCCTAAAGAGTTTGAAAACCTCCTGAGCCGACCCGACCCGACCCGACCCTAAAGAGTTTGAAAACCTCCTGAGCCGACCCGACCCCGTAAGATTTCAAAAGCTTTCTGAATCCCTCAAAAATATGGTATTGATAGCCTGATGAATAGTAAGGAGGAGTGGCAATGTTTCCAGTTGCATTCGGAACTCGGAACCCATGCCGGACGCTGCATCGAATCCAGCTTGTGGTCTGCCTCGCTTTTTGTCTGCGATGGATTTAGGTTTCTTGGTGTCGTATGTGTTGCCTCTCCCAACTTTAGCAAGGGCTTGTTCGGTACGGTATATCGGTACCCGAAGGATTTTCGGTCGTGCCGACCTTACCGAAATGTCAGGTACGGACGTGTACCCTAGAGTTTGTGCCGAACCATGCCAGAGTGTTCGGTAGGGTGTCGAGGCCGTAACGAACCTTACCGAACAATTCGGTAGGATAATTTACAGAGCAAATTCCCCGGGATAATTTGTCACGTACCCCGCCGAACGAACGCCGAACACGCTCTTCTTGCAAAAACAAAAATTGGGGTCGTCCAATAGCAGGACAATAATAGCAATAATAGCAGTACGAGTACCTCCCTTTTCTCCTTGCGTACGTATCCATAAGGCTGTTATGCTGTTGGGCTTTTGAGTATTTTCATTTTCTCGATCTCTTTAGGTTTTGTTTTCCTCTTCTTGATCCATCGATACAGCTTAGTAATATTAACAGTACGTAATATTTTCTTCTTTATTAATCATTTTTGTCCATTCCAATTTAATTCGATGTATGTGGTTTTCTGGCGGTGTACCTGTTGTACCTGTCGTATCCAGTGTGTGTGTGTTCTTCACATTAAACCGTTCTTTCTACCCGTCGACATCCAGCACAACCAGTACGTTGGCATGGTATTGCATCATTTAATGTCCTCAGAGCATTCACGAACGGTGCAATACGTGAAGTAATAGGGACAGCAGACAGCACCCAATAACCCAGACCCTGTTGTATTGTCTGATTGTCTGCCACATCTCCGGGAGTCACGGCACTCTTTTTTTTCCTTTCGATTTTCTTTCCCTTGTTTCTTTCGAGTTTTGTCTCTTTCGTTACACGCTACAGGACTCCTAGCGAACAACGATCAGAGAGGCTTTTACAAGCACCTTCGGTAGGATTGGAAGGGACTAAAGCGAGGAGCAAACAGTTCATTGGGGACGAGGATGGCACGATCTTACGGGATAAGGTGCGAATTCGTGAACGATGGGCGGGGTTTTACCACAAACTCTTGAACACGAAGTCGCTGAAACTCGATCCCAAGATCATCGACCTCTTACCACCGCGACCGCCTAAACTGTCGCTTGAAGATGAACCATCCATAGACGAGATGACAGATGTCGAATTGGAAAGCTGTCGGGCCAGATGGTCTCCCGGTCGAACTCCTAAAAATCGACCACCCGGCATTCGCCCAGCGCTTTCACAACATCCTTGTCAATGTTTGGTTAACAGGAGAAGTCCCTCAGCAATGGAAAGATGCGATCATCAAGGTCCTTCACAAAAAGAAGGATCGAACTGACTGCAACTACTATAGAGGGATTTCGCTTGTTGCCCACGCAGGCAAAGTGTTGTCGAAAATCGTCGCGTCCCGCCTCAGCAACTACTGCGAGACCGAGGAACTACTCCCCGAGGAACAGTGCGGCTTCCGCCCCGCACGATCAACGATTGATATGTTGTTCGTCGTGCGCCGGCTGCAAGAGCTCGGACGACAGAGGAAAATCCCCTTATACGTGTGCTTCATCGATCTGCAGAAAGCGTACGACCCTGTCGACCGAGAGCTGTTATGGAAGGTACTCACACGCTTTGGCGTACCAACCAAGATGCTGAGAATTTTCCGTAATTTCCACGATGGCATGCGGGCTCGCGTGCGTACTGATGACGGCGAGCTCTCGGAATGGTTTGATGTCACGCAGGGGCTGCGGCAAGGCTGTGTACTATCACCGTTACTGTTCAACGTGTTCTTCGCTGCTGCGTTACACGTCGTACTAGTACGCTTCAGCCAAGACGAAGCCATTGTAAGGGATTTGGTCCAACTCAGTGAAGCTGGAGTAGTTCGAACAGGGAAGGAGGAGTCATTGGCGTGCGTGCGAAGGTCTGTATGGGGCATGTTGTACGCCGATGATGCAGGAATTGTCTTGAAGTCGGCTGAAGGGCTCGCAAAAATGATGACAGTCATCGTGACTGTCTTCGAAGCAGCATGCCTCACGGTGTCGGAAAAGAAGACTGAGACAATGGTCCTACAAACACCAGACCGGACAACCCTCGCACCACCGCTCGTCATCGAAGCGGCAGGTCAGAGGTATAAGCAGACGACCCAGTTCTTATACCTAGGCGGCGTTATCCACGAAAACGCTGCGCTCTCGCTCGAAATCGACCGACGGATCCGCCTCATGCGAGCATGCCTCGAACGGTTCGGCCCGGAGTTGTATGATACGACGACCGCCCCCCTTAGCCTTAAAGTCCGAATGCTGAAGGCCGAGGTGATTGAGACCCTGCTGTACGGGTGAGTGACGTGCACCCTCAGAGCGGAACACTTTGCCAAGCTTCGAACGGCTCACCACCAAATCCTGTTGCGAGTCATTGGCTTCCAGCGCCGACTTCGTACTGACCATGCCACCCTCTCGTACGCGAAGGCCCTCAAGATGACACGTTGCGAGAGCATCGAAACGACCATTCGTAAACGGTGGCTCTTCTTTGCGGGGGGCGTGGCACGGCAAAGCAAGGAGCGATTACCCAGTCTGGTAATGTTCGGGACGATAACTGGTGGGGAGAACCCGAGACCAGGCGGACAGTGTAAGACTTGGCATAGATGCATAGTCGAAGAGCTTAGGGAGTTCCGAGCCACCGAAGGGTCAACGGAAGCTGCGCCCTTGGTGTTTGGAGTTGAGACCGCGTTGTGGTCCACTGCAGCCAAAAAGGCGGGGAAGTGGTACCGGGGGATCCTTGAAGCAGCCGAACGGTTCATGATGAGGTGGCACGAGGCTGAGGCTGAGATGAGTAGGCAGCGCCGCGCATCCGCCGTGGATGGTGTCCAAGGGTACGGGGGGGGAGGGGGCAACAGGAGAAGTGGCAGAAACCCCGACCAAGGGAATGCGGAGAGGGGGGGGAACAGGAGGGGTAGAAGGGAAACGGCGGTAGACAAAAGCAGGAAGGAGATGGCAGACAGGGTAGCAAGGCACCAAGTCGACTAGGAAGTAGAACATGACCATACTACTAGTGCTACCAACTGGTGCAGCTGGTTCGAACGTGGTCTTCCCTTGTCTTCTCTTTTTGTTTTGTTTTTTTCTTTCTTGCGCTGACTCTCCGTGATTTTCATTATATTTTTTTCTCTTCCTTTTCTGATTGATAAGCCGTACTGAAGGAGCCGTGTGGCGTGGTTGGATGACGAACCTGCTCTGCGCGTTTCGTATTGTCTGCTGCCAAGGGGCTGGGTATAGTTGACGAACGCAGGGCGGAGACGGCAGTCTGGGTAGCAAGGTACCAAGCGGATTAGCAGGGAGAACCTGGCTATACTACTCGTACCACAAGCTGCTGCCGCCACCTGGAAGGTGCTTTGGGCTTTGGTCTGCCTGTTATTTCCCCTTTGTTATTTTTCCTTGTTACTTTTTTCCTTGGTTCTTTGTCTTACTCTGTTTACAAGCAGTGGTGTTTTTTCTTATTAAGATGTGGCGTAGCTTTGTGGCCACAGAACGTGTATCTCTTCTAGGATTGAAGAATCGGCACGGACACTGGTTGTGCTGGGTTTAATATGAAGGACACACACACACAGGATGTCGACGGGTAGAAAGAACGGTTTAATGTGAAGAACACACACCGCAGTGTGTGCGTGTGTCGCGCCAGTCGTACCCAGTACGATATGGCCTTGCATTGTCTACTCTGCTTGCTGCAGAAGAATGTGATACCTCTACATATATGTCGTAGATTTGTGGCCACAGCTTGTATCTCTCCAGGATTGAACGAAAAGAAACGGCACGGACACTGGTGGTGGTGTGCTGAATGCTGAATGCTGGATGCCGACGGGTACAAAGACTGGAGCAAGGACACACAAGCAGTGTTCGGCTTTGAGATGAAACAAAGCAGGCTGCTGATTGCTGAGGCACACAGACACGTAGAACGGTTGACAAATTATGAATTCACGAATGAACGCTAATGCTGCAGTGGACACAGATAGCAGTAGACCAATCACTGTGAGAGCGCCCCGTGCGAAGTTTTTTGCTGCAAGGTATATAGAGCATAGAGTGTAAGCGTACTGATGTACCTGGTATACATATATATATATATATTTATTTATTTTTTCTCATCCCATTCATTATCTTCGCACATCTTCTTCTCTCTCTCCTTCCAACTCGTCACTCAGATCCGGGGTCACATAGCAGGCTCTTCTCCCCCCTTCCCGCTACGGTACGTGCCTTCATTTTTATCGCGAGAAGATTTCAGCCTTTTCTTCCCTCGTCGACTCGCATAGAATTGTGCCTACCCACGCTGCAAGGCGCTCTCAACAAATGAATCCTTTTTTTATTTTTATTTTATTTTTGCAAATAAAGTCAAAGTCCGACCCACCTGGGGCTCGAACCCAGGACTCAAACAGGGAGAATTCGAGGTTAACCACTTGAACCACCGGGGCGACCGGCCTAGGTCATACATATATATCTGACAGCAAACAGCAGCAAAGCAGTATTAACCCTTCTAGAACGGCAGCCCCGTTCTGGGGACAAACCACGCAACTTTCATGTAGTTTGTCCCCAAACCGGGACTGCGGTTCTAAAGGGGTTAATAGTAGCGTACCAACACACCCCCGGTGATAATGTTTTCGGTTGAGGATTTTCATCACCCGGGGGAGTATACTATGGGGGTAGGTGTGGTATACCGTGCCCCCGGTCAAAAATCGGGTGGTCGCTCGGGATTCAACACCGCGGGGTGGTGTACTACTGCTGTTGTAGGGGTGTAATAACAAAGGGGGAGGTAAATACCAGCAGTAGTGGCTACAAACGACATCAACCCTTTTAGGACCCCAGTCCCGTTTTGGGGGCAAACCACTTATACTTTGAGTAGTTCGTCTCCACTTGTGGAAGTGCGGTGCTAAAAGGGTTAAGCATTCAACAGTGAATGAGATATTACAACTTACAACAACAAAAAACTCATGCGCGAAGATAAACATCGGACAACCCTCGCACCACCGCTCGTCATCGAAGCGGCAGGCCAGAGGTATAAGCAGACGACCCAGTTCTTATACCTAGGCGGCATTATCCACGAAAACGCTGCGCTCTCGCTCGAAATCGACCGACGGATCCGCCTCATGCGAGCATGCCTCGAACGGTTCGGCCCGGAGTTGTATGATACGACGACCGCCCCCCTTAGCCTTAAAGTCCGAATGCTGAAGGCCGAGGTGATTGAGACCCTGCTGTACGGGTGAGTGACGTGCACCCTCAGAGCGGAACACTTTGCCAAGCTTTGAACGGCTCTCCACCGAGTCCTGTTGCGAGTCATTGGCTTCCAGCGCCGACTTCGTACTGACCATGCCACCCTCTCGTACGCGAAGGCCCTCAAGATGACACGTTGCGAGAGCATCGAAACGACCATTCGTAAACGGCGGGTCTTCTTTACGGGGGGCGTGGCACGGCAAAGCAAGGAGCGATTACCCAGTCTGGTAATGTTCGGGACGAAAGCTGGTGGGGAGAACCCGAGACCAGGCGGACAGTGCAAGACTTGGCATAGATGCATAGTCGAAGAGCTTAGGGAGTTCCGAGCCACCGAAGGGTCAACGGAAGCTGCCCCCTTGGTGTTTGGAGTTGAGACCGCGTTGTGGTCCACTGCAGCCAAAAAGGCGGGGAAGTGGTACCGGGGGATCCTTGAAGCAGCCGAACGGTTCATGGTGAGGTGGCACGAGGCTGAGGCTGAGATGAGTAAGCAGCGCCGCGCATCCGCCGTGGATGGTGTCCAAGGGTACGGGGGGGGAGGGGGCAACAGGAGAAGTGGCAGAAACCCCGACCAAGGGAATGCGGAGAGGGGGGGGAACAGGAGGGGTAGAAGGGAAACGGCGGTAGACAAAAGCAGGAAGGAGATGGCAGACAGGGTAGCAAGGCACCAAGTCGACTAGGAAGTAGAACATGACCATACTACTAGTGCTACCAACTGGTGCAGCTGGTTCGAACGTGGTCTTCCCTTGTCTTCTCTTTTTGTTTTGTTTTTTTCTTTCTTGCGCTGACTCTCCGTGATTTTCATTTTATTTCTTTCTCTTACTTTTCTGATTGATAAGCCGTACTGAACCGGTCGCCCCGGTGGTTCAAGTGGTTAACCTCGAATTCTACTTGTGCTTGAGTCCGGGGTTCGAGCCCCAGGTGGGTCGGACATTTGACTTTATTTGCAAAAATAACAATAAAAAAGTATTCAATTGTTGAGAGCGCCTTGCAGCGTGGGTAGGCACAATTCGATGCGAGTCGACGAGGGAAGAAAAGGCTGAAATCTTCTCGCGATAAAAATGAAGGCACGTACCGTAGCGGGAAGGGGGTAGAAGAGCCTGCTATGTGACCCCGGATCTGAGTTACGAGTTGGAAGGAGAGAGAGAAGAAGATGGGCGAAGATAATGAATGGGATGAGCAAAAAAAAAAAAAAAAAAAACTGAAGGAGTCCTGTGGCCGTGGTTGGATGACGAACCTGCTCTGCTCGTTTCGTATTGTCTGACCACGCCAAGGGGCTGGGCATAGTTGACGAACGCAGGGCGGAGACGGCAGTCTGGGTAGCAAGGTACCAGGCGGATTAGCAGGGAGAACCTGGCTATACTACTCGTACCACAAACTGCTGCCGCCACCTGGAGGGTGCTTTGGGCTTTGGTCTGCCTGTTATTTCCCCTTTGTTATTTATTTATTTTTCGTGGTTCTTCGTCTTACTCTGTTTACAAGGAGTGGTGTTGTTGTTAATTTTTCTTTTTTTTTCCAGCTCGGTCTTTTTCAAGTGTTGGCCACCTCGCCTGCGGGGGGATAGCACGACAGATTGTTTCTTCTAGTTTTTGCTTTCATTTTTTTTTTTTTCTCTTTCGATTTGTCTTCTTTATTTTCGCTTTGTTATCTGTGATTGTTTCCTTTCGTTCCTCTATCCCATAGAATGTGTATTGCCTGTCGTATCTAGTATGATGACATGGCATTGCATTGCCCACTGCTACTGCTGTCCTTACTGCATACGTGGCAACGTAGTATCTCTGTGGTGTAGCTTTGTGACCACAGAACTTGTATCTCTTCTATTAAAAGGATTGAAGAATCGGCACGGACACTGGTTGTGCTGGATGTCGACGGTCGACGGGTAGAGAGAACGGTTTAATGTGAAGAACACACACACATCAACTACTCCCACCTCCGAAGATGTCAGGAGACATGTCAAGCAAGGCAAAACGTGCGCTGTCAAGGCGCGTGGGACCTACTGGTAGTAATTTGGCGTCAGTCAAGGCATGTCAAGCACTTGCAAAGTTGCTGTCGGTCACGGGGTGGACGTGCTGTCTTCTCTCATATTCACCCGCCTCCCTTATATCAACCAACGCATACAAGATGGACGACAGTTACAAATAGCCTGCCCTGCTGCGCGAGTTCTGACGTAGCGTAGGGACAGCTACAGAGCAGAGTACATTTTTTTTTTTTTTTTTTTTTTTTTCCATCCCATTCATTATCTTCGCACATCTTCTTCTCTCTCTCCTTCCAACTCGTAACTCAGATCCGGGGTCACATAGCAGGCTCTTCTCCCCCCTTCCCGCTACGGTACGTGCCTTCATTTTTATCGCGAGAAGATTTCAGCCTTTTCTTCCCTCGTCGACTCGCATCGAATTGTGCCTACCCACGCTGCAAGGCGCTCTCAACAATTGAATCCCTTTTTTTATTTTTGCAAATAAAGTCAAAGTCCGACCCTCCTAGGGCTCGAACCCAGGACTCAAACAAGTAGAATTCGAGGTTAACCACTTGAACCACCGGGGCGACCGGCCTCAACATACCAGGTATCATACACTAAACTAAAAACCGATATCTTCAGGCGTCCAAAACGGAATATTTGTTCGCGGCCCGGCGACTCCATTTTCTGTTTCTGTTTTCAACACGTGTTTTGACATCGCGACAATCATTCGGTATTTTGTGAGCCAGAATGGTCAAGGACCCCAGATGCAAGCACAAGTTGAGTGGAAAACTGGTCTCGGATGGGATTATTTATGAATTACTCGCGTCAACACGCCACGGCGGCGATAAGGTATACCCACAGGAACCGGCCCGTCTGCTGATCATGAGGCAACGCCTCAGGGGGTGTGGTACGCACCGTACCCCCGGTGATCACTGGGTTAGTCGTTTGCATCATACTTTAGAATAAGTGCCACCCCGGTGGTGCTGCTGCTGTGGGGTGTGTGTACGTTCTTCACATTAAACCACCGTTCTTTCTACCAGTATGGGGTCGTCACACTGCTGCCGTTGACCGAAGGTTATTATGAGTACTCTGTACCTTGGTACCTGGTACACATTTACAGATGAAATGAAACGCGAGGACAGTCGACCGAAACACGATTGTTCATCGCTACGACACTTATCACAGGGCTTGAAAGGTTGTTCAGTAGGTTCCGACGCCGGCCAGATGCATTGCTTGGATGGCGTCATAGCCTATAATGGGCTATGGCGCTATGGCTCACGGCTGTATGACACGTAGGGCACGGCGCTTTTTTTTCTTCTTTTTTAATTTTTTTCTTCTCTCATCCCATTCATTATCTTCGCACATCTTCTTCTCTCTCTCCTTCCAACTCGTAACTCAGATCCGGGGTCACATAGCAGGCTCTTCTACCCCCTTCCAGCTACGGTACGTGCCTTCATTTTTATCGCGAGAAGATTTCAGCCTTTTCTTCCCTCGTCGACTCGCATCGAATTGTGACTACCCACGCTGCAAGGCGCTCTCAACAATTGAATCCTTTTTATTTTTTATTTTCGCAAATAAAGTCAAATGTCCGACCCACCTGGGGCTCGAACCCAGGACTCAAACACAAGCAGAATTCGAGGTTAACCACTTGAACCTATTAATAGAGGATAATGACCAATAAAAAATACGATTATGGTTGATTATGGTATGTTTTTTCGTAAACGGGCCCCTTAGACCGCTCTTCTTATCTCCCGAATTACGAATTCCCGAATTATCATATCTAAGCCGATGTACCCACTACCAGGTATTAATATTACTGCTGCCTGCACGTACAGCCTATCGTAGCTATTCTCGGTGTGTAATGCCATCAATAATAGCACAGCTCTGGTCTGCTCATCATTACTACCAGGTATTAATAATAATACTGCTGACCTCTTGAAAATAGAAAATAACCAATAAATGTTCACTCACTCACCCAAGACAGCCTTGTGCGCCGCGACATCGACGCCTTCCACGACGAGGCAGACGTCGCTCAGGGCAGGATCGGTCAGCATGGACAGCATGGCCTGCGCACAGCAATCAGCCCAGAGCCGACACGGGGGGAAATCACTCTCATCCTTCCTCTCTCCGCTCTCACTCCTACCCGGTGCTGCTCTTTGCTGCAAGGAGCAGATATGTCAGGAAACAGATTTTTCACCCCTTTGACAGACAGCAATTTTGCCTAGACCTGCCTTGACCGACACCAAACTACCAGGTACTAGTTTTTAGTGTGGAACACTGGGCCCCTACACCCTCGACAGCGCACGTTTTGCCTTGCTCGGAATGTCTCCTGACATCTTTGGCAAGGAGTAACTGGTAAAAGGAGGGACCATTGCGAGCTCTTTTTAATGCTTTACTGCTGTTTACGAGTATTACCCAGTTACCACACACGTGATATGATATACTCGTATCAGAAAGTACCTCCCACCACTACTGTTCGGTGAACGGAAATGTAAGGACGGTGTGGGTATTCATACCAAGACCCCAACGGTCATTACATTCCGCTCAACGTGGTAGAAAAATAGTAATCTCATATCTGCACCACATTTCGCTCTTTGGTTCCCAGCTTTCAGCTCCAACGCAAAACTAGGTCCGAGATCGTGATGGTTTTCATGTAACTTAGATTCTGCGACACCACTTTGTCCGGAAATGTAAGGATTTTTCGTGTGATAATATGAATATTGAATCGGTCCTTACATTCCCGGACATATTGCATTGGGACATTTTTGTTCACTATTTAACCTGGTCATGGTACATGGTACATGGTATTTTTGTCATTTTTCGACAAAAAGAGAATGGACGAATGAATGACTCCGCGTCCTAAATAATGACGAAAAAAAAAGCAGTAATTGTGGTACACATCAGCGCCTTTTCTGTTTACGTATTGGAGAAAGGAGTCGTGCGATGCATTCGTCCGTCGCGGCACGCTACGAGTTTGCATCCTATCCTTGAACCGAGCAACCGCGGAAGGGTGTTGTGGGCTGCTGGCTGCTGGGTGTCTAATCTCGCTCTCTCTTGCCAAGATCTTCGCAGCAAGCGGCACATGGAGCCTTCTGTCTATCGTCCATCACGAACCTGCACATAGCATTGGCTGCTTATTATGTGTGTGGTGGAATAACTAACCTTTTGAAGCTGTCCGAGGTCATCATCAAGACTCCACGTCGAGTGCGTCGATGGCGGAAGTCGATGGCCTCTTGCAGACCTCCTGCACGCTCCAGACCACGGACCCCACCGAATATTCGCCATGAGGCTGGCGCTCCCTCTCTGCCACGCTCGCACGCCACACACCCCACGCGCCTCGCCCGCTGGACGTCCCTCTGTCTCCTGCCGCGGAGAGGATAGGTTGGGTTCCGGTTTCCGGTGTGGTTTGTGTGGTTCATTTCTTTGACGTCTTTGGATCAATCCAAATGATGCCATTCAACCATTGGTTCATGGCCGAAAAATGAAGTGATGCAATGCTCCGCTTTGTACGGAAATATAATAATCACTTTAATATTTATTTGGAGATAAAACGTTTATTAAATATACGGATAAAGTAGGTGGTTTTTTTCTGACAGTCCCGTCAAATCTTCAAGACTACCAGGTAGTCTTCAGGTTCCAGCTCCAAGTTCCCAGGCGGTACAAACAGGCCCGTACAAACACGCCGCATACGAGGATAAGAGCATTGCCCCACAGCCGATGCCCAATATGCCCAAGCCGATCAGAAGATCAAGCAACTGAATAGGATCTGTTGGGTGACGATGATGGCGGTGAATGCCAGAGCAACACGAGTCGCCTTCATTGCGCTTGCAGCTGTCGGATCGAGCGGAGCGTTCTCACCTTATTTTCCTCTTCCACCATCATCTGTGAGAATACCTTTCAAATCATCAGCAGCAACAGCAGCAGTGTTGACTCAGACTCGGAGTACGCTCGTATCACGACGAAGACATCGTCATCTTGGACAGAAGCAGCCGTCGCATGCCGGTCTGTTTCTGTTTGGTTTCGGGGGAGGAGGGAGCAGCAGTGCGTCGTCCCGCAGCAGCGCTTCTCCTGCGAGCTCTAAGGCTAGGAAGGCTGTGGAGAGCAACGCGGTGTTCAAGTCGCGCACTGAACAGGTTCGTGGGAGGACTCAAAAACAACGTTGTTGCAGCACATGGGGGGATAGCAGTACCCTATCGTCATGCTTGCCAGATCACCAGCAGTCGTGCTGCTACGAGTACCATGACACACGTACAGCAGCAGCAGCATTATAACAGATGCTGAGAAGCACAACGGCAGCCATAGCCTGTCGTGCTGTCTACCACTCGCAAGTATCGCAAGCACGGCTGTATGCGTACTGCTGCTGCGGCTGCTGTTGTGGTACTACTAAAATATAGTGCTGCGCTGCAATAATATCTGCTGTGTGCACCGCTGATGTTGTGTTGCTGACTGTGCTCGTTGCTGTGCTCGTGACGGTATCAGCAGAGAGTCGTAGCCTCCAGCATTGCTGCTCGCTTATACTCTTGCATCTTGCGTAAGATCAGCGCAGTTCCTGCCACAACTGCCGCAGCTACTTGAGATGCCGGGTACCTGGAACATTGTGAATATGGATAGATGAGAGCTAATAATACTCTCAATAATGGCTGTTGAGGCAAATATCCCATCTACATGGGCTGCTGGCGATAACTTTAGCTCGTCTGCCTCGAGGCTCGAGGGATCTTTTAGACACATGTTATCATAGGATCATGGGCGACCACGGGGGCATTTAGGAACCATCCCCGGGTTTCAGGGCTTGCGTTTTAGGATAGGATCAGGGTTAGGGGCCTATGAGGGCTGCATACACGCCACCAAAGACGCCGCCGCAGGGCTTTGTTGTCGTTGCGCACTTTTGGGCTGAGGGAGCTGGCTGCTGTGCTGGATAGGGCGTATGCGGCGAGAATGTGCAAAACGCAAGGCCTGAATGAAACCCGGGGATGGTCCCCACAGATATGATTTACATATATATCGACGACTATGCACCTGTGGTGTGTACGAACCCGAGGATAGTCGTGAATATCACCCCCCGGTGGTAGGGTCTCGCTGCTGTTGCATCACTGCTTAGGTACCTACAGATAGATGCTTGCTTTTCGCTGTGGAACACGAAAGAAAGCGAAACTTCATTGCGTCAGCATCGCCAGATACCACACGATGCCGCACTGTCCGGAAATGTAAGCACACACTGACACCGCTTGCTGCTACTGCTGCTGTGTCAACGAGCGTGACAACCCCCCCCCCACCGAACACCTCAAGGCGCTTCGTGGTTGATACTACTAAATGTCTGCCTGGTCGGTGAGAACGCTCCGTCACGGCATTGTACTCGTAGGGATACGAGGGTCCAGTATGTCTTCCGACTGCGACCATGCATGACACTGAGAACGCTCCCCCCATCCGCCTCACTAGTATGCGAGAGGAGCCATCACTGCGATCGATCTGGTCCGATCACTGGAGCGAGACGTCGCCAGCAAGACACCCGGTTGCGATTTGGAGGACGTCGTTGCGGCAGCCCTCGAAGCCATACCGGACAAGCGGAAGCGGGAAATGCTCTCCAAGGCTAGGTAAGTGAGTGAAAAGCAAGAAGCCCCCAAAATCCTCTCACAGGAGTGTTGATGGATTCTGTACTTGTAATGAAGCATGTTCGGCGCGATATAGTCTGAGGGCGTGTCTTAACTACCACCAAAAAGCATGAGAACGAGCGGAACGGAACGAGGCTGTTCGTGGTCATTCGTTCCGTTCCTATCTATAAAAACGTGTTTGGGTCCATGCAGAATCCTGGGCCTCGCCAACCGAATCGGCACGAACGGTATCTTTTGCACATGCCACGGCAAATTGATGTCCACGCCCATCTTCGGTGGTGCCCATCTACATCAAATAGTCTGCTAGTTGTTCCCGTTCGGTCGGGCCGTTCGGTCGGGTCGTTCGGTCCTCCCAAACAAGAAAAGGGGGTGCAACACTTCTTTCTCCTCTTCTCGGCTTCCTAGATCTACTGTTTTTTTCGGGCTGCACTGAATCTATTCGTTTCCCACAACCAATCAACACCAATTCATGCGGCATATAGTATTCCATTCGGTTTGTTCCAATGCTCTCTGGGGGGGTTTTAGAACCGCAGTCCCATATGCGGGGACAAACCAATCAAATTTCTAGTAGTTTGTCCCCAAAACGGGACTGCGGTTCTAAAGGGGTTAAGTTAAGCAAAGACACACCCTGACACCCTGACTCGTATTTTATCACTTTATTCATAAAAGTACTCCTGTCGTGCGTATTATTTATTCTCTTGGCGTACGTAGTATTTAATAAAAAACTAAACGTACGCCAGCTGTGAGTTAACCCTTTTAGCACCGCAGTCCCGTATGTGGGGACAAAGCACATAAATTATGAGGAGTTAGTCCCCAAAACAGGACTGGGGTCCTATAAGGGTTAACGATCGGCAGATCGATCGATACTCAACTGTGCAAGCTGCGTGAACCGTTCGCGCGTTTTCCGTTATTTCCCTAGCGATTGACTATATACTGGCCGGTGACTCCCCTGGATGCTACTAGGGCCGACGAGACGATAATACTTGTACAATTTCGTACACTGAAACAGCAGATCGACACGCGAAGGTCGGGGTACACAAGAGAACCGAAACTTGGTTTACAAAAACATTTAAAAGTGACGGGCACACCAACACACTGAAAAAATGTTTGACATACTCCCCGTAAATGTTGCAGCAGATCTTGACGTATCAGTACACATGAGTACGTACGTGTTTGTTAGTGAGTCTCACTATCGTACATGTTCTCGGGCCTCTTCTGCTCTTGATGTTGATATATGAAAAACGCAAACAGTATGCACACACCTGTGAGATTGCAGAGGGTGGTCCAATAGCGCAGGAGGTGATGTTGGTGATGTCTGTAGGCAGGCTAGCGAGTGGCGCATTTTGATCCTACAGCTCTTTGTTCCGTCTCAAACGTCCTACTAGGCTATACGATCACTAGAGCTAGATCCGAAAGCTCGCCCTGCACACGATGCCAAGAAGATGGAAACAAAAGCTGAAACTGAACATGAGCGCCACTCTCACAACCTCCTGTCGTAATATTATTTCGACTCTCAACGAAGTCCGGTTCTTGATTGGGGGAGTTACTAGATCGTTGAGTGAACGCACCTACGTAAAAAATTACCAAGGGCCAAGGACGTATGATCTGGATTATTTGGCATGTGTATCTGGATTTTCATGCTACAGCAGTACAAACCTACGGATCTTGCTACATCATTCATATCAGCACACGTACAATAGTAGTTGATCATAAAACGCCAAATTCATGAAAGCAACCAGGAAGCCCGATACATGCATCTGCTCAGAGCAGGAGCGATTATCCCTCGTGGTTTGTTTACTTCCGGCGCTACTTGAGCCCCCGGAAAGTCGATACTTGACAATGGGGATCACTTCAGTGGCCATCGCCCGGCACTCTGAATTTAATCGAAGGGACACTCGAGCTACCTCGTGGGGCGGACTTCGAGAGCTTGATGATTTAACAAAACGTAGTATTTAAAACTTGTTTGTCGGTGGTTGGAGAATGATGTCACCAGCTGACTTCTTTCGCCCCTGGTCCCGGTATGAATACATGCCTATACATGCCTGTACCTAGGGCAGTCGGGCAGCATCGACTAACCAACGACACCCCTATTGTGAGGACAGAACACTTGGAACTAGAGTTATATTTCGTTTTCTGTACGGTGCGCGCTGTACGGCAAGATTCTAACACAAAAACTATCTCATTGCTTGCAGCCCAACAAGCAGCAACTGCGAACGAATATCTCTACTACTTATTTCGGTATACTGTACCGGTATGTAACAGCCATCAGGCGTATATGACATATAGGGTTGACGGCTGCTGGGTGTGGTCTAGCGGGTAGACTGCTCATCACCCTGCTGGCGGTTGCGATGGGTTCCGAATCTCGGCTGCTGGTTTCAGCTCTTCCTACACAAGGCACTGCTATAATGGCATCTTCTCAATATGTACCTCGTATTACATCATTACATCAGCCCAGCAATAGTCCCGTCGCTGGAAGAGCGAGAACGCGTGTTGGAAATCCCCATCATAGTCTAAGAGCAGTGGGCTATCATATGCACAGTAAAAATGAAGGTAAGCACTGGGGGGCAGAAAGGACGACACCTGTGACCACAGCTTGGTCAGAAAGCCACCTATAATAGGCTGCACATGTATGAATAGTCGCCTGTAGAGCTAGCTGCGGACACCTTCGCCCAAGGAGTTTTTCGTTCTCTCCTGCTCCTTCGGCGAGGAGAGGGCGGGGCGGCAGGGGGGTCGTCGTGTGCGGTGAGGTGTCAGCATCGAAGGGTGCCCCGAAACCTACAACTGGGAGTCGGCACGACTTAAGTCACCGATTAGTTGTCGTTTCGGAGGTGCCAACCATCCAAACTTGCTGGGTTTTCGTTTTTGAAGTCTGTTTCATGCGGGATACGGGCATTCTCCTTATCTGATGAACAACCAATAGCCCGAACGTAGTTGCCGTAAATTGAAGGCAAATGGTACTGCATTAGCGCAAACTTCGCCTCGTGTGGGGCCTCCAGTGGCTCCTCCGGCAACGCCTCTGGTGGGGTCCCCTCCGCGGGGGGGGGGGGGTACTGATGTCATGCATGGCCGTAGTCGTAGGGGGTGCTTAGGCTCGCTTCGTTCGGCTAACCCCTTTTAGTGCCGCAGTCCCGTTTTGGAGACAAAATACTTACAACTTGACTGGATTGTTCCCCAAACGGGACTGCAGTTCTAAAAGGGTGAACTAGTAGACGAAGTCGGATGGCGAAAGCCAACTGCCTGGAGCAAAATAGTCGTCTCACCCGCCTACGCACGAAGCGATTTGTTACTGATAGTCTACAATACAAGTACGTGAGTCGCAAAAGCCTGCTGATTCCCAACTCTCCACCAAAAATCGAAACATAACATAACCCTCATGAACAAACCAAAGAAGACCCGCTTTTTTGCAAGCGGTGTAGAATGGCCCGCGCCTGCATATATGTTGTTGATAATCCGCATGTTTGCACATATCAATATGACATCAATCTTTACATGAGCACTGAATGGAAGGTCGATGTGGATGCTTTTCGGCTTGCCACCCTGACCTCGCCCGGACCTGCCCCCACTGGGACCTCACCCCTCCAAACTAGCCACATCGCCCTGCCGCCAGGGCTTGGAGCGCAGCGACGGCTCGGCCACAAAACTACCTGGTATGTACGTACTACTACTATTATAGTAGTACTAGTGTGTGACGGGTTATGTCAATCCTTTCGGGATTGGGACTCACGAGTACAATAAGCACGAACAGTTTTGAAGCGCAGCATCACGAACCGTCTATCTAGGGTGACCAATCTGCAGGTATGTACGAACGAATATGATAATAGGATCATGCTGCGAGCATGGTATACATAGAATTTCTTGCCGTGTGCCGGTGCGTACTTCCGGTATGAATGATATCAAAGATGTACTGGACGACTATTGCTGTACTTCGGGTGCTTATCATCCCCTGATCCAACAGGGCCAGGCAAAGATAGGAAATGGCCGCAGTTTACCGAGCTACATGCCCACTCGGAAGTGGGCAGTTGGGTGACGTGACGGCAAGTAGCGGCTTAACCCGGGGACACAAGGAAGTGTCCCCGTTTTAGCAAGAAAGCCATGAAACATCTTTGGAAACTGCCCATTTCAAAACATGTTAAGGTTTAAAACGCGGTAAAAAACTCGTGACGGGACGGGCGAAATGTTTGGTTTTTTGAAAGGAAAACCATTTCAGGGCGGGGCGGGTTGGAGCGATAGGTTTGAGCCAGAACATTGAACGGGAAAGGATGGGACGGAAGGGCGGGGGAATGTGGTCTTGACCGGACGGGATGGTATTTCCATGTCGCGAAATAACTTCTTGACCGGAAGCGATGGTACCTTGTTATGGCGAGAGCTATTTGTTCTTTTGACTGGAAGGGATATTTTGTTGACGGGAGGGGACTGTATTTTTTCGGCGGGAAACATTTTTTTTCTTGACGAAAACGGACGGCATCTTTCGGCAGGAAGTGTCTTTTTGACGGGAAGGGATGGCAATCTACGGCGGGTTTACGAATGTTGGCGGGAAGGCGTAGAAAAAGGGAACGGGGACAGCTTGGAGGGCTAGTCCCTGGTGGGGCCTGTCTGGTCTGTCTGGTCTGAGGGGTGGCGTATGTAAGGGTGCCAAGCGGGAGCAGGTGGTTAGGGTCATTCTTCTCGGAGAGCTTTTCTCCCAAATTTTCGACATTTTTTTCGCGCAATTTTTCAATCTTCCATATTTTCCTGATTTTTATTTTCAAATGTGTGAAATTTAACAAACTTGATTTTTGTGCTTTGGAGAATTTCGCGAATAGTGACAAAACGCCTCCGTATAATGATACATAACTCCAATTATTTCCAAACTTTGGAAATTATGGAAAAAACGCTCTCCGATAAGAATGAGCCTTGGACGCAGACTCCTGATATTTTTTTAGGATAACCTTTAGACTGGTATACAGCGGTTTTACTGGTATACAGCGGTTTTACCATATTGGGGGTATTTAGACGGGTTTTTCCCCCGCACATAGGGGGTTACCCTCTGGGGCTTTGTACGGGAGACAGTAATTATCGAAGTCGCACGCACGCACACCTGAAAGAAAGAACAGTCTTCGCGTAGAAACAGACAAAATATCAAAATAATATCACGTTCCGTTGTCTGGAGAGATGCGAGACACTCATCACTCAACAGCTCCGCAGGTTGTGGGCGTGGGGCCCCGGGGCATTGGCATCAGCCATGTTGAGAGCTTGTGCGCAATCGTCGGAGACTATTAATAGCGATAGTACTTTCGGTAGAGGTAGCTGTGCAGTCGGATCTTCACAGCAGTGTCTGCGAATCCTTCCTCCTCTTCTCTCACTCAAACCACGAAGCAGAGGGTTTGTGGGGTTTTGCGGTTTGCGGTCACCATCCCACCATCGACTTGCCATCCGTTCCGTTCTTCCCGTTGCGTGTTGTGTACATCAATATGCTATCAATAGTGTTGTTGCGTGCCGTTCGTTCCGAATTTGTTCAAATAAATCGCCGCGAAATCGCCGCGTGTTGCGTGCTAAGACGTATACCAGGTACCAGGTATGTTCAGTATATATATATTATATTATATTATATTATATATAGGGTGTTGCATGTTGTGCGCGGCGCGCTGGCAGCGTCTCTACGGCGAGAACTGTGAACTGTTTCATTCATACTATTAATAACGTACCTGGTACTTTTTTTTTCTGTTGCCGTTCAATATATTCGCCCTTCATTTCTCTGTCCCTCCCATTATCAGTATTAATAGTCGCAACTCGGATCTGCGGTCACATACGTAGCAGGGCTCTCTTCCCTCCCTCCCTCCCTCCCCACTACGCTTCTTGCCTTGGAAGGCGTTTCAATCGCGAGAAGGCTTCCGCCCTCTCTTCCCTAGTCGACTCGCGTCCATTACTGGCGCCTACCCGCGTATATACGTGTGTGCTGAATTGGCCGTTTCGCGTATGTTGCATAATAAGTATAATGTGTAGTAACTGCACGGTTTTGTATGGGACAGTCAGTCTGCAGTAGGTGCTTAGTCTACTTACTGCAGTGCATACATACCCTGGTAGGGACTAAGAATAAGCGAAGAACTGGAAATCAGCACTACCAAGACGATTTTACAGAGACCCGTCAGTCTAGTGTACTCGTAACCACCATGTGCAATTATTATTAATATTACGGGGGACCATAGTTAATAGGACCAAATATTGTCAGTAGAAATGGTTGAATAAATGGGTTTTTATGTATACCACAGGTCCTATTAACCAGTTAATAGGACCAAATATTGTTAGTAGAAATGGTTGAATATATAGGTTTTTATGTATACCACAGGTTCTATTAACTATAGTTAATAGGGCCAAATATTGTTAATAGAAATTGTCAAATATATAGGTTTTTTATGTATACCACAGGTCCTATTAACTATAGTCCCCCGTAATAGTACTTGAACCCTTATTCTGCGAGAAAAAATATGACTTGCTCTGTTTTTTTAGCTCAGCACTGTTACGGGGGACCATAGTGAATAGGACCAAATAGTGTTATTACGGGGGGGCCATAGTTAACAGGACCAAATAATGTTAGTAAAAATGGTTAAACATATGGGTTTTTATGTACACCATAGGTCCTGTTAACTATGGCCCCCCGTTACAGTAAAAATAGGGAAACATATAGATTTTTGTGTTTACTGTAGGTCTTACCTGGTATTTAATATGCCCCCCCGTAAAATAGAGCACAACAACAGCAGTAGTAAGTCGCCAAACGGACGTGTAATACGTATAGCTGGCGGTCATTCTGAATCCTGGGATCTCGACTAATGAATCATGTGGTCTGTTTTCCTGCGATAACCCAAATAGCAAATGCCAGTAGAATCCGTACGATAGACAGACTCGTTGTCATGATCGAGGACTATTACCACGGGGAACCATAGTAAATAGGACCCAATAATGTTAGTAAAAATAGGGAAACATGTAGACTTTTGTGTGTACCGTAGGCCCTATTTAATATGGTCCCCCGTATTAGGCTGTAATGTAGACTATGGTGAGAGCCCTTTTAGGACCGCAGTACCGTTTTCGGTACAAATTGCTTGGGATTTGACTGGTTTGTCCCCAAAACGGGACCGCGGCTCTAAAAGGGTTGAACTAGCGTGGTACCAGGTACTTGTTGAATGTTATAATATTACGGAAGTATAGCAACAGCAGCAACGTCAACATGTTGGCATTTTTCTGCATCGCTGATGGCCAAAGCAAATACGTAATACAAGACAGGAGTACCCGGTACTTGGTTCCTGGTATCATCGTACATACGTGTTCGTTTGATACGCTATCATATCAGATATGAGTACCACCACGCGAGCACAAGCAAACAAGCAATCGCCACACGGAAAGTTGTTTTCCTTTTGCTGCGGACATGGTCTATTAATAAATCCGCCCCTCCCCTATTTTATACCTGGTATAGGTTGGGTTGGCGTCGGTTGGCAACGACACTGTAAAACATGCCGCTCACTACGTGAGCTAGACAACCAGGGTGCCGTTTTTTTTTGGGGGGGGGGGGGGTGGCGGTCGCCCACAGCTGGCTGTCGAGTTAGATAATTTGTGCGAGGTAAAGAACCTTTACTCCGCACAATTGGGAATGGTCGTATCACATGGTGTTCAAGGTCAGGCACCCAAGAGGCAGTTACATAGTACTCCCTTTGCTGTCTCTGGAAATGCCTACACCGGAAATTGAATCAACTCATTGAGGCTGTCGTCCATACGCAAGTCCGCCTCAAAAGCGGTTCTTATTATTACGGGGGGGCATAGTTAACAGGACCAAATATTGTTAGTAAAAATGGTTAAACATATAGGTTTTTATGTGTACGATAGGTCCTGTTAACTATGGTCCCCCGTAATAGGATGCAGCTCACCCTTCATGCGACTCGCCAGACACCTCACGGCGCTTCGCGCTTGGTGCAAGCAAGCATTGTCTGCCTGGTCGGTGAAAACCTGACATGCTCCGTCCCGGCATTGTATGTATGCGAGAGTCTATGGTCATACGATTAAGGCCATGCATGAGATGGAGTACACATCTCCTATCGAGTACCCCCCCCCCCCCCCCTGCCTGCCCCGCGCCCCCCCCCGTCCCCCCTGCCCTGCCTCGCCTCCTCTCATTTTTCTTGCAGTGGAGGCCGAGCTATCGGGCCGGGCGGTGCGGCTGCTTCCGGGGCATCTATGTCGCCGTCACGAGGAGGCTCGGACGTGACAATAGGGGGCCGAGGGGGGCAGCAGTACCTTATGACCCAGGGTGGTCAGCGAATCAGCAGCGGGAAGAGCACGATCTTTAACGGCGTGGAGGTCGGCAAGGAGGTACAGTAAGAAAAAACGAAAAACTGCTGTACGAAAAGCATGTTGAAAAGTTGTACCTGTGGTACAATGCATATGAAGGCAAAAAATATTAACTTTGAAAGAAAAGTACTGGTATTATACGAGGTAGTACTGTAGTCTAAAAAGTGTCAGACGCACACGCGGACAGTATGCGTATTATACGCTCCAAAAAGCGGTAAAACACCCGTGAAACGATGTATACAAAAATTACACATGCAACAGCAGAACCAGAAGAATAGACACGCGAATACGCTAGGAAACCGGGGTTTGACCCCTCGCCTGACCGCCCTCCCTCACTAAGAAACGGTGTATTAACCCTGTTGGGACTGCAGTCCCGTTTTGGGGACAAACCACTCGAATTCTAAGTAGATTTTCCCCACAAGGTGACTGCAATCCGAAAGATATCAAGGCCACAGGCAGTAGGCTTTCACGCGCGCCCAAAAAAGACCGGCCGGGCAAGGAACAACGAGCAAGGAGCAAGGAGGCATTTTCTGGCGGGGCTTATTGGGTATATTGACCGTGTTCGGGGCATTCATTTTTTTCGGCTGCTTGTGCTAAGATTTCGTTATAGAACATTTTACGTGGGGGGAGGGAGGGGGTGTACTCATGTACTCGATGTCATGCATGACCGTAGTTGTGTGACCACACGTAGAGGAGGGGGGGTACGATATCATTCATGGCTGTAGTCCCTCGCATCCCCACAATGCCGGGACGGAGTAATAACGGAGGGCGTCGAAAGCACAGCTATTATCTTGTCATGGAGTGCACGGATACGTATCAAAGCCATAGTGGGGAACTACCAGAGGGCAATGTTTTATAGCACCCTCTAGGCGTTATGGGGCTTGGGCACAGGGGATACTCAAGCCTGTCTGTCTTGAGCCCCCCACCACTCGACCCCAAGGCAGCCTGGAGGTAAGGAAGAACGCTACTCGATGCGAAGAGTGTAGTAACAAGCACTGGCATCCCCGAGTCCCGCTCCCACTGGAGCATGTCGACATATCGCGTCGTCGGCAGGACTCAACGGTGGCTGCTTGTGACATTTCCAATCGGTGCATACAGAGCGAGAAGACCAAGTGTGCACGTTCCCTGCCGCCAGCGCTCATCCTTCATTCACTCCACTCACCGCTGCTCGTTCCTTGCGCTGCTGCGGCGTGCCCCGATTCGCACGCCTTCGTTGCGGGTCCGGTTTATTTAGTTTTTTTTGCGGTTATACAATGGTCCCTCTAGAGTGCCGGCACCATATGCGCCAGCCAATCATACCGGCAAAAAATATACGTAGCGGCAAACCGGCACTAACGACTCCGCACCCTGCCACACCGGTTGATCCCATCTTCGTCAGTCGATTTCCACGTGCACTGCTCGACCGACATTACAGAGGGTCCACTACTGCTGTGCTTTGCCACGCCTTGCCGCGCCGTGATATTAAGGCGTTGCAGGTAGCGAGAAGCACCGTATCTGAGCCGTCAAGGCTTGATAAATATGTACATCCTTAGTATTGTGAAACCCATGTTGAGCAGCCTTAACCCCTTTAGAACCGCAGTTCCGTTTTTGGGGACAAACCATTCAAATTTCAAGTAGTTTGTCCCCAAATCGGGACTGCGGTTCTAAAAGGGTTAACCATAGGCTATTGTATACCACTCTCTCCTTAAAATGTAGGGATCGTTTTTTATTGAAAATTCGTATAAAAAATGTGTGTTATATTTAGGGACGGAGTGGTAGGATGTAGTGCAGCACTCACCGTCGAGATTGTTTTTTGTAATCCATTGCTTTTTACTGTGACATAACGTCCTCCGAAAAGTGAGCCTACGGTGCTTACTGCTACTCGTGGGTTTTTTTCGTGGGCTTACTTACACTGCTGTAGACCCCTGGGCTACTGGAAAAAAGGTCAACCAATTCCCCACCCGGGGCAAATGAAGCCTTATAACTTGTAAGACCTCACGGCGCTCTGCGCTTGGTGGAAGCAATGCCTGCCTGGTCGGTGAAAACCCGACGTGCTCCGTCCCGGCATTGTAGGGATGCGAGGGTCTATGGTCGTACGACTACGGCCATGCATGATATCGAGATCATCCCCACCACCACCACCGCTTAGTAGGATGCGGCTCACCCTTCATGCGACTCGCCGGACACCTCACGGCGCTTCGCGCTTGGTGCAAGCAAATGTCTGCCTGGTCGGTGAAAACCCGACATGCTCCGACCCGGCACTGTAAGGATGCGAGGGTATATGATCATACGACCACGGCCATGCATGAGATGGAGTACTTCTCTCCTATCGAGTATCCCCCCCTCCTCCTCCGCTCCGTCTCGAAAGGGATGCGTGGTCAATTGTCGGATGACTATAAGGCAAGCAGCAGATGAGTACATCCCCTCCCCCTTCCGAACAGCGGGGTCTTGAGCTTCGCATGGTGTCGTCTCGAAAGGGATGCGTGGTCATTGGTCGGATGACTAAGGCAAACAGCAAATGAGTACATCCCCTCCCCCTTCCGAACAGCGAGGTCTTTCAGCTTCGCATGGTGTCGTGGGTATGTAGGTGTCTAAACCAAACGTGTTGACTCTTTTAATTAACAGTACTGCACTGCACAGGAACTAACACACATACATACATACATACATACATACATATAGCTCACCCTAATCCCAAGTGATATGTCCCCGAAATGGGGTTGTAGTCCTGACGGAGCTAAGGGTCATTCTTGTCGGAGAGCTTTTTTTCCCATCTTTTCGGCATATTTTTCGCGCAATTTTTCAGTCTTCCGTATTTTCCTGATTTTTTTTTCTAAATGTGTGAAATTTAACGAACTTGATTTTTTTGCTTCTGGAGAATTTCACGAATAGTGACAGAACGCCTCCGTAAATTGGCACATATCTCCAACAATTTCCAAACTTTGGATATTATGGAAAAAACGCTCTCCGATAAGAGTGATCCTAAGTCTCGGAGGGCCCCACAGGGAGAGTATTTTCAGAAGATCACAGACATGGATGGGTGCAAGCTTCCTCTTCTTGGCAACTTATTGCCTGCGGACGGGGAGGATAGAACCAACGACTTCACGGCCCCACAACACCAGCCCATGCGACGACGCCGTGTATTGAGGCGGTAGACCTCTAGGCGACGGGTAAAGGCCCGAGCTATGTTCGGTGGAGGGTTGTGTGCCCCTATTTTCACTGCCGAATCTCAGCCTTTTATGACTGCGTCTTAGTCCCGCTCTGGGATAAAACTACTTGAAATTTGAGTGGTTTGTCCCCAAAACGGGATAGCGGCCCTAACAGTCCTCCTGCAAGGGTGGATAGGTCGCCACGTCGCGAGGGCGGGCGACCAAAAAAGGACTTGGAAAAAAAATCATGGCGGTGCTGCGTACGTGATCGCGGCCACACTAATAATAAGCGCGGGACAGCTTGAGAGTCTGTACAAGTAGCAAACTGAAAAGGGAATATAGCCACTCACTTGGTCGAGTGGTGGCCACGAACCCCCTGAAATAAATAGCGGGTAGTAAAAGGGCTCCTTCCCCCAATATAGATCAGACAGATAGATCAAACTGATCATGATCTATCTATATGTTTACTGGTAGATCATCTAGATAATCACCTGCCGATATGAGATGTTGTGCAGGATCTGCGCAGTACAGATCCAACCCAGGAAACATGTGCTAGATAAATCATGAAGATTATACGGCTCCCACCCGGCAACATGAGCTATTAATAGATCATACAGATCGCACAAGATCGCGAATAGATCTTCCTTTACAGATGTAGATAATGAACTGGAAATGATCTGTATGATCTATCGATGATCTGTCGGAGGTGTGAAAGGTTTCACAAGCTTTTCCCACCCAGGGTTTTTGTCTTTTAACACCTGGTGCCCCGATTCGCGCGCCTGCCTTCACTGCCTGTTTTGTCTTGACTCCCGCGGACGTGTGCATGCTGCTTCTCGTCGTTTCGCCTCACCTATGCCAAACAATCAGGGCACGCCTCTCAAAATCAAGGTGACCAATCGATCCAACGCGGCCTTGGCCAAGGCTGAAAGTTCCAACATCGAGCGCGTGCGCTTGAAGAACGGCGCCCAAGCTTCTTCCAGGCACTTCGTTGGCTTCAAGGAGTACGTGGAGGACTTCAATGGCAGGTGAGGGCCGTTTGTGCTCTTTATGTGTTCGGGGTCTCGGTGCGCGCTGACACGACGAGATTTCGATGATATTTCCATCTATCTGTGTGTAGCGGTATATTACGGTATCTTCTACTGGTATCGGGTAAAGCGAAGAACGCCTACTAAAAAAACGGGGAGTACAATAGATGCAGTAGGAGAGGCGAGCTGTTTATTCGCAGGGAATTAGTAATGCGGAAGTCGTTTCACTGTTGGCAATAGTGTATAACAGAATCAAGTCTCTTGCGCGAGCAAGTTTTCCAGCCTGGGCGAACCAAACAACAGTCCTTTCTCGTGTTTGTTAGGTACCATGTAATGAGTTTCCTGTGCTGTTCCACTAATATTGTATCGGCCATTAGGCTCATTCGTATCGGAGAGCTTTTTTTCCATGATTTTCAAAAAATTGGAAATAATTGGAGATATGTATCAATATACGGAGGCGTTCTGTCACTATTCGTGAAATTCTCCTGAAGCTAAAAAATCAAGTTCGTTAAATTTCACGTATTTGGAAAAAAAAAATCAGGAAAATACGGAAGATTGAAGAATTGCGCGAAAAAAATGTCGAAATTTTGGGGGGAAAAAACTCTCGATAAGAGTGACCCTTAATTGACGATTTTCTCGATCACCGAAACATCGATCCCTTGTTGAAGCATTTTTTAAGAACTGCAGAAATGAGCACACCCTAATTTTCGAAGTAGTGTCCCCCGTCAAGAACGTGCGTGCAGGCAGACCTCCAAAGGCGTTGCTGAACTAACGCGGCACCGCCTGTTTTACATTGAACCTCTTCGAGACTGTTCACCTGATTTGTAGCACAGCGGGATGTACGTAATTGACGTAAAGAAATGACGATTACAGTAGCATCGCCCACACGAACCTGCTGAACTGCTTGGGTATGTTACATAGGGGCGGGCATGCGTTCGAACTGCGAAGCATAATGTGGGGTTGGAAGACACGCGCGCAGTACGATGATACACGTATGGTACCACTTACTGATCCACCCTCTTCGTATTTATAGACGAAAAAAAATGACTTACCTTTTCCCTCCGACAAGGATGTTTCGTGTACATGTCCCGACTTGAATCGAATACACCCTCCACTGATGCAGTGTAATCCCTCTCACAAACAAATTATTAGTAGGCCGCACTTTTCCGTTTTCAGGTCATACTTGGGTCTCGGAAGGCTTTGTTCTCACGTACGGTACATTCGTTCACTAAAACGGACCCCGCCGGAGCCCAGCTGGCTGGGCTATAACCCCTCGCGGAAAATACTATTAATACTGTGGTACGACTACGTAGGTGAAATTTAAATCATCTTTATGGGGGCATTTAGGAGCAATCCCCGGGTTTCCACCCTTGTATTTCGGGTTCGGGTTAGGGTTAGGTATCGGTTTCGAGGTGTGTGGGGGCTGCAACACGCCGGATTTGTCGGACCTGTGACGTAGTCGCAAAAATCACTCGACTAGATTCGACAAATTCCGTCGCTACAGCTCTCTAGAGTTCAAAGCCCTCGAGACCACCGCTGCTGCCCTCAGAGGCTGCATGCAGCGGGAATGTGAAAAAAATGCGTAAACCAGAAACCCGGGGATGGCTCCTAAATGTCCCCGTAGTCGTGGTTTCGATCGCGCCTGCGTAGTCGTGAATACCGCTCCGTTATACTGGTGAATCCCGCCGCTGCACCTCTCGATCCCTCGAGACCATCGCTGCAGCCCTCAGAGGAAGCATGCGGCGGGAATGTGAAAACCACAATGCCCGAAACCCGGGGATGGATAACAAATGTCCCCGTATTCTTGGTTTAAACCTCGCCGGCGCACGCGGGAATATCACCCGCCACCTCCCTTCCCGCTCACACCGTAGGGTAGGGATGCGAGGGTCTGTGGTCATACGACTACAGCCATTCCATTGTATGGAGTAGGATGCAGCTCACCCTTCATGCGACGCCGGACACCTCACGGCGCTTCGCGCTTGGTGCAAGCAAGCAATGTCCGCCTGGTCGGTGAAGGCCCGACATGCTCCGTCCCGGCATTGTATGTATGCGAGGGTCTATGGTCATACGACTACGGCCATTCATGAGATCGAGTGCATCTCTCCTATCGAGTATACCCCCCCTCCCCTCGGTGCAAAAAATGATAGTACTTCGTTTGATTTCAACCTCGTGTACGTACGCGTGAATATCGCTCCCCACTCCGTGCACCCCCACTCGATGCACCGTACTGTACGCATGGCAACGGTAAGGGGAGACGTGGCAATGGTGATGACGGCGGAAAGCATGGACCTGCGCAAGCTAGCGGACGGCAGTGGGGGAGGTCTACCGCAGAGCAAGATACGAAAGTACGCCTCGGAGATGGCTAGCGTCATGCGGTGAGTCGTGGTGAGTCGTGAGTTGGGGTAGGAAGGGAGGGAGAGGGTATATCTCCCTTCACCCCAGTGTGTCACGTTAACCCCTATGGTACTGCAACCCCTTTTAGGGGGGAGATAAAACATCTTGGAATTAGTGTAGGATTATTTTTTGCAGTACTATTACCGGGGACCATAGTTAACAGGACCTATGGCATACATGCAACCTATATATTCAACCATTCTTACTATCAATATTTTGGTCCTATTAACTATGGTCCCCCGTAATAGTAAGAGGGTTAAGAAACATCAACCTGGGGGCGGAAACGTAAGGACCGCTTGGTGTTGATTTTAATGTCTAAACGCTCCTATTGTTTCCGCCCTGCGTGGTGTGGAGAGTACTGAACCACTCTTGGAAACATCGAAATATCGCATTGTCGACAATCTTGCCTGGGCCAAAGAAAGGTCTACGCAGTCAGTCCCCCTCTCCGCTCCGTTGCTCCCGGAGCCACCCCACCGGAGCCTTTCTCGTTTTCCGCGACGAGGTGCCGTTCGGGTATCCGCGCGTGATGATCCCCAGTGCAGTCAGTCAGTGTGGGCCAACAAACACGGTAAGAAACAACGCAAGCAGAACGCCACGCTAACCTTTATCAGGAGCGGGGGGGGCAGGGGGGCTAAGATTGCTGGATGAAAATAAATCGCGTGTAGCGGCGAGCGCTAAACCCTATCTAGCCGGGTGCATGTCAGTAGGAGTCCTATGCTCAAGGTTGCTCGAGGTTGTCGGTGTCAAAATTTGGTTCAACGCAAGCCCTGTACTGTCTAGACATCTAGGCAGGGTGCTTCTTCTTGGTAGGCCGAAACTGTCTACTTCTGGGATGCGGCCCAGAGACGAGTTTCGGGTCGTGTTTTTTTTTTCGGGTAGCCTTACAGGTTAGGGTCGGGGTTTGGATTGGGTTGGGTCGTGATCTGTGAAGAAGAAAAATACGAGCACACGTTTACTGCTGTAAAATGGTCTCGAAACAAAAGACAAACGCGGAAACGTTTAAAAATCATTGCGCCATACCGGATGACACTATCACACTATTACGGGGGACCATAGTTAATAGGACCAAATATTGTTAGTAAAAATGGTTAAATATATAGGATTTTATGTATACCACAGGTCCTATTAACTATGGTCCCCCCCGTAATAGGGTGATGAGGTAACACACCCGTTCGGACGATTTTCAAAGCCGGGTTTCTAGACACAACGGAGAGGGCGTGCTGAATGAATACGCCAAGCGATGCGTCTAGACAACCTTCTCGACGATTTATCTCCAAAGCCACCATTTTTCCGTTGTGTGTGCCTCCCCCCACCTGTTTGGAGGAAACCGGGTCTGAAATATATCCAAGGGTGTGTGTTATCTTGATTATATTGTACGGTACTTGGTACCTGGTATGTTATTCATATGTACCAGGGGTATGATGGTGCGTCTGACGCGCGCTGCGATGGGAGAGTAGCACTTTTCGGTCGAAACGTTTCTGGCTAACCCCCTCTCCTTAACCCAATATCATCGGAAATGCCACTATTAATAGTGTTGAAACAAAAATACTGACCTTCCTGATATATCTATACGCTTGGGTATAGGCCTTGGGAGTGTTCGTCGGGTTGCCCTTTCAGCTTTTCTAAAAATCAGTTTTTGTGTCACTGGGATATATATATATATATATATATATAATATAGCTCCTAAAAGTCCAAGTGAGCCTGACCGTCAAAAAAATTAGGGGATACCCCTACCGTACTCTATGTAGCCCGCCTCGGGACACTTCTTGTCCTGCCTTGTCCGGCATGTTTAGGGTTTACTTAACCTCGGTAAAAGGGACCCCACCCCCCTTGGACGCCCGCCCTGTAGTTGCATGCACAAGGCCGACTTGGTCTGGACCGATCTGAAGCTGGACAACATGGTCTTGGCGGGGAACGGGCAAGTGAAGGGGATAGACCTGGAGAGCGCGGTGCCGGCCCGATCGGCGCCCAAGACGTTCAGCCCGGAGGCTACACCCCCCGACTTCTTCGCTTCCTCCCGAGGCGGAGTGAGTGCCATTTCGCGTGATGGCGTCCGACGACGCTCGGTGGCTGCTTATCGAAGCGTCTCACCAACTGATCATCTACAGATCAGTCCTACTTTGATGATTTAGATATTCCAGGGTAGATGGATAGATCCCTGGTCTGTATGATCTGTATGATCTGTATGATCTAGCTCACGTCACCGGGTGGGAACCGTAAAATAGTCTGCACGATACAATAGGACACGATTCCTGGGTAGGATATGCTGATGCTAGTTTTGGTCTCATCAACCGCGTTTTGATTTGGTGTGCGCGCTGCATGCAAAGCAGAAGAATACTGTCCCCCCCCCCGTGTCGTACGGCAGCTCCTTGCAGCATTGTCGCAGCATTGCTCTACGTAGTTCTGAATCATGGTGAGTCACCGTCCCGACGGAGTGAGAACCCCATTCGTCGGGCCAACTGTGTACATGAAACCAACCAAGCCTCTTCCCTCCCTCTTCCACTCATAGTAGCACGTCACTTGCTGGGCGATCGATGGCTGTCCTAGGAGAGGGTTTCGAGCGATGGCGTGCGACGGAGCACGAGGATGACTGTGTAGAACCGTTGCCGCTTTATCTTACGAGAGGGAGGAAGGAGTACAAAGCAGTATCATCGCCGATATCGTGCTGACCCTTGGAAAGAGGTACCGTAAAACACTTATCACAATGGTGATACGATACCACCCCCACCCCCCCCCCCGCTTTAGGACGAGTTTCTAAGCTGAGGTGTCGACAACGGGCAGAATGCAAACGCCGAGCGATAGTGCAGAAATATCTCGACGAGACGAGGAGATCTATAGCTAAAGACACCGTTTTCATTTTGTGTGGGTGCTCGACAAAAGGAGAAAGCGACCTACATACACCCCTTCCCAGTGTCAAAAATGAAAAACATACACCAGCGCGTTGGGATTTCTGGACGAAAATTTCGAAAAGCGAGCTTTTTTTTCATCTTCGGAGTTTGCTTGGTTTTATTACGGGGGACCATAGTAAACAGGACCAAATATTGTTAGTAAAAACAGGTAAGTATATAGTTTTGGGTGAGTACCACAGGTCCTAGTTACTATGGTCACCCGTAATAGTGTACCCATCTCCTCCCTTCCTGGGTCTCCAAAAATGGGCAGTGGGGTGTCGGGATTTTTGTTTCGTGGACCCACTGGTGTTCCCCTTTTTTTTGGAGAAAGTCGACAGGAAAATTCGTCACGGCAGGGCAGGGGTTACCTTAAGGCTTATGCGGTATACTGCACCGACCTTTCGGGTACAAGCTACCAGGTATATCTGATTGGCTAGACCTGCCGCCCCGCGTCTTATCCCCCCACCGCCTCGCATTTGATTGGCTGAGTCATCCCTCCGCTTTTTCTCTTGTCTCCCTGTTCCGACCGTCTCGCATTTGATTGGCTGGATTTTCCCTACTCCGCATCCTCTTTGTTCCTTCTTTCCGACCGCCACCGCATCTCATTGGTTGGATATTCTCTCCGCGTCCTATTTTCCCCCTTTTTGACCGTCGCGCACCTGAATTGGCTGGATATTTACTCCGCGTCCTCTCGCGGATGGGACCTTTTTTTCCCGGCCGTTTCCGGTGTGGATTTGTTCTACTTACCGGCGGTTGTTCCGGATGGGAGGAGCAGTACGCCGGCGTAACGGTGGATCGCAGCTTCGACGTGTGGAGCTTGGGAATGGCCATCCTGCACTTGTACCTTGGAAGGGGATACTTCGAGGGCAGCAGCGACCCGCAGGTAAATTCGTTTTGTTTTGTTTTTTTCGTGAAAGAAGGGAAAACATCACAGCCGTCGACGCCGTTTTTTTGTTTTGGTTCTGGCTTGGGGTGTGCCACCAATGTTCTTGCGCATCCTGATATTAAAAAAAAAAATGGGAAATCATGGTACTAATAGTAAACGTGGTCAAGTATACGGCTGCAGGCTTCAGACGGGGGGAACCTGTGACTCGCGCCTGCCTGCCTGCCTGCCTGCCTGCCTGCCTGCATGCCTCTATGCCGTGTGTGTGGGGGCACTCACCGTCTCGTCGTTGGTTTTGTTCCATTCGAAGCCTCTGCGCGCAGTCACTTACTCATCACCGTCAATTTTTAGAAGGGCTCGAGACGAGGTAAACGTGTACAGGTGGCGTACATGCCGTATATCATGCAAGAGATAGCACACACACACCCTCGTACGATTTTCCGAGGTGATTTTATCTCGACGGTGGGGTGAGAGAGACGCGTATACGGGAAAGTCTGTCTCGACGAGATGCTTCGGTAGCCCACCGCTCTGGTTGTGTCTGCCCCCCCCCCCCCCCCCCCCCTTTGAGTGTTGGAGAAAAAAGCGGTTCGAAAAAATCGTCATAGGGGCCAGAGGGGGTGTGTTGTCTCATCACCCGTGTGATGGAGTGTGATGCGGTACGGTAGGTCATCTTGGGACTTGGAGAGGGGGAAAAAAAAACGGTAAAAAAAATAACTATGGTTACAGCACCGGCCACCGCGTGATCGGGGGCGGATTCAAATGGTTGGTGTCCCAACTTACGAAGCAAAGGTGTCGGCACGGCTCGGGCAGACGCAACATGATCATCTACCCTATGCTGCTGCTGCTGCTGCTACCCGGCGCTCGGTTTGCTAGCTCTTAAAAACCGGTTGATATCACTCGACGTTTTTACCAACCATTGTTCTGGTCGCTATGTCGGCGTCCCGAAGGGGTGGAGCCGGCAGTAGGTTTACGAGAAGAGAGCGATAGACTAAGGAAAAGTAGCAGGTTTCTTATTTCGAGACGTGTCACGGCAGGCATATATAGATATATGTATATATTGGGGTTGCGCTTCCGGGTGCAAGTATTTCTTACTGGGGGGGGGGGGGGGGGAGGGGTGTACTCGATAGGAGAGATGTACTCGATCTCATGCATGGCCGCAGTCGTATGACCATAGACCCTCGCGTCCCTACAATGCCGGGACGGAGCATGTCGGGGAGGGGGGGGGTAAGCTATAAAACCCTGGCTCAGGAGCTTCCCAATACATTACCCACTCCATGCCTACCACTAGTACTTTTCAACTGAAGAGTATTTATGAAGATGTGTTTGTAAAGGTATATACACCCTACGATAGATGGGTACTCCTTGCGCGAGGCGTCTCAGAAAGCACAGGTGCTTGCTTGCCCCTACGGTGTGTTCTGAGCAGGCGTCTTTGGTTTCCATTGGGGTTCATTTCGGACGGGTGCTGCGACAGAGCTCGTAGCACACTTTGGCAAACATGGTTTTGTGGGATGGTAGTCCCGCAGCAGGTAGATACACCGAGGTGGGTTGTGTGGCATTACCACTCGCTCGGGGTGTGGAGATACACCGAGGTGGGTTGTGTGGCGTTACCACTCTCTCGGGATCAGCAACGAGAGGAAGTAATCTCAGAAGCGCCCCGAGGAGCCGGGAAGGCCTTGAGGATTATAGTGATAATGAGGCGGTACGATCTAGGGGATAGGACCTGGTATCCACATTTTCTGAATTACGGGACTCCTGGACCTGAACCCAAGATCGTCGGAAAGAGCCATTGTTTTTTTTCAACAGTCTTTTTTTTTTCACGTATCCATAGGCTTTGGGATTAATCGGGCTGTACTTTCATTTTTTCCCACGTACAGAGCACCTATGACTATATCATCAAGGGAGGGGGCTCATACAAAATACCCTGGTAGGTGCTGCCGCCACTGCTGCAGCATGTGTCTGGACTTTCTTATTCTTCTCTTTCCAGCTACTCGCGAGTGACCGCAAATGTGATACTGCGAGGTACAGTAATAGGGATGGACTGCGCCATACTACGATATACCACAGTATACCGTACGACAGTGATACAGCAGTGATAGCAAGGGATTGCGTCATGCTACGATATATCACAATACCTCTGGTATGACTGAACGAACGCAGAGTGGTATTCAAGACGTAGTGACGGACGGTTTGAACGGACGGGGTCTGCCAATACCTCCAAAGCGCAATCTGAAGATACTGTCGGTCGAGGTTGTAGGGTTTATGTGCGTGCGCTTTCGATGGCGCGTATTTCCGTACTACTATAACCCGAAACAAACTGCACCCCGGTGATATTTTTTTTACCCCAGCGATAACTTTTTTACCTTCCAAAATATTATCACCGGGTGTGCTTTGGTAGAGGGGGTGTGCTATCTAACGTACCCCCGGTGAACAGCACGTTGCCTGAGAGCCCCGCAGGTGGGGGGTGTGCTAACGAGGGGGGGGGGTGATAGCGAGGGGGTGTTCTAACGGAGCAATGCTTGCTATCGAGTGCGAGCAGGCTCGGCCATATGACAGGGGGTGTGATAACGAGGGGGTATGCAAGCGGTATCTTGGATTTGACAAGGAGTGTGAACATAATCCGGCCAGATTGCGGGGGGGGGTTGCCAACAAGGGGGTGTGTTACCGAGGGGTGTGCTAACTCATGAGTGGCTTTGGTTTGAAACATGGTTGCTTTTCCATTCCCACGCAATGCCGGTGGTAGTAAGGCCAACGCATAAAACTCGCGGATAGCAGCAAAAAAAAGGCCTGCGAAGCTGCGATACCGTTTATTCGGGACCACATTCGATGATCAAAACTGCCGGGTATTGCACCTCAGAGCCCTTGCTCAACTGAAACACGGATTGATGACATCGTTATTGATCAGTAAGCCTTCCTTTCTAGCCCACACCCAGCACGAAAAACACAGTCACCGCAATACCGTAGCAGTCGCGCTGACTGGTAGCGGCAAGTGTTGTGATCGGCCCACTGTGATGGGGGCGCAGCAGTTTCCTCCTTGCCGGTACCGGTATCCGTACCGGTGCGTGTTGTGGATGAATGGTGACCACCGGGTGTGACACTTGTAATGGAGTTTGATGCTGTTCCCAGGCGTACTTCTGTAGGGGGGGGTGGTATTCAACGTACCCCTGGTGATGATGTGACCGTCGGAAAACAAAATATATACTGGTACCTGGTACCTGGTATGTTTATACCCAAGGGTGTGTGTGCTCTTGTTTGTGGGAGGGTGTGATTTAAGGGAGGAGTGCTATCATGCGTGTTGTACGGTATTCACTCCATCGCTCCCCTCCAAACACGCCAAGGGGGGGGGAAGGCGGGGGTCCCCGGTGCAGTTATAGGGGCAAGACAAAAAAACACTTGACGCCAGCACAAAACCCCTTCTGTCATGATATCTATCTCATTCACAGCAAAGAAACATTTATTTCCATCGCAAGGTCATCCGTTTCCATCTCTGCTGCCTGCCCTAAGATCCTCTTGGATTCACGTGGCGCGATCATGGGAGATAGAGTAGTCCTCCATTGCGCTTTCCCTCCCAATGACCCCCCCGAAAACCGCCCTCGCAAAACGACCGAACGGACGGACTGGTGCTTTTTGCCGCTGTTTGTTGTTTGTGTTGCTGCTGTCTGCCTGCCTTTCTCTCTCGCGCGCCTCGATAATCCTACACACGGCCGTCGGCAGACAATCGCCAAGCTAGCCAAGCCAGATTTCGAGGTGGACCTCTCGGAAGTCAAGGACGGCCGGACAAGAGGTTTGCTGGAGGGGCTGCTCGACCCGGACCCGAAGAAGCGACTTCGATATTTCGACTCTCCGATGGCGCGAATAGCTCTACTGTAGTAGCTAGGGCTGTGATTAAGGCGTGCCTTGGCTGGACTCGAAGGTTGTTTGTTTTTACTCGTTAGGTGTCGAAGTCAGCCAAACCTAACTGACTTTACAGTGGTATTTATCAAGAATCAGACAGAATAAGCAGGTGACAGACCATCTGGCAATGCTCATATTCCTGTATGTTGTACGTTCATTCTGGATTCAGTTTGGGAGCTGTCCCGGCGATGTTCGGTTGTGATTTGCTTTGTTTGGGTGTTTGGTTCTAGTCTTTTTGCCTTGTTTTATTTCACTCGATTTCGTTTTGAAGGGTGCCTCTTCCCTCTCCTTTCAAGTTGTCTGGTTTGCTGACCGAATACACTCATGTTGGCTTTGTGTCGTAACGGGGAGGCCCTTAGAGTCAGTTCTACTTTTCGACAAGTTGTGAAGAGTCCTGCCTACGACGCCATGTGTGAAAGAGTTGTCTCCTGGGGGTGCAGGTGTGTCGACGGTGCTGAGATACTCGTCCATCGTATGATTTGTCTTTGCTGTCGCTTTCACTCCAGTCAAGATCACATCTGGGCTATTATAAGGTACACAAACCAGGAGATGAAGGGTACACGAAACAGGAGCAGTTCCAGAGAGGGGAACACAGCACGCTGCTATTGCGGTTGCCCTACTGTAGTTTATCATATAGTGTACCTCATTCGGGAGGTATGACATCACTCCTTCAAGAATCTTGAGCACGCATACGTTCCCATTTCTGTACGTACGGACTCCATCACAAAGCTGCAATACAGTAGGTAGTACCCCGTGAGTCTGGCAGGTCCTGTCACATGTACTGAGGGCATCCTCCCACTGCACGCTGTCTGGTTTGCCGGCCGAAGAAGCGTGTGTTCCCTTTATGTCGTAAAGGGGGCACCCCTACCTCTAGTGTTGGTTTTCGGCAAGCTATCATTAGGTAGTACCCACAAGTCTGGCAGGCCCTTCCATGAGTAACATTGTGGGCATCTTTTTCGTTTCTTAGTTTATGTTGCGGGGCGGAGCCCCGGGCAGGTTCTCTCTTATTATCTGGTTGTGGTATGGAGGACACACCGAGGTGGGTTGGTGCGTCGGGTCTTCACGGAACGGAGTGCAGAACCTCTGGTGACCTTGAACTTGTGTGTAATGAGGCGGTACTATCTAGGGGATGGGGGCCTGGTATCCACATCATTCCCCTCTTTTTTTATGATATGCACGTCCCCGGTAGCTTGGTAGGTGGTCCGCGTGCCTATCAAGATCAATTTCGTGGGTTCAAGTCTCACCGAGTGCATGCTCGTGGCTTTTTCTTGCAAAAAAAAAAGAAATTGACTAGCGGAAAGCGCGAGAGCGTGAGTTATCTACATTCGATGAAAATCGACGAGGAGCAGTGGGAATGCTGAACCCTAAGCGCGATAAAAAAATAAAGGCACGTACCGGGGGGGAGAAGGGTGGACACCTGTGACATCGGCTTGTCCAGAAGCTCGTTGAGGGTAAAACCTCCAACGAGTAAGGCTGGAAAGTAGAAATTATGTTTAAAAAAAAAAAATGTGCAACCGCGCGTCTGGAATAAAAAGTCCCCTTTTGTATGCGGGGGGGTTTGGAGGTCACCATGTGGCCGTATGACCACCGCTGTCACCAGTCAGGAAGCAGGTAACAGACCATGCTGCAACATTCTTGTGTTCCTATTGTAGTTGTTGCATTCGGAACCCAGTCTGGGTCTCTGTCCACCAAGCCTCGTTGTTGTTTGCTGTTTTCCGTTGCATCGACCTATTGGGACGGTTGACCAAGCTCTACTCAGGACCCAGCATCGCTGAAGCACCTGAGTTAGATGGCCAGCACCCTCGTCAGCACGAGTGAAATGTCGACATAAATTACGAAACCAGCGTATATAATAGACGGAGGCTGCTGGAATAAAATTAGGACCGACTGCTACTCTTTTTTTCCCTCCTTCCTTTTTTCCCGCTTGCCTCTCTTTGTGTCTCTGTCTGTATCTTTTTTTGTTTCTCTTTGCTATCTGCTTTTTCTTTTCGCTTTGCTTCGTTGTTTTTTGGTCTGTTGTGACGTACCTGGTATGCAGTACCTGGTATGCAGTAAGCATAGTAGACAATGTAACACCATATATATATATATATATATATATAGTATATGTCATGCAACACCATATATATGTCATGCAACTCCATATATATGTCATCCTCCTGGATAGGCACGACATGAACATTCTATGAAGGAGAAAAAACAAGGGTCAGGAAGGAAAACATCCTTAAATAGAGATACGCATATTTTCAGCGCGAGGGGGTGTTAAGCAGAGACCGAAAGATAAGCGGTGTTCCAACTCCCCAAACAAACCGGACCAACTACAACAAATGGTTACGAGTACACACACTTGTGGAATAAGCACGCCAACCCCGTTTCTTGGCCGTGCAATAATAATAAACCTAAGCGTCGACAGAGTAGGACTGCATTCAACGTATAACCTGTCTCGCGTAGTTTGTGGCCGCGAATACGTTTTTTTTCTCTTGGACGATAGGATACCGAACCAGCACGACACTGAGTTTGCTGGATGCAGATGGCATTGTGGGTGGAACTAACGGTTGACGTGGAAGAACACTCCGCTGTACGCACGCACACACGTAATATCGTAGTAGTGCAGGAGGGAATAATGTGGTCTCTTACTTTCCTCGAATCACCGTCCCGGGCTGGTGTCGCGAACAAATTAAAAACATGCAGTACTGGTACTCACTACCGTTCGTTGCTGATGTATGTGATGCCAACAAGATAATCAAGTGTGCCATCCAACACTCTGTGCAGCATGAGCTCCAAAAAAAGTAGATAAACTCATCATGCGTCATCATGCGGAAAGATCCTCACAAAAAAAAACAAGGACACGCGTTCAAGAAGATTGTACACATACGTACATGATGAGAGTCGATCGGGTCTACCATAATAATATTATTGACCCAACTGCATGATATATATGGGGGATGCACCGTCCACTCTAAAAGTGCGCATGCTCAAGGCTGAGGTGAGGATGGAGACCCTGCTTTACGGGTGCGTGACGTGGACTCTTGGTCAGGAGCGCTTCGCTGAGCTCAGAACGGCGCACCACAAACTCCCCCTCCTACGGATCATTGGCTTCCAGCGCCGACAACGCACTGACCACCTCATCATGTCGTACGCCAATGGCCCTCAGAAAGGCACAATGCGAGAGCGTTGAGACAACCATCCGCAAACGACGAACCCAGGACGAGGCCGACCGGAAGAGAACTGGGCCCAATGTCTAGCAGACGACCTCAGGGGTTTTCAAGCCACCGAGGGGTCCACGGAAAGCTCCCCTCTGCTGTTCCGAGTAGAGACGTTGCTATGGCCGAGGGCGGCTAAGAAGGGCGGGACGTGGTACTGGGGGGTCGTCGAAGCGGCGGACTGTTTCACGGCGAGGTGGCACAGGGAGGAATCACAGAAGAGCCGGCTGCGCCACGCAGCAGATGACGCCAAGAACGGCGACAAGGGGAGGGGGGAGGGGCAGCTGTACTGATACAGCTGTCGACGAATGCAGAAACGAAATGATAGATCGGGTGGCTGGTATCGGTTCGACTAGCTCTTACAGACTTTAGCCTGTATCTCCCTCTCTTTCGTGTTGCTTCGTCCGCGCAGCAGACACCTGCCCTTCCCGAGTACGTATGATTTCCGTCTATTACTAGCAGTTTCTCTAAAGTCCTTGCGTCGTCGTCGTCGTTTTTTTTTTTTTTTCACGTCAGTTTTTTTTTTTTTTTTTCCCTCATTTTTCCGGTCTTGCTTGTTGTGTTGTGTTCTCGTACCCGGTACGCTGGCATTTCACTTGCTTGACACTCGAACTTGCGATTTATTTTCACTTTTCGGTCTCCCTCTGTCTCACAGTCTGTGACCACAGAATCAATATCTCTCTGATAAGGAATCAGGACGGACACTGGGTGTACTGATGAAGCTGGGTAGAAAGGACGATTTAATGTGAAGACAACAACAACACAGCGTTCCCTCGTACGGGCGTCATGCCCCAATCTTTCTGCATCCCATCATTTACCTGGTAGTTATTATAGTTCGTGATTATTTGTTGTCATTATCGCTAGTTACTGCTACACTTCAGCAGGAAGGAGGTGCCCCGCATCCAGCAAAATCAAAGCAACGATATCCCCCACCGCCCCCAGAAAGCAACCACACACGCACGTACGTACCAACATCAAAAATGCAAGCGAAGACCTGCACACAAGCGATGGTACAACTACTGCTCTGTATGGACGTTAAAAAAACGATCGGCCCTCCCAGCAGTCTCGAGCTGCAATCATATCAACATCAGTAATCAACGGAGAACTACTACAGCAAGTCATCTTATCCATCCATCATCAGTCAAATTGCAACCCCCTCAGAGCAACGACCACAGGTGCCTCAGTTGTAGACCCTCATAAAAAAAAAACACGAAGTTACTATTGGTGGAAGCAAGAACTTATATACCAAACTCGAAGAAGGCCAGTTGCTTGCTGCTGCAGCCACTCCGATGACACTTAACAAATTCGCCAGTTATTGTTGAGCCTGAGCTGCACAAACTTTCTTGCTCTGGGCGTCGGTTTATTAGTTGATATTATAGGGTGGAACAACTACAAGAATAGGATCAACACTAGACATAAAAAAGACAACGCAGGCGACGACGCGCCTGCTTGCTTGCATGCTGCTGCTAGCGTTGCGTCCACCCATGATACCTGTACACGACAGCAGCACACCTTGTTCCTTTCATGCATACCTGGTAGCTCCCAAACGGAAAAAAACGAGACTGCGCGCACCGCCCAACACTTACGCATCAGGAAGAAGTCGAGAAACCATGTATGACAATAATACTGCATCATCTCCGCAATCCACCTCCCCACAGCAACAGTAAAACCTACAAAAAAACTGCCAGCGCATGCAAAAGAGGATATATACTATATCAGCGCCGCGCTGCATCGGGGGCGATGCATCACCTACTACACTCCGCCGTATTTTTTTTCCCGTCTTACCAAGACGTTATTTTTATTTCGCCTCATAGCCAGTAAAAAAAAAAAAATGCTCTGCCCTCTCCCCTCCCTCGTTGGCGAACAACAATGTGTTCTTGCCGTCCAGACGCTGCAGCAGCAGAACGGAAAGCCAGCCACGGCTCTCGTTCAACCCTAGCACGCAGACTGCGACAGACTGCTGCGGATAACAGACACGCCGACTTACCGCCGAGCGAGCAGGGGCAACAAACGCCGATGAGCAGAAACGTGAAGAACAAGAAAAAAAAATCGCCCCTAGTGGGCGCTCCTTCTACATTGCACAACGCCCTCGTCCATCCCATCAAATCATTTAGTTGTATTTTTAGTTTTCATAACTAGTCGAGCTCAATCATCGTTGTGTCAAGTAAAAAACCCTCCCACCACCACTTGAGTGTGTGTGTTCAGGGGGGCAAGCGGGCCAAAATGATGGCTGCGCCCTCTCGCCCGAGTGTCCGCCATCTCGTTAGGGCCTCTACCGCAGTAACGCCTAGGCATGACAGCACTAAAAAATTCTGCTCGGTTCGACGTGTGGCCAAAACACGACAGGCGGGAGGAAAAACCGGCTTTCACAAGCCGGCCAACGAAAAAATACATGAAACAAAAAAAAAAACACATACCAGGAAGTACAAGTACACACACAAAACACACGCACACTCTCATACACCGATAGCGAAACACACACGCACAGAAACAACCCTTCATCAAACTTTTTATATCTCCTCGTTTTTTCGTCAACCCTTCCAACATTTCGAAAACAAATCCACCGTTTTTTTCATCCCTTTTCTTTTTTTATCGCATGGGTCCTTTTCTTGATTCTCTTGCGGGGCCAACAGGGGTGACGTCAAATCTCAACCCCCTGTCTTATCGATGACGTCACCATCCCCAACGTCGACACGTCATCCCTCCTAACATTCCTAACATGGGAGGATGGCTGGCGCATATTCGCGAAACCTTTGATCGTCAACACTACCCCGCAAAAACCAGGTTCGAAAAGATTGGGACAACGTCTCAATCCTATAGCCTTCCCCTCGACAACGCCACCTCCCGAGCGTCGCAAAACCCATACACCATCCTCCCTATTATGGGGGATGGCACAGATGAACTCACAAATCTTTCTTGGGCGACGCTACTTCCTCGGCAAAGCCCACCTTCTCAAGAACCGTCTACAAAAACATCGCGCCTGCTTCCCCCCCATCCCTCTCTCAGAATCGCCGACTAAGGCATCACATATTCTCCCCCCCCCCTCCCCAGAAAAATGTCTACCTACACAGCGCTAACGGCCCCCAAGGCGGCCATGGGAATCTCACCATCCTCCACTTCCCCATCCTCTAGCACGCTAGCGCGCGGGGTCATGCTACCAGTAGACGACGCCGACTCAAGGTCGCCTCCTCCGGCATCAAACTCCGTACCATACCCATTTACTCTCGACTTTTTGCCCCCACTCCCTGGATCACCGGAAACCGCTTCGAACCCATCATCACGGGGGCGCTTTTCGTGACTGCTCCTGGCCTCTTGTCTTGGAAACCCCGTGATGATGTGCTTCTTCGTGGTCACTCCAGGCGCCGTCGACCCGTTGAAAGCGCTTCCGTTTTCGCGACTCGCAGCTTCCACACGCCCCCCACCATCGGGCTCGCGAACGGAAGTCCTCGCCACACTAGCCCCATCCACATCCCGCGACCTCTTGGGGGGCGAGTACCCGTAGCCTACACTAGCCACCTCACCACCGTCAGCAACATCCCGCTGCCTCTTCCCATTGAACGGGTGCCCATCGCCTGCCACCGCCTTACCAGTGCCATTCCCAGAAGCTTTGCTCGGGTGCGGCTTTGACGGCGGGCGTGGAGAGTGCTTAACCTTCGACGAGCTCACGTGTGGGCTAGAAGCAGGAGGCGGGCCTTTTTCAGCAGCGGAGGGCGGGCGGGCGGAGGCGGCGCCAGCAGCGGCCTTCCCCTCCAGCCTCGCCGCGGCCGGCGTGTCTCCAGGCGCCACGGGCTTCGGGAGTGTCGGCGGCCTAGGGGCAGACGGCGGCCTAGGGGCCTTCGCGGCAGAACTCGGCTTGGGCATCGATGGCGGTCTCGGAGTCGACGGGGGAGGCGGCTTCATAGCTGACGATGGGGAGTTCGACGTGGGAGCAGGTTTGGGGGTTGATGGGGGCCTTGGGGTCGACGACGTCCTGGGACCGGAGGGCGGCTTCGGGGTGGATGGTGGCCGGGGCTTCGTGGAGTGGGGGTTCACTGAGGAAATCGGTTTTGGTGTCGAGGGCGGCTTGGGGGTAGACGGTGGCCGAGGCTTGGAAGACGTTGGGGTGGTCGGTGGCGGCGGTCGCACCTTCGCAGACGCTGGCGCAGGCGTAGGCGGTGGCCGGGGCTTCGCAGACGTTGGCGGCTTCGGGGTTGATGGTGGCCGAGGCTTGGACGTCGACGGCGGACGTGGCGCCGACGGCGGTGGCGGCTTGGTCGAAGAGGACGGTTTCTGCGCCGGGTACGGAGTCGAGGGCGGTCGCGGCTTGGACCCAGAGGACGACGGCTTCGGGTACGGAGTCGACGGCGGTCGCGGCTTGGACCCAGAGGACGGCGGCTTAGGGTACGGCGTTGACGGCGGTCGTGGCTTGGACGAGGAAGAAGAGTTCGGGTATGGTGTTGACGGAGGCTTAGGCTTCGAAGTGCTCGGGGGTCTAGGTTCGGAACCAGGGCTCTTGGAAGAAGGGGGCTTAGGGGTAGAAGGTGGGCGGGGCTTCCCGGACGACGACCTGCCGCTGTGGTCGGCGGGGTACTTCGAGTGCGGTGCCCGCGGCGGCGGGGGCGGAGGGCGCGGCTTCGACGCCCTACCATCCGGCGACCTCTCGTCTGCTCGCTGTCTCTTGCCCAAGTGGGGAGCAGACCCTTTGCCGTTCGAACGCTGCGCGTGAGCGGGCGCAGGGCCACTCGGCGGCTTTGGCTTTGGCTTCCCATTCGACGAGGAGGACCCATACCCGCTGTGTCCTCCGCTGACGTACCCACCATTTCCTGACCCACTTCCACCGCCGCGGTCGTCCCTGCGCGAGAAGCCAGCCTTCTTCATCGCCTCGGTTACCTCCGGCGCCGGCCTGCTCTTGTGTCCGAATACGTCCACTTCCTCGGGGGAATCCGTCAATTCCGGAATCTCCGCCATCACCCTCCGCCGCAACTCCGAGTCCGGCGAAACGGGCAGCTTAGGCTTGCGGCCAGCAGGCGGGGACGGTGGCCGCACCCTCACCCCCGCCCTCTGGAAGTCGTCGTACGTGCGGAGCGGAGGTGGTCGAGGCTTGTTGCTCTTAATGTGCCCGGCGACGATCAGGGCGTCGACGACGCGGTTCTTCGTGAGCTTCTTACCCGTCTTTCCCGCGTCGTCGTCCAGGGTCTCCACCAATTGACAGCACGCTCCTGCCCAACCCCACAAAAGGAAGGTCGAGCGGAACGTGACAAAAAGCGCGACGAAGTAAAAAAATAGACCTCCGCACAGCTCTCGCTCCGACGCGGTGGCAACAGCGTGGCACAAAGAAAAGAGGGCTCGCTCGACACAGCTTCGTTTCGACCGCAAATATTTATCGAAACACGAGAAAGAAACAAAATAACCAGCCGTGAGATCGAGGATTTCGTCGAAACTCATCTTGGCAAAAGCTGGGTTGTGATGTGATACTACTGTACTTCTGTCGCGTCGCGCGCGCCTCGCTCCGACCGCATGCAACTGGTATACCTAGTACCTGGTAGCTTTCTGCCGAGCGCATGTTTCTCAAGAACCTACGGATGTGAAAATGGGATTCCTAATGTTTACAAGGTAGGATATTACTGGCATACTACACATACGCTGCGTTCGTTCGTTCGTTGGGTGCATGCGTGCGCCGCTCTCCAACTTGAAAATACAACAAGAAAATGATGGTACGTTGCGGGATGTCATGTATATAGAGAAAACTGCTTGCTCGTAATACTTGCCAGACACCCGAAAGAGAAAAATCAACAAGCCGATAAAGTCGGCAAGTCGCGAAGCGTCGTAAAAACAAAACGAAAATCACTCCTATCGGGTACCAGAAATAGCCAAGCAGTAGCCAAGCTGACGGAAACCATGCGCCTTCGAGGCAACCAACACAGGCCAGCACAAAAACCGTGCGCTTCCCAAAAATACGAACACCTGAGAGCAGCAAAGCCGCCACCACGCACTAGGAAACAATGCACGCGATCGATCGAAGGGGGGTGGGGGGGGTGAACGTACTGTTGAGCTTCCGGTGGTCCTCGAACTGGAGAGCCTCTGCCCAGGTTGCGATGCCTTCCGGCACCTTGACGTAGTTGCACAGCAGGGACAGGTACACTGCCAGCCTCGACCGAAAAAACGGCGCGTACTCGAGGCACATCGTCCCTCTCAGGCTGTGAAGATGCCGCATAAGAGTAGGAGAAAGAGTCAGGGACTGAGCACCTCTAGTGTGGTACGCTCGCGGGTGGATCGATCAAGGTTGGTACGCTCGCGGGTGGATCGAACAACGGCGGGGGAGCGGGCGGGAGGGCATGGCGGGCGGGGTGCAACGACCGCCGTCACACTTGACACACGAGACAACACCTGCGGTGCCCGACCAACCCTCTTCAACCATCCCCGAACTCTGCTTGCGCATCAACAGACCCGGCCCTGCAAAGGCCGGGGTTTCTGCCAACATATGCTCCAACAAACCTCACCCCCCCAACGCGCGCACTCATCCATCTCGTAACTATTTTAACCTGCCAGTTTCGGCGGCTTGGGTACATGTGCATCCTACACGCGAGAGCGCTACGATACCAAGGGCGCATACCCAACGAGCTTATCCGTGCGGTCGGGCAAGCGAGACATAAAAAAACTACCGACATGAATCACACGGCATGGCAATCAACGTCCACCAACTAAAACTACAAATCCGAACGATGGAACCCAATAGGGAAAGCGGCTACTGCAATACGGGGGGTGGGGGGGAGTAGGGGGGGGGGCGACGCACCTCTGGTTCAAAAGGTGGCAAGCTCCCTTCATGAGCAAAGGCGCTCGATCAGATGGCACCCAGCCTTTTTTTGCCCAATGGTTGGTTATAGAGAGCGCGTCGTCGAAACGAAGGAGCAAGACAGAATCATCATCGTACGAAAGTGTAGCGAGATCGAGATCTTCAGGCGGCAGGCAGCAGTGCCGACGCATGGATTGCATCCAACTCTTGCAAACGCTTTTATAGGCACACGCCATTCACTATACACCGATTTCGGATCACAGAGCGAACAATGCCCACAGAAAAGACAATGGAGAGCGCGTCGTCGATACGAACTGGCAAAAGACATACTGGTGATCGGTACCACCGTACAAAAAAAAGCATGAAGCGAGGTCTTCAGGCGGCAGGCAGAATTAGTTGCCAACGCGTGGATTACACCCGACTTTGCGCAAACGCATTGACTAACAGGCACGCTACTAACCAATTTGGGACTTGGAGGATAACAAACTGTCGACGGCATTAAACGATTTCAGCATCGGCCACAAGCTGCTGGGGGGTACAGGGTGTTCTCGACTCGATGAAGGGAGTTGCACGTCACAAGGGCGGAATGGTGATGCGTTACTAGTTGCCGCACGCTATTATTCCTGAAAAAGTTTTTCGTGAAAAAGGTCGCACTCATCGTATTTTCGGTCGACACAACCCAAAAGGGTCAAAACACACAAACGAACCGCCAGGATTTTCGAAACTGTCACCATCGATTCCATCGTGATAAATCTTCTCCTGAAAACATGAATTCTCCTATAGGTAGGACAACAAAGAGTACTAGGTACGCGAAAGCGCCTACATACAAATGTTTGGCCCGACCTCCGAACGACCAAAGAAAACCTTTTACTAAAAAGTACAACAGTAGAGTGTCAGCCACACCCTGCTTCACGTAAGAACCTAAGCCCGAAGTAAGAAGTTCTTGAGCAGTATCGCGTACTGTATTCAAGTAACCCCGTCCATTTCAACGGGAAGGATATGTCAATATTACGATGAATTCTCTTTTTCGTACGAAAAGCGGTGCTCAAGCAAGACCTCAACACTGACGGCACACATGACGACCCCGATCTTTCGGAGGAGGCAACAATCACTGGCCCCCAACCCCCTCTCCGACCCGAGCACAGGACGCAAAGCTGACGCTTACGGCAGTCCCGTGCCTCACCCTCTTTGATCATGTACTCCATCAGGTCTGTCGAGTGCGAGTACGGGTGTTCGATCATGAAGTCGAACCCAAGAGCGTTAACCAGTTGGTTCTCCGCCTTAAGCAGGCGTTCTCGGTAGTCTTGGAACTCCTGAAAACGTTCAACGGGAGGGGATAGGAAACGAAGCGAGGAGATGAGGAAATCCATAAGGAATTACTGCTGCGTCACTCGAGGGCCGTCTGAAACCAAAAACGACAGCAAAACATCAACCTTGTTGACCTACTTCGTAATAAAAGAATACCATACATATTCATAGGCTGCCTTATACCACAAAAATAGGATTAACGCGCTCGCGGCCAAGCACGATCGAACCTTGATCGCCCAATTTTCTTAGTGCTCCTACAAAACTCAGCCTGACTTTCTTATTGCCTTGGTTCTTGTTGGTGGGCCTATATTAGAAAAAAAGGGTATACCATACCCACGTATACAACAGAACAGAGTAGCTGTATCGACTATATACTTACGCGAGATCCCGGTTCAAGCTTGCGGGAGCTCCCGTGTCGGACTTGATGTGTCACGATCAGAACACTGTTGATGTGCACACGGAACTCTTCCACCTTCGCCGCCAGAAATATAGCCGCAGCGGCAGCATCCTGCGGAGTGCAGCAGTTTGTAGGCAAACACACAACGGGAAACAAAGCGAAGCAAGAAGCGCGTGCTGAGCGTTTTCATACACTGAAACTCTGTAACACAGGGTGGAGCTGAGAGATCGCTGGGATTCCCCATTACTCGTATCAATAGTTGGCTGGCGAGCTGGCAAAGCCAACTAACTGACTCAAGTTGCCTAGTGGGCTGGCGCTATTTGGCTTAAATTTACACACCTGGTATAGTTTTACAAACTTCGAGTACATACGAGTATACACAAAACATATTATCTTTGTGAAGACAGGGTCGGGTTTTGAGCGCTGAGGACACAGGGCTGGCTCCGCAGCGATGCCTTGGTGGCGGTGTTGCTGCCATGCACTACTACTAATAATATATATTGTTGATACTATCATACTGCACTTACACTGCACTGCGCCCAACCTTACACAACGCAGCAGCAGCAGCAGTGTACGTTGTTGTATACAGCGCGGCGACGTCAAGAGCGGGAGAGGAACTGAACCCGAAGCGTCTACAATCATTGCCTGTGACGTTGAGTGTATAAGCACCAATCTATGGTAGAGGTCAATTTAAGAATATTTAAGTCAATGGCCGACCCGAAGCGGCACCCTCGACGGCGATGGTTTTTGATGCGCCATGAGTGAGTTGCACTAGACCTCTCAGCTCTCTCTCCCGCTCTGAGCGAGACTGTTCTCACGGAGAGATGTGCACCCCGCAGAAAAGAAGGTTTCCATAAGCAAGGAAACCCAAATATGTACACGTATTCATGTCAAATTTTCGCACTTTTGCCAACTTTGTCTTCGTACGAGCACTTTTCGGCAAAACATCAAGTACTCGGGCATATGAAGCCCGGCCGGACCCATTGGTCGAGGTCTCGGCGTCATCGGTGCACTCTGAAGCTCGAGGCGGGCGCTCAAAGTTTATTTTCCTGCGGGAGTGGATGAGACGATTTCCCTGGTTTCAGTACCAGAGGCCTTATTTTATACGTAGGCAAATGTTATTTTATACGTACGCAAATGTTGTCTGTTTTCTCCCTTAGCTCTCATGAGCTATGAGACATATACCAGACAACATGCACAGATCCTATCGTTCCAACGCTGCCGCCCACGCGCCGTACGTGTGCGACACACCCATGTGCGCAGTGATACTGTGGCTGGTTGTGTTTGTCGGAGTATTGCACCGTCTGCCAGATTTCTTGTCGAACGCATGTACCCAGGCTGACATAAATCCCTCTACATTTTTTTGTGTTGTTGCACGGTGCACGGGCCACCGCCCAGACAAAAATAGCAACAGTCCACAGAGCGTGCTTACCTCCAGGCTCCTACAGCACCACAACCACAACCCTGCTGCCCAGCAGCAGCAGTGGGCACACCTTGCGCGTATCGATGATCGTACTGCGCATATTGCTGTGTGTGATCCAACATTGCGACTGCTCCAGCTGTGCTCAGCACAGTACGCCAACAGCAGCAGCAGACAGGGTACTATACGCATGTGGACGATCCGCGCTGTACGCTCAGTACTACTGTAGCGTGCGTTGTTGTTGTCAGCGGCATTGGCCTATGCACGCGTACTTCCCGCAATATGTGCGGCATTTTTTACTCGGCACCCATCATCCCCGATACGTTCGTCGACTCGAGTACAACAAAAACAAATCGTTCGTACGAAACATACCGACAGTAGTATTTTAATAGTTACTGACTGCAGTGTGCCATACACTGCTGACCGATAGATCCTAGAGCCAGCCGGAACGGGATCAGTACACGAACGTTCCTTTGTCGCAGCACGCGCATCTTCTTCTACCTTACTACTGCTGTCGTACAAGTATAGACCAGATGGCATTTTCCAACAGTACTGCTGTATAAGCGGTCGTACCTGTATAACAAGCTTCTCTACTGCTGTATGCTGTAGGAGATCCTGCAATGTGATTTAGATTGCGTGAAAAACACGACTTGCCAGATGTACGAGCACTGCTGTAGCGTACCAGGTAGGTGTCTTACTGCTGTCGATGGAAAAGTCGTTTCGGAGGTTCGAAATGCACCATCCACGGGGTTTTTTTTCTTCGCTTTTGACTTTTTTTGTACCAGTACATCCGCCTTGCTTTTCTGAACGTATGATGTAATTAATGCAAGTTGTGTGTGTTTTGCCCAAGGCAGACATTTTTGGGCGCGCTTATTACGTGTGGCGTGCGTTCATACCTCAGCATTTCCTAGCTACTCCCAATACTTGGGAGCAAAGCAGAGTATGTCCGAGAAAATGCTGCTGTAGGTACTTCCTACACTCCACTCGCGGTCGCGGTATTTCGGGGGTGTTGTACTCCAGATACTGCGAATTCGACCTCTGTGCACCGTGTCGACAAATTATCAGGCCCATTGTTCGACACAAAGCACTCCTATTACGGGGGGCCATAGTTAACAGGACCTATGATATACATAAAAAACCTATATAGTAAACCATTTTTACTCACAATATTCGGTCCTGTTAACTATGGTCCCCCGTAATAGATAGTCCCACGAGTGGGATTTGAGGCAAATTACTTTCGCTGGGGACAACTAGAGTACTTAGAGCACTGGCAGTATTTTGATATATTATGCACTGCGAGGAATAGTGTTGCCATACTGCGGGTACATACTTGCCTGTGCTCTCGGGTGTCGGTACTGCTGATACTCTCCGAACTCTCATTACTCGCAATACTTTGGCCGGCAGTATTCAATACTCTCAGTACTCGGACTACGATATGTTCTCGAGCATTCATCTGTGAAAATTTCCTTCATGTTACGGTGAGCACCAAGAAACATTTATTTGGGGGGGATATACGTTGCATTTGCTGTATCTTACTCAGCCGGTCACAAAATAATATGGCGCAACCTCGACCTCAGGCAACTTTTTTGTACTTACCTTTACGCCGCATACATCTAACTTATCGCGCTATTAAATAGTCATCTGTTCAGAATCAATATCCACTTACCGGTACCCTATTTATATGGCATTATTGTAGTAATCCCACGCTAATTGGGCAAACAGTACAGTCTGTCCTCAAAAATATGCGTGTGTCCCCCACGATAATGATGGGTGGATACAGCTTTTAATAGCTACTATACTTCTAAACAGGTGCGCAGGATTTCATTAACGAGTATTATTTCGCCTTTGCGCCACTCCCCTAGGCACCTCCCGGAGGGGAACCATGTAGTCGGTATCAATGCATGGCCAACAAATACCTGTTTATATGAAGCTGGCGACTTTCAGTCATCCCACCGGGGCTCTTGTTACTGCTGTAGGTGTTGCGCTGTTGCGCCAGCGCAACATTTTGCGCAAAATCACTCATAAGCGCAACACGTGCCAAATGCAGCTTTGCGCAACACTCACTTTGAACTTACAACTGCGCTACACTCACTTTGAACTTAGACCTGCGCAACACTCACTTTAAACTTAGAACTGCGCGACACGTTTTGTCGCACGCAGAAAAAAATGTTGCAGGGCCTGCGCCGAAGGCGAGAACAAACTGCAGGCATTTTTCTTTGCCGCAGGCTCAAAACATTGTAAGCTGTTTTCGCCCAAGGATTGTGTACTTCTACAGTCGCCTGATTCTCATGCCGTCGGATTGGGTGGATTGGACGCATCGGAAAGGTCGGTTTTCGATCTACAGCTGTAAGTTCGACGTCATGTGTCTGGATGCCTTCCCTATCGAGAGGCGGATCGAGTTTGTAGTTTTTGTGCTCATCGGAGTATAGCTGGCGAAAGTATTCAGCAAACTGCTTGGTGTCCTGCTCGCGGATTTTAGGAGGTGCTGCGCTGTGAGCAGCAGCATCACCAGCAGGAAAGTGTCAACCCAGCATCGGAGATCGGACTGCTTGATCGAAAAAGTTGGGGAGGCTCTTTTCCAACAGGATGAAAAAAAACGATTTCCTCTCCGATCGTAAACCGGCTTTTTCGATCGACGTATCCGACGGCCTTAAACACCAATTTTGACAACTGCTGTACCAGTCATTTTGGGGCAAACTTGGAAATAGTATGTGTACTCACATACCGTATGGAATACGTTTTGGTTTTTAAAGACGGCTTCAACCATCTGGCAAAATGCATAGAGGAGTTCAAGGGGGTTTTCCGGTGTTTCTTGGCGAATATACCGCAAATTTCAGCCTCCGGCGGCCCCTGAAGCGTTCGCGCAACAAGCCTCGACAGTCTGTAAGGAGACCTGCATCCAGGTCATGCTTCAAGGCACAAGAGATACTGGTGCTTCGTTCGTACCAAGTACCAGATACCAAAGTGCCCGAATATAAATGGGTACCTGGCACCCTGTAGGAGGTCGCCCCGGTGGTTCAAGTGGTTAACCTCGAATTCTACTTGTTTGAGTCCTGGGTTCGAGCCCCAGGTGGGTCGGACTTTGACTATATTTGCAAAAATAAAAAAAGGATTCAATTGTTGAGAGCGCCTTGCAGCGTGGGTAGGCACAATTCGATGCGAGTCGACGAGGGAAGAAAAGGCTGAAATCTTCTCGCGATAAAATGAAGGCACGTACCGTAGCGGGAAGGGGGGAGAAGAGCCTGCTATGTGACCCCGGATCTGAGTAACGACTTGGACGGAGAGAGAGAAGAAGATGTGCGAAGATAATGAATGGGATGAGAAAAAAAAAAGAAAAAAGAAGGAGGTATCAAACCAGGCTCGTCCGAAACGCGGGACGGTCCCGGAAACACTTCATGAGGGTCGTTGATGGTCAATTTCCACCTTGCACGTCGGGCCAGACTACATATACCGTGAAGAGCGTTTAGTTCGAAGAGAGAGGGGTACTGCTGTAGGTGCCATCGGCTTTCAGCGCTCGATTTTTCCAAACGAGAACGTGGCTACAATTACGGGGGACCATAGCGAATAGGACCAACTATTGATAGTGAAAATAGCGAAATATATACCTGGTAGGGTTTTGTGTGTACCGTAGGCCCTATTTACTAGGGTCCCTCGTAATTTTATTATTACAACTATAATACCTCACGAGGTATTTCCGGGAAAAGATCTATTAATAGTAAAGAACCTTCCGAAAACGTCAAGACAAAATGTTCGATTTCAGCAACCTTACTGTGTAAGACTTTGAATGGTTTGTCCCCAAAACGAGACTGCGGTTCTAAAAAGGAGCCGACCCCAGACCAGACCCTAATACCCTAACCTCAACCCTTTGCGTGTTTGAGTCGTATGCCCCCGAAAAGGGACTGCAGTCCTAAAAGGCTTGAGGTAACCCGACCCCAGACCAAACCATAACCCCAACGCTTTGCGTTTTGGGGGGCCTTGAGGTCGGAAGGGGCAGTGGAGCGGCTCCGCATCGTGTTTAGGTGGCGGTTTCAACAAAGCATAACGGCCTTCGAATTCCTGAACCTCTCCTCTCTCTCATATATATGACACGACAGGGGAAAATAGAAACAGGTAATCAAACGACAGTAGAGAATAGAGAGGCGCTTTTCTTCCAGCTTCGAGCTGACTCCTGACACTCTGACTGTGCAGTACACTCCAAAAGATGTCAGGAGACAGCACTTTCATCCCGTGACAGACAGCATCTTTACCTGGACATGCCTTGACCGACACCAAACTACTCCGTTTTAGTGTTGGAACACTCGGCCCTAGACCCGTGACAGCGCGCGTTTTGCGTTGCTTGACATGTCTCCTGACATACCAGGTATTCGGTACACTCGACCGACTTCAAACTTCAATGACCAGGGATATTTGTCACGAACAGCATTTTCTCCCTTGTAGATGATTCCTTGCTTGATCCGAGTGGACAGACACCCTCGCCTAGCCAGCAGACAGCCAGCAGACAGCCAGCAGACGTACTGTAAGTAGAACACTGATGTGAAGGGGACGGGCGCAGGCAGCACCATCTCACCCCGAAATACCGCTGGGCGCTGACACTGCTCTTACATGGGCAGTTGATACAATAGCACCAGACTTGTGGTTGTTGTCCCTACGTCGTATCTCGGAGTAAATGGGGTTGTAAGATACCTGGTACCACATATCAAGGTACCCGGTGATATGATAGCTGGTACCTGGTACTATTTACGAGGTAAAAACTCGACCCACACGGGATTATTAATAATGGTGAGATATTGTAAGAGAGTGCTCAGCCTCGGCGCTGCCCAATCGTCAACCCCATACGAAACCGCACCGACTTTAGGGGCACGAGTCACTTGGAATGAGAGGGGATCAGCATGCAAGTCGGCCCCTTTGCTTTTGCTGGTCGGTCTAGGCTCATTACACAACCGCCACCAGAGCACGGGACGGCTTGGCAGCAGGACATGTAAGTCAAGGACGTAAGAAATCCAGCCGTCTCGTTTGCACAGAACGAGAAACTCAACACACATTTCAGGATATTCGTGAGAGGGCTGGCTGGTATGGCTTAAATCCTCTGTACTTCATATAATACGACAACTCTGTACCGGTACACCAGGTTTTAAGTTTTATCCTATCTCGAATATTCATACTACAAGAAGAGTGGGAAGTCATACGTCTGCTGGCAAGGCGAGAGGGTGTCTCTCGCTCGATTCAAGGAAGGATGAAACACCCTGGTCATTGAAGTTAGAGGTCGGCGAAGTAAATACTGGTACTCCTGGTACGGTGTCGCCGTATGACTAACCAAGAGTCAGAGCGTCAGAGTCAGCTGGAAGCTGTAAGAAAAAAGCTTCTCTCTCGTCTCTTCTGTCGTTAGACTTTTTCTATTTCACCCTCTCGTGTTATGGACGAGAGGAGAGAGGAGAGGAGTTTGGGGGACAAATCTACTGCATCGAGGCGCTGTTCATTTATCGCGCACTACGTACGTAGATTTCAGGGAAATGGGCGAAAGTAGAACGAACGACTACTACTGTACCTGGTATGATACCCGCAGGGTATACACTGCTTTAAATGACTCACCACACGGTTGATCTTCCTGAAAGACACTTGCGAAAAATACCGCTGGCAGATGGTCATCGCGGCACACATCACCAGCGACTTCGTCTGCAGGACCTTGCAACAGTCGAAGACGAACACCTGGCTCTTCTTCCTCAGAACTTTTTCCTCTTCCATCGATCTGCCCAGAGGTACAGTAATTCATTGCGTCACATGAGGCCACGGACCAGCGACCACAGGTCGTACACGTACTCGTATCAATTTTATGGCTGGCGGTGCTCGCTCACCACTCGCCATTCGCTCCTAAAATACAGGACAGCACTACTCAAGTAGATGGGTGGCAACGGTCGTTTGTTGCGTTCTGTTGTTATCAGGTAGGTAGGTACCCGGTAGGTTGGACCAGTATCGATATTAATAGTGGTATCGATACTCTGTTTTTTTAAAGGAAAATGGGTCACTGCTGTTTCGAGGAGTTTTCGAAAGTACGTACCACCTGCTGGTATGTACACAACGTATTAATAGCATTCGTCCGGAATGGGACCAACTTGCTACAAAAAACACGAAACCAGAAAGTGCGAATTTTGGCGCCGTGGAAGGAGCGATTAATAGATCAGGAGCTACACTATGTGTGATGCCGACACCACGGGAGAAACGGACGCATCGTCACGAGGGCGACAACCCGCGACGCAGATCGAACGCAAGTACTCTCCGGACGGCTTTGCTGCTGCACTCCATAAGATGTGTTCCATTCGTTCACTGGATGGAAAAAGTGCGTCAAAGTGCTTCGGTGGTTCGTTCGTCGTTGCCGATTGGCCCTCCACTCGAAACTTGTTTTTGCCGGGAACTACTCGCGCCATCCAAACTCCGTCCGAGACAAAACAAAATAAATTTGATGCCCTACTCGCGAGCCGCACCACGCACAGAAGGTACAAGGTAACGCTCCTGTGTGTACTACCTACAGGAGCGTCCTGGACGGGTTCTTGGTGACATCACGGCGGCGGACAAGGTCGGCATCCGTGTCCCCACTCACATGTTATCCCTGAGAGACGGAGGGTTGATCAGCTCCTCTTGGGTGAATTTCCACCCGCGGCTTTCCCAACCAAGATCGGCGCGCTTTCCAGCCTCCGTAACAACAGCGTGCTCTTTCTCCCTCCCCATGGCTCCTCCGCCCCCACGCCCGCCGCGTGGCGCAAAGAAAGCAGCCTCCTCACGCCGTTCTTTCCCTTTCGCCTAATAATCCGTTCTTGACGGGGTGCCTCGGGAAAAACGCCCCGCGGGATACGAAAAACGAACCGATCCGCGCCCTCTCTTCACACAGATTCAAGGTAGCAAACGACGAGCCGTCGTCCAATTCACGTCAAATCCAAGCACCTTCTTTACGGCGCCTTCGATGTCGAGCCGAGGTTCAGGGGGGGGGAAGTTGGCCGGTTGAGGCGGCTTTTCCCCCCACCCTTCAGATTGAGATGTATCCCCGATCCCCGGTTTTCGACATAGAGTGCATGTTGATTATGCTTGGGCTTTTTTTTAGGCTGCTCGGAAGTTGTGTCGCCAATCTCGTCACACTCACCTCCCCTCTGTTCCCACAGCACTACGTCACAGCGCCTGCAGAAACCTTGAGATCGAGGGACAGCCTGCGCCACTTCAGCCTTATCGAGGGGTCTCCGCTTGAGCGCGGTACGTGTTCCATCGATTCCTTTATTATTTTCTCCGGGGGCTTGTGTGGATAGTTTCCAGATTTGGACGCAGTGTTTTCAAGTATTTTTGAAACCATAATTTGTAAGAGGAAAAGACCCCGTGAGATGCGTCGCACAGAGCGTTCGAAACCAGCGATTGCCGCTCCCACAAGCGAGAACGCGAACGAACAGCGCGCGAATACGCGTCGAAGGGGAAGGAGTCGTTCTCGAGACTCCCCGCGAAACCTCCCTTTTCCGAACAGGGATTTCTCTTCAGATGAATACACAACCGACGCCTACAAGGCGGACGACGACGACAACATCAGCGAACCAAGACGGGGAGCGGCCGTTGGGGCATCAGCACCATCCTCCTCGTGCAACTGCGCGAGCTGTGGGCCATGGCCGGAAGAGAAGTACAGGGACTTGTCCATCCGGTACCCCGGTATGTCGAAGAAGAGTTTCGACCGAATGATGCTCGCTCTAGACGAAGTAGCTGTAGACGATTTGGTGAGTGGTTCAGTTTCGGAGAGCGTTTCTTCAATATATTTCGGGGTGACTTTTTCTCCTGTCGAACCACCCCTAGTGGCAAGAGTACCAGCCTCGCCCTCCGAGCTTGAAGCGCACATATGTGCCGGCGCCGAGGGTGCGAACGATTCCTCGAGGGAGGGGGCGGTAGAAGCGAGCGGCCGTGAGACTAGGGATTGTGTGACGCACGGGCAGGTAGAGGCGGGTACGGGTCATGGGTTGCCCCATTATATCCCTGGGTCTCCTTGAGGGCGTACGAGTGCGTATGAAACATTTACTCCGATTTTACCGTCGAGTGTTGGCGGCAGGGCTGCTGCTGCTGCTGCTGCTGCTGCCGCTGCTGCTGCTACTGGCGCACCACTGGACTGGTACGGGTAGCTTTTAGCGTAAACTGTTGTGGCAAAGTACGATCGACAACCTGTTTATACAGTGTCGGAGGTCAGTCAGGGGTGGGACGGATTCCAGGAATGAAGGTGGCGAGGGTTTGGAAGTGTATTCGAGTACGGGTGCGAGAGCCAGCGCGTGTTGATGTTCTGGGATGTCTGCTGTTGTTCATGTTGAACAATCAACCTGGCGATGCCCTCGTGCCTAGATATACCCGACCGGAACATCAGTCGCGTTCGTACGAGTACAGACCACGAGTACGTGTGCCGTGTGGTGTATCATACCCGGTATCTCTTTGTGTCGTCCGCGCGTGTATCGCGTGATGTATTTCTCTTTACATCCCGTGCAAGTCCGAATTGGGCGACTATTTTTTGCCCGGCGGACAGGACGTGCTTGTTGTTCCGTGTTGGGTCTCTTTGTCCAGGCGATTCTCCTCTCGCTTGGATTTTATGTGGGTGTGTGCGTTGTACGTGCAGCTGCAGCTGCACCTGTAAACCGCGCATGAGCGGCATTCGCTTGTCGCGGTTATATGCGAGGCAGGCACTACCAAATGGTGCAATGCAATCAATCGTGAATCGTGTGAGGGTAAGGATCGCGCTTCATCGATGCGGGGGGCGGGAGGAGGGGGTTGGGAGGAGGCATGTATTTTCATCTTTGTAAATAAATACCAGGTATTGTGTTTTTTCATTCGGGAGGCGTTTTTTCCATCCAGTACGCGGTCGTTTGATACAAAGTGTACTGGTACGATTTACAGCGCGCGTGGTCGATGGTCAGAAAGAGGAAAGACGAGGGCAGAGAAGATAGCTTTTTGTACGTAAAAGTTCGATACGAACACCAGCCAGGTGCACTGCATTGATTAGTGCTGCGGGTAGCGTCGTTGGTAATACGGACGTTGTTCCAGAGCAGCATGATGTACTATGCGATTCAGCAGTAACGTTGACGGGGGACTGGACTGATTGTTGGCATATGATCCATCATGTCGCCAAGAGCCGTGTTCCGCATGCTTTGGTGTAGTCATGCGATTAGCCGTCTTTGTGATGCCGTCATCCTTCGTTCTCTGTGCGTATGTATGCCTGAACTTAGTGGCCTCTACATATTGGGCGAGCAGTTTCATGTGCAAAATGCAAGTGGAAAAACTGTTGTCTGTGAAGCAGGCGTTTTTTTCTTTGCATGCATGTGTGTTCTTGTATGGTATTGTATGTGTTTTGTGTGTCTGCGTGCTTTTTGCCTCGCGTCAGGTGAAGTGGAGCGGTGGGAAAGGAGTGAGTCAGTGCAATGAGGGACACCATCGCGGCCGGCCGGGCACTGATGCAACGGTGTGTGTGGTCGTGTGGTCCCTGTTTGCTGCTGATGCGCTCTTTACTTCGGATGCAACCTTTGCAGATCCTCTCGACACCTTATGCGTACCTCACAGCAGTTTGGCTTTTTTTTTGTTTTGAAGCCATGGTTTATCTCGCTAGCTTGGACTCAACGTGCTTGGTTGAGAGCTGCGAGTGTTGCTTTTCATGGGCATAACAGCACGGGTTTCTCCCAATTCTTGGGCTACTATAACCCTATCAACTGACAGCTGACAGCTGATGCCCCGGTTCACGGTGGTACAGCATTTGCTAAACGTACCAAGTATCCAATGTGTTTGTATGCATTACATGTACCCCCACGAAGCCGGTAGGAGCCGATCCCAGTGAATCGCGCCCGGCAGCAAATTATGTTTTTTTCTTGAGTCGTCGAACGCTATCCTCGCGCGCACCGAGCTTGCCCTATAAACGCAGACCGCGGAACGTCATTGGCACAGTTCGAATCTTGCTTTTACACCATAATTCATCGATGGCGTCGTCATTTCGCAGTATTCGGTCCTTCGCACACTGGAAATAAACTCTAGGAAGGGTATGTACGACGACCAGTAATTTGCCTTCAGCGCACTTTTCAAACATATCCGTATACAGAGAAGTTCCCGCAAACGATACCAGGTACCTGGTGTATACGTAGGCTGGGTGTGTCATGCAATGATAGACGCTGTGTGCATTTTTCCCGGTGTCGACTTGTTCGTCCGTGTTTTACGCTCACTTGACAACCCGCAACAGCGCTGTCGTCTATCGCTTGCGCTTAAACCCGCATGGGCTGTTTTGTGCCTCCCCTCTTCCCTCTCGAAAGCTCAGCAAGTCAACGAGAGGTCATCGGCTGACACTACCAGGGATTTTGACTGCCTTCCCTTCGTCTTCCCTTCCTCCCCTCGGCATGATGGCGGCTGTCTTCAAAAGGTAAAACGGGCATCAGGTAATACCGGCAAGGAAGGGAGGGAGCCCTCTTTTAGACTGAAACGTGTTACTACCTCGATTCCTCTGAATTTAGACTAAAGCTGTTACTGCCTTGATTTCTTACTTTTACGTTTCGTTTATTGGTTGTGCTTGTCGTCTCTAGCGTGATACAAGCTGTATTATCATGCTGCTAGCGCAAGGCAATGCGTTTTGCGGCTGTGTGGGTTTTACATTTGGAGCGTGAGTCTGCTTTTTTCCCGTGGGAAGGAAAACGTTATTCGCACGATTGCACCTGCTACCCCACGGGCTGTGCCCGGTGCTGGATGTTTCGCGCTTGCTTGCGCGCCTGTCTGCTTGCTCGCTGTGCGCTGCTCTCGCTTGCTTCCTTCTCATCTCGTGATGGCATATCTACTACTGTGGCCCATTTCCAAACTCCACGCTCTGGGTTGCGGTGCGAACTGCACTGCAGTTGAATCTGCGCGCATACAGCATGGTGAGCGTCCACCATCGTGAGAGCTATTAATAGTGCAGGGGCTGACTTTGCTTCGGTTACTGTGTCATGCCGGTGCTCTTGCCCGCCAGCCCTTAGCGGGTGTATTTGGCCGAGTGGTTGTTTTCGGACTCGGTCGCACGCACTCTCGCTCAGCCGCAGGTATTGGTTCAGGTATTGATGTTGGTGTTCTCGTTCCTCCCTTCCTTCCTTGTCGATGTTGCTCGCAACGGCACCCGCAGCTCTCTGAGCTCTCTGCGCGCTTCATCCATCTATCCGTGAGGACTGCATCCACGATTTTGACCCGCTTGATACTGTTGTACGATACTACTGCTGCCTGTCCTCCGAAGCCATCCTACTAAAATTTCGTTATTTCCCCGCCCGCTCGAGCGAGTTGCGATTTCCCCGCCACCCATTCCGGCTGTTGCACACACTGTCGTGGTGTGTTGTTTAGCGGTGTCGTGAGCTATGCCAATTTCCTCGGTTGGTATCATCGCGGCGCACCTTCGCGCGATCTGGTTCCTACTCGTAGCGATCGGGATTTTACCTCATTGCGCTTGCTCCTCCCCCCTCTTCTCCAGTCCCTTGATTCAGTCAACAACTTCAACCATGAGCCGACAGCTCTACGAATAAAACATACCTCATGAAATATCACGCACATTGGAAAAGTTGTGCAAGGTCGACTTTGCGTCCCCTAACGTATTGCAACTACAGCACGTAAGCTCATCTGGAATCGATTGGTTCCTCGTAGTCGTTGCTGTGTCCGGGTATACGTGTATAAAAGCGAGAAACAGGAGCGTGCGCCAGACAACAGAGTTATTATTTCCTTCCCGGTATTCGCTTGCCTTCTCTGTCTTGGTTATTAACGAAAGACGTCGTGGGAAGGCCGGGGCATGGCGTGTCGATTCCTGCCTGGGCCTTATATTTTACCTACAGTACAGCCTAAGGCGTTCGACCAGCCCTTCTGGCATTCAATACCTCGACATAGTTGCCGACCTGCGATCGTATCAACTGCAGATGTACGTGAATTATTCCGGATATACACGAAATTAAAACGAGTCACGACATCAACTCTGATCATTTTATATTTGTAACGCTACCCAACCTAAAGGCGCGAAGCAGCGATCACAAGTTGTTAGCCTCATCAATAAGCTCAACACGTCCACGCGCTTTAACTGGCGTGTGTTGGACGTTCTTTTCAGTGTCGAGGGGAAAAAGCCGGCAGGAAACTACTTGGTGTTCCCCCCACCTACAACGTATACTTCCGTTCCGACTTCAAACCGGAAAGCACAATGTTTATCGTGTCATCCCGACGAGAACTCATGAGGATCAGAATCCCAGGCACTTGTCTGCCCCTCTCCCACGGCTTGCTTCGTAAAAAAAATGCGAGGGATCCCCTAACAGACAAGCACGAAGCCTTCGCCAGTCTTCTACCACCCACATGGATTCGGAGTCAGAAAGCATGTTTTTCTTCGCTGATGTTTTTTGTTTCTTGTTCCTGTCCGAATCATCTAGGACAAAAGTTCGTAAGTGTGGGTGAAATGATTTTTTGTAACCCTCCTGGTATTGTTGCTATCAATAACACGATCAGCCGGAAACAGCACGGTGGTCAATTTCCCAAAAGCCCGAGTTCAAAATACGTACCTGATCTCGGTTCCGTCATGTATCGGTGGAAGTTCGGTTTCACAAAGGGAACTCGTTCAGACAAAAATAATTGGTATTAAGAGTAGTCCCATGTCCGAGTTATTTGTCCTACATAAACTGACCGCCGTTTTGGGGGCAACACATTTACTGTGTTTTTCGATTCAGTCCGGAGCTATTCGTGCGCAAGTCCACGTGAACGGCCACTGGTGCTGTTCGCTCGCTTTCATTTGCGACACACATCGGCCATGCTCGTTGACATTGGTAGGCTCCTCGCATGACCATATAATCAAGCACTACAATGAGGAACAGCACGGCAACGCGCATCGTAGGCGCTAAGTTGGTTGAATTTATACGGTGATTTTGATTCTCCATGTATGTACATCCAGATCCATTCACATTTCGATAAACGCTCATGTCAACAAAACTAAACGTTGTTTTTTTGTGCACCCTCGAATCTGCTGCTACGCAAAGTCGAATCGCGAACTTGTCGGCGTAAGGAAATTATCGAGAAGCTCAATATGTTGCGATCTCCGTGCTGAAGGTCATTTTTATGGTCACGAACAAAGTGATAACGCGCATACACATCATACATCGCTTGGAAATTCTCTGGGCCCACGAAACGCAGGATTACGAAGACAGCAAGGGTACAGCCAACCACCTCAACGCCACCGGGTCGATGGGTGCACAGACCGCGGATCGCGGGAGTAACACGCTAGGCCAACGTCCACATTTTCTTGTTTGGGACCGTGCGCGGGTTTGTCTCTTATGACAGGCGTACCTTTAATTTTGTTCCTGGGTACCGCTGGTACTCATAAGAAAAACGGTCGGAGATGCCAGACCCCCTGTGCCCTGCTAGTGCTTGCCTCAATTTATGAGCACGCTCTAGTCAGCTTTTTGCATTTGTTACAGGTTATACCGTAGGGGTGGTGGGTTTGGCTGCTAACGACGGGAGTTGAGCTAGGAGTAGAACGAGACGTCAGCTTCAGATCTGCTTGTTTATCCTTCAGTCGATCGAGTCCGTTTTTTTTTTCGAAAGCCTGCGCACGACTCAACAACCACGACTGCCTCCAAGAGTAGGCAATGTGTGGCGGCGGATAGAGACGGCAGGAGGTAGCTTGTGCCACAGTTGTGGTAAAAGCTTTCGGTGTTAAGAGTAGGTAGCGAGGTAGCGTTGTCCGGAAGGCGTCCGCTGTTTTTTTTTTTTAATTGAACTGTTCTTGTGGGACTTTAGTAGTTCCGAAAAAAAAATGCAGCAACAAACAGCATCGGCCGCCAAGCAACCCGAGCTGGTGGGTTCTCGGTTCTGGGACACGCATATCGCCTTCCAGGTCTGCCTATTAATAGTATATCGGTACCACGTCTCTCCTAGTGCGTCGCTATTCATAGAAGAGATGTGCTATTTAGTCCAATCGGCCGTTGAGAAAGTCTGAAGAGAGGGCTCGGCTTTTCCTCGCCGTGGACCCCTGTTCCCTACGCGTGTAGGCCTCCCAAGCAATACACCGTGCTTTTCCCGTCTTCCCCGTTTACAGGATTTTCAGAGTCATACCATATAACACTAGCCCACCCTGATAAGCCGCATGTTTTATTTGTAAGCAAAAACATGAAGGATTTAGGGAAACACTAGGTACTTGAACCCACTCCCACACCTCTACCCTACAAGGCTACGGATCCTCATGAAATAAAATCGACGGCAACGGCATCGAAAAACGCCGAACGCGTACGTGAGCTATGTATGCCTGGTAGCTCTATCTCCTATCTCTAGCAAAGGGGGGAGGATGCATTTTGACTACAGAAAAACATGAACTCCCGCTTCCCCAGCGAGCAGGGTGGGCGATGTATCCTTCAAAAAGGCAAAACCTCGTATACTGTCCTGTGCCGTGGAACAGGGCGTTATTTCTCGAACCACCCTCGGCAAGGATCCAGGGGGGAACCGGCTTGATTTTCTTTTCAAGTCGAAATAGTGCGTATGACCACCGTAACGGTCATTCGTGGAATGATTTCGGAACACGTTCGTAAAGCCTGGTCCCAGTATTCAAGATGAGTTGCAAACACTACAAGAAACTGTCTTATCGAAACCAGCACGCAAATCGCAGTGGACAACCTGCGTCTCGAAAACGGGAATCACATTAAAAAACAAACCTGTATATAAGCGCGAAAACATATCGTCGTCGCGCCCGAATTGTAGTAAGGATGGAATGGAAACGTGATCTGATTTCGTGCGCAGGATCGAGTCAAGCCGACGACCCGCAGAGTGAGATTTGTTTGGACACTTGTTTGACTCGGGTAATGTGGCCACTTGCGCTGGGGAACGGGGCTTTGGTTGGTGTTTCGCATTTCCAACGATGTTTGCCCCGCCTCCGTTGAGGATGTAGCGGTACCTTGTGTTCCTCGTCTTGAGAATGCATTTTCGCCCCCCCGGCTAGCGATGTGGCGGTAGCTTGTGATTTTTCGTTTTCAACGACTCATCTCGATTCCACCCTCACTCTCGCTGGGGATGCGGCGGTAGATTCCGTATCTGAAAAATGTATATTCCCCTTCGGATAGGCTTCCTCTCCTTTTCCCCTTTTGGCGTTCGCTTTACAGGGCCTCGTAGCCAGGCAGGGCAGAATCTCACCCTCCGCTGGGGACGTTGCAGTGGCTTGCCTTCTGTGGGACGCTCAAAGAAGCGGTTACCTATTATATACCTGTACTCCTGATCTCACCCAAGAGCCCGAGACCAGCATCGCTGTACACTCGGCTATGGGCAGGTGGACTCAGATCAGGAAAGAGAAAACAAAGGGGTATTATATACGTCACGGATAATGACCATCGGAGAGGATGGTGACCGTCCCAGAGGTCTCCATGGCAGTTACACGTCACGGTTTGAGCAAACTCATGCATGCCAACAGAAAAAGTATCAGTACCAGACGCCACAGTTCTTCCGCATTCAGAATACGTTTTCGTCCCTTACCTCGCTGGGGATGCGGCGGTAGAGCTTTCGTGTCTGACGTGTGTCGATGCCCCTTCGTGTAGGCTTCCCCTCCTTTCCCCTGTCGGCGTTCCATATGTAAGGAACACTTCGTAGCTTCGCATGGTGGAGCCCTCCCCTCTGCTTGGGATGTAGCTTTTTTTTCTTTTTTTCTTTTTTATCCTCCGACGGATTGGTAAAAATAAAGCTTAAGCTCGCCACACTTCCACGTTCGTGTCGTGTGTCAATTTAGCCCAGTTGGGCACGTTGACCCGACCTGACCCCCGAGAGGAGCAGGTGCGGTGGAGATAGCCACCCGGGAGAGTCATCTCTCCCGGGTAGTGTGGGACTTGCGTTTGCTCATCCACCAACAAAAACCAAGGCTATGAGGCCTTCCCGCCGGACTCGGACCAGTTACGGTCCACCCTACCCGTTGGGGCGTTGGTCCTCAGCGGTAGCTTGTGTTCTTCCATCTTTATAATGTACTTTCGCACCCAATCTACCCTCGCATGGGATTTGGTGGCTTGTGCTCTAATTCCGCCCCCTCCCCCCTAGCTGGGGATGCGGCAGTAGCTCCGGTGTCAGACGTTGGCGGGGCCCCTTTACGGATATAGGCTTACTGGCGTGCCTTCGTAGCCTCGTAGTTTTTTTTTTTTTTTTTTTGCTATTCCCATTTATTATCTTCGCACATCTCCTCCTCTCTCTCCTTCCAACTCGTAACTCAGATCCGGGGTCACATAGCAGGCTCTTTTACCACCTTCCCGCTACGGTACGTGCCTTCCTTTTTTTCGCGAGAAGATTTCAGCCTTTTCTTCTCTCGTCGACTCGCATCGAATTGTGCCTACCCACGCTGCAAGGCGCTCTCAACAATGGAATCCTTTTTATTTTTATTTTTGCAAATAAAGTCAAATGTCCGACCCGCCTGGGGCTCGAACCCAGGACTCACACAAGTAGAATTCGAGGTTAACCGCTTGAACCACCGGGGCAACCGAAAAGGATAGAAGCCTGGGTTTGCGTTTTGAAGAGCCGCATCTTGTGTTTACATTCTATTAATAGTTCTTGTCGACTTGGTGTTTCCCCCGCGGATCTTCAACATTTCTGTCTGAAGGCTCCTCTGTGTTATTATGGTGTTGCCTGGAAGTTGTGACGACCCAGCTTTTAGAAACACAGGAAAAGGGTGACGTATTACGACTGTCAGTAGTTGGAAGGCCTATACAACTGGAAAGAGGGAGAGACGGAGACGAGTTTGCGTTGTCTACCAGTACTTGACCAGTTTGCTGTATATATGTTGATGATAACCGTCGCGATGTACCACGTATACGCACAGCATACCGGTACATTTCTTTGTTACACCGAAAGATCAAGGTTGCACATTGACAACCCGTCGTATTGACCCTGGTAGTGATTGCCGCCAGAGAGGTTGAGACCGTTTGAACCTGGCGTCCGACATTCTCCACGTTCGATCTCAACGGAGACCTGCTCTAATTAATCACAGTAGATTTTTTGAGGGGGGGGTAACGATGCCACGTATTATATATATATATATATATTATCATCACTTAACTTTTACTTTCCAGCCTTACTCGTGGGAGAGGCTTTACCCTCTACGACCTTCTGGACAAGCCGTGGTCACAGGTGTCTACCCTTCTCCCCCCCGGTACGTGCCTTTATTTTTTGTCGCGTTTAGGGTTCAGCATTCCCACTGCTCGTCGATTTTCATCGAAAGTAGCTAACTCGCGCTTTCCGCTATTCAATTTATTTCATGCAAGAAAAAGCCCTTACGAGCATGCACTCGGTGGGGACTTGAACCCACGAAATTGATCTTGATAGGCACGCGGACCACCTACCAAACCACCGGGGACGCCAACGACGTGAGGTACACAATTTCCAGGGGACATCAGATTGCAGTATAATAATAGTTATCGGGCGGTAGGGGCCGCGAAGTGATTTCGTAAGAGTCTACAGTTTTTTTCTTTTTGGGCGCGAGAGGTCGAGGAGCGGGACTGCTCGTGGGATCATATGGATGGGTGGAGGAGCTAGGGGCGACATTCCCAAGGGATGTCAGATAGAGCGGTGGGGAGAGTAGATCACGGGGTCGGACTAGTCTACAGGGTGCCTTGATCTCTTGAAACTGCTCGAAAGTGTGCGCACATCAGCAACATCAATCAGTTCGTCTGACGAGAGTACAGTGTACGGTGCACGTGGGTCATCAGCACCAAACCAAGAAAAACAACTTTTGCCATCAATAACAAGGTTTTATAATATAATACAAGTATATATATATATTATATACCAGGTATATATATACTGTATACCAGGTACATATTATATCGCGATTCGCAGCGGTGAATCGTTGAGCGATGGGCGCAAGACTTCAGTCGCACAACGCCCGACAATGACCGCGTCGACAGCTGGCGGAAATAAGCCAATCGGGACATGCTCAAGGTGCGTACTCGTAGTGGGAATAAATCGTTTACCCGGATCCGCTCTCCTTCACTTTTTTTAGTCATCACTTTCACTTTCCAGCCTAACTCGCATTAATAGGAGGCTTTACCCTCGACAAACTTCAGGACAAACCGTGGTCACAGGTGTCTACCCTTCTCCCCCCCGGTACGGAGCTTTATTTTTTGTCGCGCATAGGGTTCAGCATTCCCACTGCTCGTCGACTTCCATCGAATGTAGCTAACTCTCGCTCTCGCGCTTTCCGCTCAACAATGTTTTAATGCAAGAAAAAGCCCCTACGAGCATGCACTCGGTGAGACTTGAACCCACGGAATTGATCTTGATAGGCTCGCGGACCACCTACCAAGCCACCGGGGACGCCGGCTCTACATAGAGGCCTTCGCGTGTCGTTACATACATGAAGGCCTTTGCATGCCAGTACATACATACATCAAGGCCTTCGTCTACCAGTACAGACATCAAGGGAGATCGCCCCCCGTCTTTCTTTATCGCTCGTTGCCTGCGTTCACCGGTTCTACAAGTGAGCTTCAGACTGCACTGATGCGATGCAGGAACCCTACCATACCCAGCGCGGGTATACAAGTTGCAAGGACCGGCGATGGCTACACGCCTCGGATGTTGCTGTTCTCACATTAAGTCATCGCCACAATGCAGTCTGTGGTCGCAGGACGGGCTCCAACAACTCTGGAGTGGAATATTGCCTCCAAGGAAGGAAAATGGATCACGGCGAGATACACCGACCTCCATCCTAGCCTACAAATAACTGTAGCCCGCGGCTGCTGCAACGATTATGTCGTGATAGTCGCTTCCGGCTGAGAATCCTCGTCACACATAGGCCCCGAGCGGGCACGAGTCGGAGAAAACGAGGCACCGATCCCGGCAATCACACTAGTGTAAAACAAGCCATCCGGGACAAATCCAGCGCTCTTCATGCCGGTAATCAGGTCCAGCCCCCGCTCCAGATCTCCTGCCTTGGAGCACGCTTGCACTGCAAAGCTCAAAACCAGCGGATCGGGCGACAACCCCTGCCTCTCCCGCCGCAGCAGCAGATGGACCGCGGCGTCCACATTACCCGCGTCCCTGCAAGCCAGGGCGGCAACTCCGTAGGTCACCTCGTTCGCAGGATGACCAGCCCCCTCCATATCGTCCAAGAGCATTGCCGCCGACGCCGCATCGCCCGCTCTACACGCCGCCGCAACTGCAGAGCCGTACGTGACCACTCCGGGCTTAACCTTGCACTCGCGCATGCGGGCGAGGAGAGTGAGCGCCATGGACAGGTCGCCAGAGCGGGCGCAAACGTCGAGGGGGACGGAAAATGTGCTTTCTTCGGGCTTGAAGTCTTCCCACCGCATGTTGTCCATTTCTTCCAGCATCCGCGTCCAGTCCCTGTATGCATATCATGGCGCAACGGTCAGGTTCGCCATAAGCATTGTATAGCGCGATTGGCGAGCAATCAACAACTACAACGTGGGTCGAAAGCAAGATACAAGAGCTCACGACCACAAAAAACAGAGCAACACTATTAATACGTACTGTTGATACTATTAGGTTGTAATCGACATCGGAATTGCAAATTGGAGACGACTGTTTTAACGAATTATTCACAGCATCTTTGACCGGTTATATTGGCCCCCCTTTCTGGTGGGGGGGGGGGGGGGGGGGGGGTCTCGCTTACCTCGCCCAGGCCGCTTCGCTTGTTCGGTTTCTCTCGAAATTCAAGCGAGCCGGTTCATTGGGAAAAAATAGTATGAATCGGCCTAGCCGAAATCGAGACATACTCAATCGAATTTCCGATTCACAGCGCTAATTGATGTTCACATCGATCAGAGCCCCTCTGAGTTCGCCTCGGCACCACGAACGAAGCTTAAGGAGGATACTAGCATTTTTCGCAAATTTGTGTAAGGCCACCCAAAGAGCGCCATAAGTCCAACCGCGAGTCTTTTGAAGCACGTGACACTCCTTCACGCGATCCTCAAGCCACGTCCATATATGGTCGTGAAAACGACGAACTATACCTGTACTGGTACCTGGTATGCATTATTATTAATAGTATGCCCGGCAGACAAAAGTTATTCGCATTTAGCAGTTAGCTGAACACCACCCCCAAGAGCCCGATGGTTTCAGTTTCAGCCTCCCGAGTTTTTTCAAGCACATTACTCTTATACACGCGGTTCTCGAGGCAAGACCATACGTTGGCACCAAACTGACTTGCGTTTTAGTACGACGGACAACACACACGGCAGTGCTCAAAGCACCGTGAACGGGATAGGGACCACCAAGCCTGCCATCGTCAGCCAGGTATGACGAAACGCGGGGTCACACTCGCTCGATTCGACAAGGGCTGCCATTCAGACATGGCGCGGATCATGCCGAGTTCCACTACCTTAAATAGCCCTATCTGAAACCAGAGGGCCCTTGTTCGAGCAACGGTCTCGGTACCAAATTCCACTCTGTCCGGAAAAGTAACGACCGTTTCGGTAAAAATATGAGTACACATACGGTCCCTACACGTACGGAGTGGGGGGTACATGCTTCCATGAATATGATCATGTTCTTCACCCAGATATACCAGGTACATCATACCTCGCACGCGCACAAGAGCCAATAGCGATGTTGTAGTTGACCAAGTTAGGCCCTTTGCCTCCGGGCAATTCTCGCAGCTCCTGCAAGATCCCAAGGACGTCATCCAGTCGTCCCTGCAAGGCAGCCGTCACAAATAGCCATTGGCTTCATGCAGCTGACAATATAATACCAGCTATGAGCTTCGCATGCTGACACACACCACGGGTGTCCACGCCCAAACGTACTGGACATCCAAGGACCCCCTCTAGTTGTTATGGAGGCATTACTGCTCCTTTGAAAAACGAACCACTCGACAATCCCCCCAAAAGACGTACCAGAACAGGGCGAAGCAAGAGCTGAAAAAACAACCACCACGTACGAAAGAATGTCACGAGGAACAAGAGGCAACCTGCATAACTGTACGAGCGGTCGGGTCCGTCCCATACTACCTCGTCGTATTCTGATGTCACAACTGTGGTATATAAGCCAAAGGTACGCGACAAAAAGAGGAATCGACACCTCACTCCTACAAAGGTCAGAGAGAAGAGCAAACCATAGCGATGGGCGTTCTGTCCGAATTAAGAGAAAGCTTGCGTTTGTTCAAAAATGTTTTACGTCGTTTTAGTATCCCCCCCCCCCTTGTCTAGGCCTGGGAACTAGGGGTGTGGTGTAGTTGTTGCTTTGTTATACCCCTGTGCAAGATCCTGCAGCCTCACATTTTGGTAACGTCACTTCCTAGCCGCCGCTGCATTGTCTTACCGCTTTTGAGCAAGCCATCATCGCCGTGCTACACATGTAGCTGTCTGGCACGAGATCCCCCTGCTTCTTCATATCTTCCATGAGAGATAAGCTTTGTTCCCACTGGCCGCTCTTTTCGCACGCTGAGGACAGAGATTGGGCAAGGACAACGTCGTGTTGTGCATCAGCTGAAGCGATGATAAACCTGATATCGAGCCGTGTTTACATACTTACGACTACTGTAGGCCCACCTTCGACAAAAGGATCGAAAAGTGCTTGAGATTATACCGTAGCCCGAACCCTAACCCCGACCGCCTGGGAAACACTCGCAAGCCTTCTTTGCTGTTTTTTTTCCTCCCAAATTTCCAAATTTCCAAAACATATTTTCAAGACCTTTTTTCTTTTCTACCAGCAGTCCTTGGCAGTAAATTTGGAAATTTGGAAATTTGGGAAAAAATACAGTGAACACAGGGCTTGAGGACGCTGCAGTGAGGACTTTGCGTGCACTGAAAACCAGTTTATCGACGCTGGGCCAATTCGCACCAGGGCATCCTCTGCTACTGTCGATGTTAGCAAAGAAGAAAAAAGCGCAGGAGCCAACAATCCATAGCTACGGCATATGACCTCAAACTCGTATCGCGGCGGGACCGAATCGACAGTATGTGGAGGCGAAAATGGACAGTACTGTACTTGGTATCAGATGCCCGTCGATACTATTATCAATAACAACTTTAGAGCCGCACCCACGTTTGGGGGGAAAAAACACTTGGAAATAGAGTGGGGTCATTTTAACTGTAGGGAGACATGGGAATATCTCACCGAAGGAGTACGTAAAAACGCCTTCCATGCAGCGATTGTGGGCGATTTAAACGGTTAGGGGGGGGGCTTCAGAGAGGAAAGGTTGTCGAAAACGTGTGACGACTTCATCGTCGGCCACGCGAAGCAGCCTTATGGAGGTACTACTGCTGTACTAAAGGTACGAAGGGCGCGAAAAAGCCGTGTAAAGGTAGTGCTATTACGGGGGACCATAGTTGATAGGACTTATGGTATACATAAAAACCTATATATTTAACCATTTTCACTCACAATATTTGGTCCTATTAACCCTTTTAGAACCGCAGTCCCGTTCTGGGGACAAACCAGTCAAATTTCAAGTAGTTTTGTCCCCAAACGGGACTGCGGTTCTAAAGGGGTTAACTATGGTCCCCCGTAATAGCAGTAAAGGTATAAAGGCTACTGGAGTAGGGGATGTGCCCGAAACGCAACGGAAGGAGATACCCGGTAAACGACATGCGCGCAGCCTGGTGATTATGGTGACACTTGTATCGTTGTACGTTTTTCCCAGAAGGGTAGTAACACCGCACTTGTCGCGTTGTAGATAATTTTACTGCTGTACCTACTGTAAGCCCCAAAAGGGTTTGCTTACTTTGCACCAGAAAAATGGCATATTTTCCTGAAGGCGTACGTGTAAGCACGTGTCATTGCAGCGGTTGTAAGATAAATAAACAGTAAAGAGCACACTTGATTGGATGCGTACAAACAAATAAACACTTGCCCAGGCAGCGATTGCGAGTGCATTGAAGGGTTAAGAGCGTAGTTTACTGCTGGCAATAACCTGCCATGCAGCGGTTGTACAAGCGCATTAAAACGCAAAGCTTATAATTTTAACTGAAGGCATATGATACGTACCGGGTGTAAGTGGTAGGTGCACCATAGGAGCAAGGGTATATTATACTGGAGACGTCGTACGTGTGAATACCTGTCATACAACGGTTGTAGGTGAACTCCGTCGGTCGGACGCCCTCCCTCTTCATCTCCGCCAGCATCCCAAGCGCCCGCTGCCACTCGCCAGCTTTGGCCAAGGCCTCCACGACGACGTTATAGGTCGATATGCTTGGCGTTAACCGGGCCTCCTCCTTCATGCTCCCGAGCAGATCCAAAACCGTTCGCCACCTAAGAAAGCGTTCACGATAAAATACGAAATATTTTCCTTTACTGCGGTTGCAATGAGACGTGTATGCGACTTGGCCCAGGTTCGACAAAACTGGTTGAAACATTCTTGACTCAAAACCTAAACCCGAACCCCAACCCTTTCACCGTTTTAGGACTCTTAGCACTGTTAGGACTGTTAGGACTGCAGTCCCGTTCAGGGGACAAATTACTCAGAATTTGAGCGATTAGTCCTCAAAACGGGGCTTCAGTCCAAAAAGGCTAAACCGTATCTCCAACCGCCTGGGAAAATTCCATTTATGAAGCTTCAGTTGGAAGTTTGTGCGCACGATCAACCGCTTTGCCCAAGCTGGGCCAAGTGGTGAACACTACTGGCTACAATGGGGAATACATACACCGCATGTACCGTACAACCTGACACGGCAGAACTGCAACCTGACGCCGAACGGGAAGCGGCGTATCAAACCTGGTTGGAAAACAACACAAGAGGAGGGGGGGGGGGGTACTCGATAGGAGAGATGTACTCGATATCATGCATGGCCGTAGTCGTATGACCATAGACCCTCGCATCCCTACAATGCCGGGACAGCATGTCGGGTTTTCACCGACCAGGCAGACATTGCTTGCACCAAACGCGAAGCGCCGTGAGGTGTCTGGCGAGTCGCATGAAGGGTGAGCTGCATCCTACTAAGAACCGCTTGTGAGGCGGACTTGCATAGAGGAGGGGGGGGGGGGGGGGGTATATGTACGTCGAGCCTTTGCTATTGATAGCAGCCTTGCCGACAGTAAATCATCGTCGTGATACCATTTGTAACGTTCGCGCGTGCTAAACGTAGGAAGTCGTTTCCAAACGAATCCCCCCTCCAAGACGTTATTCCTGATGACCGCGTGCATGTACCAGGTACAGTGGGTACCCCAACGCTGTCAATAACAGAATATATGAACTCCCTACTTTCGTAGGGTCACTTAAGGTCCCAAGTGATGTGGTGTTTCGACCCGCTACCGAAGGCTGCACTTTTCATTCAATATGTTTACGGCAGGGAAAGAGCCCTCCACGTTGGGTCAGCAGTGTGGAGAAGAGAGAGATCGAGCGAGGTTCGGGCGGGCAAACTAGGCCGATCTCGACTACAGGGAGGCTCGAGTTATTAAGCCGACTTCTCCCGGCTCTCGGAAATATTCTCAGATGTGACACCACTCCTGGTGTGTCTTCCATGCGCGACGACCATTCTACGAACCGTTCCCAAACCTTGTCCTCCACAAAATAGTACCGTTAAGAGAGGCAAAATCACCTGGACCCGCCTACACTAAAATTCTGCCACTCTGGGCGTTAAAATAAGGACCGCTTGGTTTGAATATTAATGTACAAATGGCCCTTATATTCCCGACCAGATATATTTTCCGCTGTGGAAAAAACCCTTAGTTGAGAGAGATGTTTTCGGCCTGTACCACACACCACCGCTCTCTTAGCCCTCTTGGGAGTAGTTCGGAGGGAGGCATCGACGGTAAACAAAGTGGCGGTTACAGCAACGGTCACTGCATGGTTGGGGGATGATAGAATGGTTGGTGTCCGCGTTACCGAGCAAGGGGTCGAACGGCACGGCCGCAACATGATATACCTCTACTGCTGGGCGCATGCTGTGCTCGTAGACGATTGACATCGCCAAACTTGATAATTGTTTAGGTCGCTATCTCCAACACCCCTAGAGGTCAAGTCGGGGCACCCACTGTATCATCGTTTCTCATCGTACGTGCTAGAAATAAGCGTCGGTCCAAGCGTTGACCAACAGCTGTCGACTCCGCACGCACGCACCACAGACTTGAATGAAAGTGTGAGGACGATTCGCGGCATACCCCCAATTCCAGAGAGCCCACCTTCCCTCTTTCCCGAACGATCGCAGCACACATATATAGCTCGTTTCGTCTGGTCGTAGTTTGCTGCTCCCGGCGGCTGCAGGGCGGTTCTCTTGCGCCACGGCCCCGTCTTCCAGAGACATATCACCCAACAGCGTCAGGGCCGCAACAGATTGCTGCGCTCGGCAGCAGGCCAAGATAGCCGCGTTGTACTGGGAGAAAGCATACCGAGAAAAGGCAGACCACGTTTACGAGCAACCAACGCAAGGGGGCGGGGAGGGGGGGGCACTTTGGAAAGTGAGCAACGCACAAGAGGGCGGGGGGGGGGGGGGACGAAGACATCAACTGGACGGAACATGTTTGCGAGTGGTGGGGGGGGGGGGGGGGGGGAAGCTAGCCATGTCGTTTGCCATTCGGACCTCGTTGTTACGCCGTGCCCGCAGCCCTTGTCCGACATGATTCCAGCGTATCGTGCGGGGTGATGTTATGTTCTTGTTTTGGCCCAGTGGAACATGCAGTAGTCCAAGAAAATTTGCTGTTCGTCAGTGCCGAGAAAAACCCGCTGGCAAATCGACGCGCACCCGTACGTTAGATAGTACTTGTATCTGGGGCGTATGCACTCGGCGGCAAGCTGACTTCCGCACCGTTGAGCTCGGAGTGGCCCCCACAATCCATCTCGCCCGAGGAATCTACCCCCGCCTTTCGACAAAGCAAGCTTCATCAAGAACCAAAGCAGCCATGAATAGCTCGAGGGCCTCTCGCGTCGAGCAGCATACCGTGCTGTTAATCGGGTGTTACAGATAGCTCCCGAGCATCGTGTTGTAGCATGCCGTTTTGTTATCCCTGTAATAAATACTGAAGTCCCGTTGAGGCGACAAAGCTCTCAAGTTCCACGTAGAGTATCCCCAAAACTGGACTGCGGTCCTAACAGTCCTAAAAGGGTTAATCGAGGTTCCTGAACAACTCGCGAGCCTCGTGTAGTAGCATACCGTTCAATCAATCGGGTGTTTGTAAAATAAAAAGCTCGAGCCTCGTCGTGTCGTAGCGTACCGCGGATTTGATCGGGTTTTGTACCTCCTTGGCAGTGACGACGACTAGAGGGTCTTGCCGCATCCTTTGGAGCAGCGAAGTTGCGCCTTCCCAATGCCCACACTCCGCGCACGCCGAGATAGCGCCGTGGTAGCCGGAGGTTATTGTCTGCGAGAGCCCAAGCGAGGAAGCAGAGAGTGTCGATGAAATCCTTACCATCGCGAAACAAGTGTCTGCCCAGTAGCTCACCCGCCCTAACAGTTTAACTAGCGCTGTCAACTTCAAGCCCCGTATGCCGCAGCACTTGTACTGCGTATCGAAGCGTTTCGCAGACAGCAGGGTGCAGCGGGTAGAACCTTACCCTTTTCAACTACCGCAAAAACTATCCCACTCCAAGTACAAGCGGTTTGTCCCCGGATACGCAGGTGTACTCCAAAAGGGTAAACGTACTATTAATACAGTAGCGCCCAACTTCAAAACCTCCCTTTCATAAGCTTGCTCGTCGTCAACTCAAAATACATCTGATCATGTGAAAACTACTACATCAAACGGCACAAATGACGGATCATGCAGCTTGCAAAACCTCAGGGTTCGAGCATTCAATCGGTCGAAACTACAGCCCACCTACAACTGCAGTAGTTGGAAATGGTGATAAAAAAGCACACAACACGCTGCCCTCTTACCTTTTTGTCGCCAGGATGCTCCACCAACACTTTGTCCAAAAGGTCCAGCGCCAAGTCCACTACACCCCCTCGTGCGCACGCCCCCATAGCCGCCACGTACGCCGCTCCGCTTGGCCGAAGTCCCTCTGAATGCACATCGTCGAGGATAGATAGAGCGGCTCGCCACTCCCCCGCTCCGCTACACGCCTGGGACACCGAACGGGTGCACGGCATGAAGACATGCGTACGCGAACTATCTTTACGGATACGCGCGGTGTCCCAGAACCCCCAACCCATGGCCGACCTTCACGAGCTTTGTCCAGAAAGCACACGGTAACACAAATACTATCAGGAATTAAAAGAACATTTTTCAATACTACCTGTTATCAACTCCAATTCGCATACATAACTTTCGTCATTTCCCTACTATTGTTAATAGTGAATCTGCTCCTTCCTTCACTTATATTTCGTTTGGCATGCTTCGCACAGGCTGCTGTCGGCGCATGTGCAAGATGTGGCCAAGCACGGAACACACGCGTAGGTTTGGTGAAAGAAGCGCGGTACACTTGCAAGCGTGACAAAAAAACACAGCACACTTGAAGGCTTGAGGGCCGATTATCAGCTACCCCACACTATGGTCGACAGTTACTGTGTACGAGACGAATATAACGACAACCCTTGCCCCACGTTTAGGGATACACTCTTCATCTGGGCGCGGCCTGCGCCCACCGTAATGTCGAACAAGTGGCAAGCTATACTGACACAAAAAAAAAAGAACACGGCACACTTGCTGGTTCGGGAAACCAGCAGTCACGGCGGGAGTTTTAGTCACCTGCATAGCCGCGGTCCTCAGCGCCATGTTCCGCCGCACCCGATCATCCTGGGCACTTTCGAGCAGAGCAAGAGCGCTCCACGCGTCCTGGGCGGCGATGCAAGTTTTCATCGCCCAGAAGTACGCATCCTCCCCCTGCCGACCGCTGAGCCATCGGGCCTCCCGAATGTCCTGCAGCAGCTCGAGGGCGGCGATCGCCGCCGACCGTGCTTGGCCGCCCCCAGGCTTGTCCACCACCGCGGCGCACGATCGAAGAGCCTCCAGGTAGTGAGCGACGGTCAAGCGGATCCCGCTCGTAGCATCTGCAGACACGGAACGCATGAGCGATCGAGCCCACAACCAGCTACCCGTGGCAGCACAGCCCTGGGTAACACACCAACATGCAGGAGAGCAAGGTTAAGGGTAGACAGTCAATCGGTGCAACACTTTAGATACACCGCGATAGGTCGATGCTCGAGAGCAGGCGGAATACCGGTCGAACGAAGAACTGCTGAGGGTGACGCGTCAATAACTCGAAGCTGCTTCAGTGCATAAAGCTCTTCGGGCGGGCGGGCATGCGGCCTCAAGCTGGCAAACTTGCGCCCAAGGTGCAGAAACGCCCGTTTTGACACGCACATCTTGCTGCTTGTACTATACCATCCAGCTACATACAAACGTACTGCTGTACATATTACAGCAGAACTATTCGTGCAGCAGTAGAGGCAGCTCCTTTCGCTGTACATACCGGTATAAGTTCATGCCTGCACACGTCGGCGGAAAATGCAACGCGCCGCCGTTCCGTGCAGACGAGAAATCCAAAGCAAAACGCCGTACCTTCAGTGCCGTTTCGAACGCGGCAGGGCTAGTGGGGACCCCGTCGCTTCGCATTTCAGCCACAAGAAGCAGCACCATATCCCAAGCCTTAGCGTCCCCGCACACCTCGATGGCTTTGTCGTACACCTCCCTGCTCAGCTCACCACCCCCCCCCCCGGCGCGCAGAACGTTCAGAACCTCCAGGGCGCTCTCCCACTTGCCCCCTTTCGCGCACGCTTCGAGCGCCGCCTGACAAACACCTTCCCACCCGGGGGCCACCTCCGATAAAAGGTGCAGCTGCCTCGCCTGCCCCCGCGGGACGGGGGCGTGCACGTCGCCCCCTGCGTTGCCGAGCGAGTCTCCAACGACACCACCCAGGGTTGTTGCTCCTCTCGACGCGCTTCTCGTTTGAGCTTGTCCCACAGCGAGTTCAACGAAGGCGTTGTAGATTGCGAGGGCCTGCGGCCACCCGGCCGCGCGCATCACCGCCGCGACGGCTTTAGGGGCCAAGGGCACGCCTCGTTTGGTGGCGTCTTTGAGCAGGAACAGAGCTCGCCCGGTGTCGCCGTTGAGCGCGCAAGCTCGGACAGCGGCGCCGTACACGTCCCGAGTTATCTTGAAACCCCTGAGATTCGAGGAAGAAGCAGGTTGGCGTAGGTCGGTGTGATTGAACTGCTTTTGGGTTGATTGAGTGCCCTGTAAACCATGCCAGGTACAGGGCACCCGGTACTACCGTAATGCTGATATTGTTTGTAGGATAGGATTGGTACTTTCCGCCACCTAAGACAGGTACGAGTAGTGATACGGGCTGCGAGTACGAGGTCGCTTCTCGCAGAACAAGAGCATTCGAGGGACAGCGAGCGTGATGTTATTTGTGAAGTACAAGCTCGACGTTTCAAAAGTCAGCGCAACCTATAGTAGAACTGCATCGGTGGTATACCATCGGACCATCGGTGAAGGCGTGATGGCTTCACACTGAGTGTGTGGTCTACAGGTACATACGTAAGCCACTTCTAACGTCCACGCTCCGGTAAATGAGGACCAGCTCGGCGGTTCAAAGCGTAGAGTATTCTTACATGACTGCAGTGCATACTATTCCGTGTGGTCGTGTACAACACGCATAGTGTACTCGTAGGATATCATCGCGAAGGCGCCAACACAACCGCGACCACCATACATACAGCGGTAGTGCCAGGTAAGCAAAGCATCCGGTCGCTCGGCAACGACGTCGCTCGGTCGATCGCGCCGTCGCTCCTGTAGTGCCAATACGTGGCGGGTGTGTACCTCATGCGCATATCGTGGAGGCAGAAAACAGCTTGCTCCGCCCCTTCTGGCCCAGCACAGGCATCGATCGCCAGCAGCCAATCAGCCGTAGATGCCTCAATTCCACCCGCCGGCATGTACCTCGTGATAACCTGGTGAGCTTCCCTCCAGAGCCCCCTCTTGGTGCAGCTCTGCAGCACGGCAGCGAAGCCATCGCTCAAGGAAACAGGTATGCCTCTCGCCGGACCATTGGCACAGTCATCAGCAGCAGTAGTAGGGTCAGTGGCATCCAAGTTCCGTCTGCTGCTTGTTTCAATCTCGTCTGCAGCTGAGGCTAGCAGGGATAACGCTTCGAGGACGTTTCCACTTGCAAGCTGCCGCTCAACAGCGGGGTGTGCGCTTGCTCGTCCTGCTGCTCGTTCTGGTCTCGCAGCAGACACATCACGAGCGGAAGTAGCACTGAGACTCCCTAAACTTGCGCTGCGAGTTTGTTCTTTGATGGACTCTTCTCGGCCAGAGGGGCTTCCAGCACGCCTTCCAGCTCCGGAAGGGCTCAGATTTAGCAAAGATGGCTCCACGATCGGGCTGCTGATGCCCGCCGGCGACCGTCTCTCGGGCGGAGGCGGCACTCTATGCCCACCGTCCTCTGATATGGCTGAAGTCGAAGAAGATAGTCGAGCTCTAATCCTCCCATTGCGCGGTCGTTTATGGGCCCCTACAGCCACGCTAAAGGCAGCCGTCGTGGGAAACTGATCGGTGACGAAAGCTATCGTAGCTAGACAAGTTGCTGGAAAGCCTAGCGTCATGCTCTCCTTGCTTTTTGGGGCCCGTGCGTCTATTGTACCTGGTACGTCTCCTTCTACGAGACTGTCAGAGCTGTCAGCTGTGCATGTGGGTTGCATGCATGCCACCGAAAATACGTTGAAACCTTTATTCGTCACCCCGCGTCCACACTGCGATCACTGCGGCGTCTTCACATGTGACAACCGTCATTGACGGGGCCAAGAGGGGACAGATTCTTCTTGCGTCTGGATGATGAGGAAGCGGATTATCATAGCGCTGGCAGTCACGGAAGGAGCTTGCTCTGTGGCTTTTGTGAACTCTGGGTGGGTAGCGTCAACCAGAGGCGATCCGATCTCGAGTAGAGGAGGGCGAAGTTTGAATGCGCACACCCTGGCTCTGGATGTGGCGAGCTATATGATCCCTCACCCTGAGAAGGTGGCGAGAGGTGAGGCTACCGATATCCAGGCAGAGTAGTTGCCATTGCCTCCTCGACAAGCTTTGGCTTCAAGGCCAAAGCCACCTGTATATTCTTATCTGGTGTGCCTTGCTGTAATCGTATTTAAATACGACGTCTCGTGCTGGCATTCAAGACACGACGCAGATAATCGTGTGAGGTGGCACCGTAGACTTAGACAGCACACCGCGCACAGAACAGCAACCTATCCCAACATACATACGTAGTGCCGGTCGTTGTGAATCTGCAAGTACGATTCTAGTTTTGATTGCTGGAATGCGCGGTAGACGCTTCCACTATCCGGTGTACCGGAATATTCACATGTCGTGCCACGAGAGCCCCCTGTAAAACCTTCTTGGGTGACGCGTACGTAGTACTGGCTGCTGGTACCACAGGGACCAGGGAACAAAAAGCAAACACGAAGAGGTCCTTCACTGGACTCTTGTCACAATTTGCTTTTGTGTGGGCACAACACAGCACACCAACCAGACAGCAGTGTACTTACGGTACGCGTTTATAGCTGCCATCCACTACCGGTAAAACCTTGCATCAAGCACGTCATACGTACCTGGTACGATATATGTCTACTTGAGCACTGCTGGAGCTTGCTCTAGTATAATACTTCGTACCGGTATGTGTGAAACCAAGACCCAGGAAACTTGAACTTGTATTATATGTACAGTAGTTGTACGTGTGTCATTGCGAATACGCCAGTATCCCACAAAACACTAAACCGATTAGGCTATGCCAGAACAAGGCATTCACCCTTAATGGCATGGCATGGACTACTCGTGTGTCATCGGGGTGTTCTCGCGGTTCTGCTGCTGCTGCTGCTGTCAAAGGAGGAGAAGACGCTTTCTTCGTGCTGGAGAATGACTTGGGGGTTTTCGATGGCGTCGGGGGCTGGGGGGCTATGGGCTGCGATCCAGGAGTCTTCACCAGAGGATTCGCTGAAGCCGTCGCAAGTAAGTCCATAGAACCACTTACTTAGATCTCACTCTCTGAGCGTGCTCGGTTGGTACATCCCTGGCCTCTCAGAGCTCCCACTTCGAAACCGCCTCCCTTCATTAGTTGCCGGACCTTTCCAGCGGTTCTTTGTTTTCTCCTTTTCTCTTGGCACTCTCGATGCTTTCTTCCTTTTTTCTTCTCTAGTTTCGTGCGCGTGTGTGTACTCCGAGTACGGCACCGCGGGTGAGCCCGGCGCCGTCGCGGGTGTCAGCGGGAGCTGGCGGGTAGAGGGGGATTTGCAAGGAGCGTGGTCGCCGCTTTCGTGCCTAGGCGTCGCGTGTGCCTTGAGACACGAGGGATGCATGAATGGGCTCTGTCTGGCCTCCATTTGTGATTTTTGATAGGTTACGTACGAGTTGTGAGGGTCGTTCGGCATTGCAAGATAATGGTCAAGCGGTGCTTATTTTCGCGACCGGGCTGAAAATCACAGAGGGAGGTACCAAGTCTGAATAACAACATTGTCGAGCTGGCGAACGACGGCCACAGTGAGCACCGGGCTTAACGCGAGGCGGGCGACGGGTCTCACTGTGGCAGAGAGTAAGGAAAAAATTACCCGGACCGAATCGGTGGCGAGGTGGTCGCGGGAGGGGCGGGCGGCGTACGAAGCTGAGAGAGAAGCTCTGCTGTACGATTTTTATTCTTTGACCGGTGCAAGGTGTTCCAATCAGACAGAAAATTATTTCATGAGGGGACGGGGATTTTTTTCTTCCCAAAAAAATCGGTTTCATTTTCATTGTTTTTGCTGTGCTGCTGTGCCGTGCTTTGTTTCTCTTTCGTACTGCAGTGCATACAGCAAGCATATCAAAAGAGGAAAAGGATTACCCTACCTCGGGTATGTAGGTACGTACGGCATGTGAGCGAGCGTAGAGGGCGACGTACGTCCGGCAACCGCCCGCGACGCGAAGCGTATGTGGCGTCCGAGCCGTTTTCTCCTGAAGCATGGCGGGAGGACTCTTGGCATTATCAAGTCGCCAGTTTGCCACTACGATCGATCATGAAAAAACTATATTCAATCATGGACCTCTGTCCGCTTGGCTTAGAAATTTGATGTATTTTTCCTTCCTGAGCGAGCGTAGCGGGCGGCGTAGGCCGCCCGCGGAGCGAAGCGCCTTGCACCTCGTGCGAACTACACAGCGCCATATCCCACCCCGTCTGCCGTCTTGGTGGGAATTAGTCCTTATACTGCTGAAATAAAATGTCACACACTATATACTACTTCAATTCCAAGCAATAGTAGTATATCCCAAAGAAAGAGTTGCAGTACTAAGGGGCTGACTGATGTCGGAGATGGCGAAATTACTCTAGTATTATACGAACGCTATTGTTGATGGCGCATATCACGCAACATCCCCGGTTGTACTATTCTAGAACCACTAGCTTAGATCTCACTCCCTGAGCGTGCGTGGTTAGTACATCCCTGGCCTCTCAGAGCGCCCACTTGGGAACCGCCTCCCTTTATTACTTGGCGGACCTTTCCAGTGGTTCTTTGTTTTCTCCGTCTTTCTTGGCACTTTCGGTCATTTTTTCCTTTTTTCTTCTTTCGTTTCGTGTGCGTGTGTGTACTCCGAGCACGGCACTGTGGGCGAGCCTGGTGCCATCGCGGGTGTCAGCGGGGGCTGGCAGGTAGAGGGGGGGTCGCAAGGAGCGCGGTCCCGCTTGCCTAGGTGTCGGGTGTGCCTCGAGAAACGGGGGATGCATGAATGGGCTCTGTCTGGCCTTCATTTGTGATTTTTTATACAGTACGTACGAGTATTTAAGGGTCGTTCGGGACTGCAAGATAAAATTCAAGCGGGTCTTATTTTTGCGACCACGCTGAAGTTGAAACAGAGAGCTGCGCAGTCTGAGTACCAATGATGTCGAGCTGGCGAACGACGGCCACGACGAGCACCGGGCTTCACGCGAGGCGGGCGACGGTGCTAACTGTGGCAGAGAATGAGAAAAGCTTTAGCCGGGCCGAATCGGTGGCGAGGTGGTCGGGAGAGGGGCGGGCGGCGTACGAGACTGAGAGAGAAGCTCTGCTATTCAATTTTTTATTTTTTCGACCGGTGCAAGGTTCTCAATCAGGCGAAAAAATGTTACATGAGGGGACGGGGATTTTATTTTTTCTTTCTTATAAAATCGGTTTAATTTTCATTGTTTTCGCGGTGCTGCTGTGCCGTGCTGTGCTTTCTCTTTCGTACATACAGCAAGCATATCAAGGGAAGAAAATAAGTACCCTACCTGGGGTATGTAGGTACGTACGGCATGTGAGCGAGTGTATGTGCCGTCCGAGCTGTTGGTATGTGGCGTCCGAGCTGTTTTCGCCTGAAGCATGGCGGTATGCGGTGGGGCTCTTGGCATTATCAAGTCGCCAGTTTGCAACTACGATCTTAAAAAAACTACGTTCAATCATGGACCTCTGTCCGCTTCGCATAATTTGATCTACTTCTTTCCTTCCTGAGCGAGCGTAGCGGGCGGCGTAGGCCGCCCGCGTAGCGAAGCACCTTGTACGTACATAGCAGGTACTGGTCTGCTGTATTGCTGCGACTGTTGTTTTTCAGCATGGCCATGACTGTGTTACCGTTGCCTTTAGCAGAGCTCGCAATCTCGAATAATGAGTCATACCAGGCAGTACACAGATGAAAGCCTGAGCACACTGCGCGCATCATCAACCCTGGATCGCCACGGTTGCTGCGAGTACAGCAGTACCGGGGCGCTATGATATGTATCGCTGGTCGGAAGAAACACAACGTATGTTGACAGGGTATATCTATCATTGCCACGTCGAAAGACAGCAAATGACGCTGAACAGTGGCACCCCGCTACAGTATATACCGCACACCTGCCACCAGTGCTGCTGCTCTACGCGATCGGTCATGCATGTCACAGGCAACGCTACTGCTTCACCCTTTTGGGGCGCCGAGATAGCGGCCAAACCAACACTTGTTTTGTGTTATCAACTACGAGTACTGTCTAGGAGCTATAGAGCAGCATGCGCGCCCAGCAGCACGCGTAGGAGGGGCCATGTTGCGTCCGTGCCGTACGACCCCTTTGCACTGTACCTCTGGCACCAATTTGTATCGCCCCCCAATGAGGCAGTGGCCGTAGCTGCAACCGTCGTTTTTTATGGCCGATTTTTCACATCTGGAGTCCCAAGAGGGCTAGGCAATGACGCCCTCCGTGTTTGCCTCGCGTGCGCAAACAACTTCGCTGCTGCTTCCACTACACGCAATCGGTCGTCGTTCGTACAGGAAATATTACGGCTCAACGATTAGAAGCGGCGGACTCGCTCCGACAGCGACAGTCTCAGCATGACATCGGCCGACAGACACGTTTCGCGATTGAGGTGGACCTGAAGCAGGCATTAGAGCACGGCACACTGAGCGCACCGGGGAAGGGCACCTGTACGGCGTGTGTGGTGAGAAGTCCGTTTCGGTTGTTTTAAAAAAAATTCGAGTGTTGCGGCGCGGACACTACCGCAGTCGTACATCAGGAAAATGAGCTATTAGTATGACGATATCATCAGCTTGTGGGGCGGGCGTGGCTCGGTCGTGTGTACGCGGGAGGTCGGGTTGCGCTCGGGAGCAGCCGGTGATGGAAAAAGTGAAAGTATAGATCCAATGCGACGTCATCACCATCCTTACTACGTAAGTTTTTTGTATAATCAGGATACCATCTGATTCATCATCTTAATCATCACCATCCTTCTCATCATCCCGTTGTTCAAAACGTCGGGTCGTGGGGTTTACTCGTAGGCGAAAGGATCGCTTGCTGTGTACGACATGATCGCTATATAAGAAGCATAACGCCGGCCGCCGACGTTAAGTGACTATTTGTGTCAGCAACATTATCTGAAAGTTTTTCCTATGCGGTGCTGTCCCCGAATTTCTATCGCGAAAATTGCCCGCCGCACTTGACAGGTCACATTCGATCCTGTGTACGGTACGCTGAATGGGGTAAACGTCGGAGACTCGGGCGCTCTCCTCGTTCGCAGGTATACCAACTAAAAGTGTCTCAGCAAGACCCTGTCCGAAACTCCTCTCGCTTGGCTTCCTCGTTTGTACCAACCAGTGGCCAGAACCTGGTACTGCCCAACCGAGAGGCCTCTTGAACCGCTGGTGGCGGCTCCAGCCTAGACAGGGAGAACAAATGCAACAGTGCTCGAGAAGTTTTCCAAAGTCCGCTGTCCCGCTGCGTACAGCACTGTCAACAGAAGCCCAGCCCAGGTCCCACTCGGGGGTAGGGTGTAGATGTCGTATCGTAGAAAGTGGTTCAATATTTAAAAAACATGATTTTTGTATGTAGACAGACAGTGGTGTAATGTGAGGAAAGATGTTCCACGATTTCGTTGTGTTTGTTTCCGTTCCCAGGGACACCCGAGGGACTCCCTTCGTGGCGCTGAGGACAGCTACACAACGACATCACTTCAACCAGCCGTATCAGCTGGGAACAGGGAGTCGAGATAAAGCAGCGGATGCTGAGCCGTTCTTGTTTTACGTCAGGTGTGTTCTGTTGTAGAAGACGTGATGTTTGGGTGTGACGCTTCGCTCCGAGTAGACAGTAGGTTTCCAATCACTCCGCTCTCTTTATACATAGCCACCGATTGGTGTGGTAAGTACTGGTGGGGGATGAGGTCAAAAGTGACATCGTGACCCAGTACATAGCTTTTTCAAACAAGTACAGGTGGGGGGGGGGGGGGGGATGGGCGCAAAGACTGTCACATGTTACACACCACGCCATTTCGCGGCTCTTGTAGACCCAGTTCCGACGCACTTGTAGGGCACGCTACTGTAGATCCAAGGGAGAATGCAGCAATAGACCGTAGCATCGCGCTGTGTGCCGTTAGCACTCAGAAAAAATTACGCGAGTAGACCAGCTCACGGGTACTCTCATCCACCATATTATTTGCCTGCCAAATCACTGTGATTTAGTGTTCTACTCTTGAACCGAGTAGGCCGTGCTGACGGCTCTTGATATCTTCCAGATGTAGCCGGTAATTATTTCGAGGTGGAGGTATTTAGTGCCCCTCATAGCGCCCCTCTGTTTCGATTTTTTCAGGGAGGGAGACGTGGTGCTTCTAGCTACGGATGGTCTGCTCGACAATTTGTACGAGGCTGACATCATACGGTGCATCTCAGAGGTATCCAAGCGCGATCTGGAGGTAACGCCGCCGCCGCCCCCTGCGAAGCTGCTCGACTTGGCTGGCGTCCTAGCGCGCTGGGCGCAAGAGCTCTCGCTCGACAAGGAGCGCTTGACTCCCTGGGAAGAGGAAGCTGTGGCGGCGGGAGTTGTTCCAATGCGAGGCGTGGAAAACGGATCTGCAGCGGCGGGGGACGGGCAGGGGTGGAGTTGGAATCCAACGCAGTGGGGGCTGTCTTTGGAACGAGCTGTGCGCGCCGGGGTGAGGAGCGTTCAAGGCTACAACGGAGAGGCGGCCAAAAATCGGAACGAAAACGAGTCGGCCGTGCCTGAGGAGGATATTACCGATTTTCGGGGGGGCAAGATGGACGACATTACGGTAGTCGTCGCAACGGTTCGTCGATCGGGGTCGCCGAACGTAGCTGAGGGGGACCCCGGCAATCGAAATAGTGGGCTCGCCGCAGCCGACAGTGGGGGCGCTCGCGCGGGCTCGAGCTCCCAAGAGCGATAGTTGTTGAGAAAAGACAGTTGTCGGAACAAGCCCCGGAGCGGGGGTTCAATATTTTGTCGGTAACCACACACCGGAACGCCACCCATTTGTATGGCAGCGTTCTCGCGTTTATAGGGGGTTTCCTTACCGAGTCCTGGCGCGCATTGTGCCGCCTTGAAGGCGTGCAGCAGCGGGTTGTTCAACCAGGTGTCTTTTAACATGCATTTTGCTCCGACTGAATCGGAGTCTCGTATGCATATGTATATATCGTCCTGTTTTCGCGTGGCGGCAGTTTTTATTTGTAGGGAAGGCGAGGAGCCGGCGAGTTCTGGTGGTTTCACGCCGTCTATTTTGTTGATCGACCATTGGCTAGAGCTTCCTCAGTGTTGAGCCGATAGGAGGGGCAATCGGTGGTAAGAGAGCACTTATATATTTGCGCACATTCGACTGTTTTTGCGGTAGAGGACACTAAGATGTTTGCACACGTTTGACCGTTACGGTCCGTGAGGAGACTCGGCTTAGATGGTGGGCCTGAATTACTACGCACCGATGAAATTCGAATCCTTGTAGTTATTCGTTGGCCCCCGCAGAGGTGGCTGATAACCTAGTGTTTCTTACGTCGTTCTCTATTTGATTGTCTTGTGCGAGGCGCCGGCTGCTTCTTGCGATCTCCTCCGCGAAAGGAACCTTCGGCTTCGTCGCCGCTCTCTGTGTCTGACAGGTCAAGCAAAGCGTTACGCAGTCGCGTCTCGAGCCCCCCTTGTCGCTTTGTTGCGCGCTTGATGCAGTTGATGGGTCGATCCCCCACCTGCGGTTTGTGGGAGAAAGCACGTCGAAAAGGGTTACCAGGTAATTCGAATGTTTCCACAGCGATGGCGGTCGCAAACGTCGATTTTATCTTGCCAATAATTCCTGCATGCGCGTGTTTGGACACGTTACACCCAAATCACGGAGGGGAAATATCGCTATTAATAGATGCACTCCAGGGGTCACCGTACTGACCGACCCAAAGTGTGTTTATACTTGCTCCTGGGATTGGCTCAATGCTGGCAAGGTGACTAGCTGTTTATCGTAGTGGCTCTGTTTATTTTCATTTTTTTCCGCTACACGCACGAGCTCTCAACCTTACTGGTTGTATTGTTGCATGTGAGGACCCACCCTGTCCTGAACTCGAGAGTTGCAACCAGCTTCCATCAGGAGGTAAACAACATCGACGTGCCCCCCGATTGCGGCAAGATGTAAGGGTGTCCACCCGCTCAGCCCTTCTGTCGCGTTCAAATAGTCGAAGCGGTTAGAGGTTCCCTCGTCCGTATCATCGTCAGAACCTGTCATACATATAGGCCGCATTTCGCGCGTTTGCGTAACAAAGGAGACCAGCATGGGTTTCCTTTCATTGGTTCAAGACATGAACCGAAAGACGCTAAGGGACGGTTTCTGTGTGGGGGAGCGAGAGCGGCCAGGAATTCGAGCCTTCGCGGAAAGGCGTTGAATTTTTTACTTTATTTACTATTATTTGAGATGCCACCGTGACGCCAGCAAATGGACTCCTGTATGTGTACTAAGCATGCCCGTATTCTAGGTATAAACATCGTCGTGATTTTGCCGGAAAACACTGTGCGCACTACAGTATCAACACGAGAGCCTCACCTGTTTCCTCAGCGGGCTTGATCTCCTGCAGTATGATGTAGGTCATTGTGGCATTTCCTCGTGAGGAGGACCAGTGCAAAGGATTCCAGCCGTGGGAATCTGTCTCTGAAACGCTTGCACCACCTCGCAGAAGTTGTATCAAACCCGTAATGTCTTCTTGCATTATCACTTGCGCAAGTGTTCTGCGACCGATTGGCGCCACCGAAACAACGGAGCGTGTTTTGATATGCTTGATTGTGGTATGCTTAATATGCTTGCTAATTTTTGCTTGCACTACAATAGTACACGGGACGTCTGAAGTTCAGATTTCGTGCACATGTATGCAGGCAGAGCTCTAGACCTAACGGTGATGCAGACGCACAGCGAACAGTGGCAATAGGACCGTATCTGTGAGCGTTACAGTAGTGTACGCTTTCTGGTAAACGTTACTGTACATAGATACGTCCATGATAACAAAGAAGAGAGGACCATACGAAACAAAAAAAAAACAATTTATACAAGGAACGCTGTACGAGTACTGAAAGCGTTCGGAGGCGAAGCGCTGCAACACCGCAACACCGTTCGCTATTCGGCACAGTGAACAAGAGGGCTGTATATCGCTATTCGGTACAGCGATCGGTTCGAGAGGGCTGTATATACGGAGCACCTTACCTCCGCTTTCCAGCTGCCCCCTCTTTCGTCTCCGCAGCCCCGCCGCTAATGTGTCTGTCGACGTCCACAACCGGACAACGGCGCCGTCGACGCGAGAGCTTGATCTTCTCATCAGCCTCGACCTTGGAGTCCTTCGCTTCAGACACATCGAGGTGCTCAACTTCTCCCTCTTTGACGCCGCCATCTTCACCATTCGCTGTCTCTGCTCGCTCTTCTTCGCTTTCCTTTAGAGGAGATGAGTGCATAGCGGCCTCATCGGTTGACTGCGTACCGGTGCGAAGAGGGAAATGCGAGCATTACATGAGGTGACACCATACCGAGCAGAACCACCTGTTGCCTCATTGTTCACATCATCTCAATTTTTCATTTTTCACGTTCATCGTCACTTTCACTTTCCCACTTAAATCGTCGGAGGTTTTACCCTCAGCGATCTTCTGGACAAGCCGTGGTCGCAGGTGTCGTCCCTTCTTCCCCCCGTACATGCCTTTATTTTTATCTCGCGCATAGATCCTCTCAATATACGGCATCGATCAGGTGCGCTCATGTGGGTCGGTTGCCTGCCTTGATGATTGAAATCTTACAGTACGTACTCCCACCTACAGCAGTGTAGTATTAATACCTGCTTCTCCAGTGGCTGCTTCTCCCCCTCGTTTTCGCGTGGCCGATCACGAGCTTCGGCGGAGGCATCGGCTGTAATCTTCGGCGGTATATCACCCGTTTCAACGCTCTCGGTCATGCTCTATGGGCGAGAACGAGTCGCCAGTCGCACCAGTCCAAAGACAGAGGTTTATCTCAGAGTATACGTAGAGCTCTATAGACATCACAGATACTGCAGACACCCAAAAGATACCAAAAAAAGATCGGGTAAAAAATATTCCCCATCCCCTGTTGCAGTTGGCATAAAATATTTTATGGAAACCTCCTTTCCCGATGACCACGCACTGCTGCTGCTACGTACACATTCATTGCGGCGCAGACACGGAGGGCGAATGCCAGTGCCAAGATGTCGCCTCACTTGGCTTACCGTGCTGTTGTGTCAGGTAAAGCTGTTGTACGTTTCGTGTGGCTGGTTGCAAAGCAAGTGGTGGGGAAGGAAGGTCGATAGGTCTTTGGGCTTCGTAGCTAATCACCTGAATGAGAGGAGGATCGCCACAGCGCACAACGAAACAGAGGCCGTGTCATGTCTTGGTCTGGCCCTATTGCACAGGATAAAGGCCCCGACTGGGCACCGACTTTATCTCGTACCTGGCACTTGTTTCTTCCGTTGCGTGGTTAGAGCCTATCCAGCAGCTGTAAAATGCTCCTGCTTTTCCTGTCATTAGTTGGTTGGATGTTACCTGGTATTATCCACGAGTACGTACGCAAGACTATTGCTGTTGTCGTCCATCCGCCTCGGCAAGGCATGCTACATACATGCTGCGAGGCATGCCCGATCTCGCTTATAGCGAGTGGGGTTGGTCTTTCTGGCGGGTGTAAGGCCGGACTCACCCTCAAGGAGTGATACTTTCTTGCTGCTGCGTGTGGCCACGAGGCTAAGGCGTGGCAGTAGAGTCGGGTCGTACGTGGTGCGTCAGGCACGGACACCTATTATGATTCGCGCGTCTTTTTTCGGCAGCAGCGGCGAATCAGCAATGCTCAATCGGGAATGCTCGGAGGCAGGCGCCGCCACAGGCCAAACTACGGCACAGTCTAACTGCACCGGTAGGAGGCCGGATTCGTCGACGAAGGAGAAGGGAGGCAGAGCGTCGGCGAGCGGGGAAGAGACAGATTGAACTCACCCTACGCGACAATTCCTGATTGTTATACGAGGCAGTTGTATGTACCTGTTTTTTACGTCACCGTCTCTGTACGAGTGTTGGCGAGTTGTTTACGCTTCATGGGGAATTACCCCCGCAGTCATCAGGGACGTGGTATCATAGCTGTGCTGCACCTTTTGCCAGGCAGTCCGGGAAGACATGGCGATCGTTGATATTTGTATGGCGGTTTTTGGTTCGATTGCTCTTTTTTCACTGCATGTCCGCGAGTCGTCACTCTGACAGCACCCCAGACAGCAGGCGGGTTCCTCTGTGTTCACGACTACAGTACCTACCATGGGTTTCGTACGGTGCAGGCAGCATTCCAGATGGCAACCTCTGTACCAGTAGCCACGAGTTCGTTGGTTGAAGGAACGGGGGGGGCTCTATGCTGTAGTTGAGTGGATACCCGCAGCCAATGTTACTTCAGTTTGCGCATTGATTTCTTTTCGTTTGTACGCGTTCTTCGTCTCGTGTATTTTTAGGTTTGAAACGTCGTGCTGTTCGTGCTTCCCAGCCGAATTTTGATTTTTTATGGTTCACCGAATCTTCCAGAACCTTTCTTTGTGTGACCACAGACTACTTGATTTGAGAATTAATGTGACAACAGCAACTGTCACAGGCGTCACACGCACGCTCCCGCTTTGCCGCTGCTGCCACGTGCGAGTACCCACTGCTGTACAGTAGTATTAATACTGATGTACGTCTAAAATGCTGAACGCTCCTATTGCGTGGGTAGGTATGAGTAGGTGGTAATTAACTCGTAACGCTCAAGCCGTCACTATGGTGCTGCTGTATGCTGTACTGATGTACGGCGGTATGCTTGTGCTCTATGCATTGCCCTCTTGCTGCATGCTCCATTTATATTGCAAGTAGGTGGTGGGAGCGAAGGCTGGCATCGCGGGGTTCCACAAGTGGTTTTCCGGAGCGTTTCCGACGGCAGTGATAGACGCCTTTCCCAAGCAGCAGGAGCTTTACGACCACGTCTGCATCGACATGAACCAGGTAAGGAGTGAGGATTCAGGATCATGCCTTCTCCCCTCAGCCACGTGCCCTCTCCCCTTCGCCAAAATGGATAAACCCCCGGAATGAGCGAGTGGGTGCGAGTACCATCGTATTGTATCATGTCATGCCAGAAGGAGAGATAAAACAACGTGGCGGACGCTTGAAACACGATACCATTGAACTGTGAATACGTCTAAATGTATAGATACACCCGAGGCCCGAGAGTATTAGGTACCAGGTACCTGGTATGAATTTATAGATATGACACATACGAGCTATCGCCAGAAACTCATGCAGCAGCACGTTTGTCACTGTCGTCCACTTGTGTGCGTTGGCGGTCGGTCGGTCGGTCGGTCGGTCGGTCGATCGCTTGTTAATGGTGGAGACGACGAAACCTTCGGGAGCACTCGTAGTCCATGTATACATGCATCTGGTCAAGGTATCATACATGTACCCGTACACTCGTACTCTCGATGGGGAAGCTATATACCGACCAACAACTGTATGAGCGATCTAAGATGGCCTGATATCCTGGTACCCTAGTAGGACTACCGACAGTTGATCCCGATGGTTCAAGGTAGTCTAGGTGTTACATTTTCGGAGCGTAATCGTATCGGCGAGCCTGTCATGGCGCATAAATCCGTAACGCCAGCCGCAGTCCTTGATATCAGGGATAAAAATGCTTATGCATGAGATAGGGGTTTGAGAAAGGAGATTGGAGATGTTTTTGGCACCCGCAAATCCGTTCGGCACACCCTTCTGTAGGTCTGTGTTCGCTACCGCCCCGCTCATACGAATCGCCTCGGTCTGGTTGGCGGCAGGTCCTTCACGTGGCGTTGAGGAAGGCACGCGACGAGAATCACGCCATGCGCCGCATTTTTCGGGACGTGAACCACACGCTTAGACGTTGCACCCCTCGACAGAGCGTAGTGTTCGCCTTCGATGGCAGGTAAGAATGCCTGCTGTACTATAGAGCTGTGGAGGCTTTACGACGCTGTATGTTATTATCCCTTTTAGAAGTGCACCGCGTCTTTGGGGTCAAGCCACTTGTAATCTGGGTGGGATCGCATTCGCAGTATCAAAGAGTTAATCGCTGGTGTCGGAGTATATGTCCACGCGAGATTTCGGCATGCCATGAACGAGCAAGCAGTCCGGACCCGACAATAGAAGAATTGAATGAGCTACAGCAGTAGGCGCGGCACTTTCGTGGCCGGTCGTGGTCGGTGGTGTTGCTGCCTGACGCCATCGAACTCTGGGGGTAGACCGCTCTCTGTACATGTGGGTATGTGCTTACTGTGTGTGCATTCCTTCGTATCACGCACAGACCGCGAAACATCGATTGAACTCAACTAAGGGAAAATCCCCTAGTCTACACGGTTACTATGTACGCCCTTACCATTTTTTGTGTTCTGACGACAGCGTGCTGTAACGGCCAAGAAGTCGAGCATAATAATCGGGATAGGATGAGGATAATAAAGAATGAGGATACTCGTCCATTCGAACATTCGAACCTACCATGTGGACTGTTCGAGCGAAGCAAGCAACGCTGGTGGCTTACACTAGCCTGAACCGCGGCGGCAGTGTCGTGGACAGAACGCGTGCCCCCTCGCTTTGCACTTTTATTTGAATGCAATAAACAGTCAGTAGATTGACGCCAAACCAGGGGGGTAGAAACGTAGAACTACGCATGAAACGTATGCCAGGTGAATGAAGCCTTTGCAGTGAACGAGCACGTCCGTCCACAACTGCGAACAAAACACAGCGGTTGATCGATTGACCTTCCGGCGTCTTTCCTGTCTCTCGCTCCCAACCGCACCCAGCGCGCCGTTAGCAAAGTTGATCGTCCAGCGCAGCCGTCGAGAGAACATCAAGCGGAATGCCCAGTACAGCATGAGCTCTCTCCATCTTTCTCCCGGCACGGAGTTCATGGAAAAGGTGGCATCTGCCATGGAATACTACGCCTTTCAAGAAAGCCAAAAGCCATGGTGAGCACGGCTGCGCAGCTAAGCCAGCTGTGATCTTGTCATCATTGGTGGTTGTATTGTATACCCTGGCAACGATTGCTTTCAAGCATGCGTTTAGTCATCTGGACATGGGCAGCCGAGAGACCAGGTGTTGATTCTATTGATAGGAGTTGCTGTGGAGCACTGCTAAGTGACACGTATACGTATGGAGATGTCTGCAATGTTTTTTTGATTGTGCAGGCAGACGTGCTGTACGGACAGGTAGGTGCTGCTATCGAAACAGTCGATACTACCAGCGATGACATCGACTGAATAAAACTCGGTGTACGCCCACTTGGACTGCTTGCTCTGTCGGTGTTGATCTCCACTATTTCCTGTGCCGAAGTAAATGCCTCATTATTGTTGGTGGAAACCCCAACGGAAACACTTCGCCCAGATACCTATCCTACCAATTGCATGCGGAAAATGCGGAACACCAGGAACCGCGTTTGTACTTACAGCAGTAAGGATAAGAGTCAACGCTGCTACCTCTGTGTTGTTTTGGCCCCTTCAGAACAACTGCACCGTCGACTTTCGGGACAAACTACTCGGAATTAGTGTGGGATTATTTTTGCGTTTTTTTCGGGTTAAAAAACTCTGCCTCCTTCTTCCCTCGTGTATCGCGCTCTTCTCTTCAGCTACCGCGGAGTTACGTTCTACGTTTCGGGAGCGAGCGTGCCGGGGGAGGGGGAGCTGAAGTGCATTGATTGGATCAAGCACATGTGTTCCGATGGGACGGAGGAGAGCGCTGTCATCGTCGGGGGCGATGCAGACCTTGTGCTGCAGGGGCTGGCGCTCCCTCAGGTGCGCACTGAGCGTTTCGTGCGCCAGATAGCTGGGTAGGGCAATGGTTGGTATTTGGTTGTGGAAGAAAGAGTTTCGATCACATATGGCGGTGTACGAGTTCGTGGCGTTATCGATCCTTCAAACTATTGCTGCTGAAAAACGTCGCCCACACTCTTTCCAATTGGTTTGTCCCCAAAATCATGGGTGTAGTTGTAAAGTAGTTAACCCGTTTACTACTGCGAAACGCATCCCACACTAATCCCCAAGTGATTTGTCCCTAAAAAGGTGGATCCAGATCAAATTCTGAAGGGGTTAAAGTCGCGTTATTCGCTTTTATTTGTTTGGTTGGAGCCTACTGCTATGCCACTCTCCGCCCCCGCGCGGAACGCTCAACCTGACGGAGGTTTTACTCTCAACGGTCTTCTGGGCCACTGGACTAGCAGAAGGCGTTTATTACGGGTGTCTCGCCTTCTCCCCGACGGCGCTTGCCTTCATCTTTGTCGCGCATATGATAGGTCGTTCAGCATTCCCTCTTCTCGCCGATTTTCCATGGCAGGTCAAGAACATGTTCATATTTTCTCCTGGAGACAGGGGCGCGGCGCGACTGGCGTCCATCTGGGAGGTGGTGCGCTCCTTGGAGAAGCTGTTTCCTGGCCAGTCGGAGTTCGTTCGCGCCGACCTGATGGTCCTCGTCATCCTCAACGGAAACGACTACCTCCCGAAGGTCAGGGGAGTCTCCTTCCGACGGTGCTTCCGGTCATACGTCAGGCTAAAGGGAGGGAAACATCGGTGAGCTTAACCCTCTGATTTTGTGTAGCTGGAGGTTGCTGTCGCTTTTACATTCCAGCTCAACTCGTGGGAAGCTTGATTTTCCCTCGGCGGCCTTGTACTAGCTTACCGGTACGGAGCCCCCCTAATAATTTACCCGCAAAAACTCAAATCTCGGAGATTTCTAGCGTTCTCAATCATTTTCTGAAACAAACAAAAAAACAAGTGTGGCATCGAGGGACAAGCCTACATGATCAACCGCGCGGAGCAAACAGACCAGATACGGGGTCGACGCAGTAGTTTCCGAAATACACGCGTTTGTTTGTGGATTCCTGTGGGACCAATGAGTAGGGGCCTCCGTACATCATACTATTAATACTATCTACAGTGCACCGATTACCCAACTCGAACATCAAGCAGTTCACCCGAATTGATCGCTCAGAAGGCGCATTTGTTGTGGGGATACCGGTAGGTTGTTCGTGAGCACTAACCATAGTACTATTGATATGAATGCTATGTTTTTGTTTTTATTTTATTTTTAACCATCACTTGTACTTTCCAGCTCAACTCGTAGGAGGTTTTACCCTCAGTGAACTTCTGGACAAGCCATGGTCACAGGTGTCGTCCCTTCTCCCCCCTGGTACGTGCGCCCGTTTTTATTACGCATAGGGCTCATGCATTCCCACTGCTCGTCGATTTTCATGGAAGGTTGCTAACTCACGCTCTCGCTCTTTCCGCTATCCAATTTTTATTCGAGAAAAAAAACCCAGGAGTATGCGCTCTCGGTGAGACTCGAGCCCACGATTTTGATCGTAGTAGGCACGCGGACCACCTACCAAGCCACCGGGGTGTGTGTATGAATACCTGCAGCAACAACAGTCAAGTGTTTCGCTACGTACGAGGATCGCCGATTTTGTTTTTTGTCCCTGCTACCCCCAAATGTCTGTAGCGTGCATGTCGCAGAGCAAGCAGCTGGCCAGTGGGACGGGCGGGTGGAGGGACAAGGGGGGGGGTCGTATTGGGTTTTGGAGCTTGCAAATGGACCTGTTCGTTTTTTTCTCCTCATTTCTCGGCCTTGGCAGGATGTGACTATCAATACTACAGTTAGTAGGATGCTTGGGGTCTGTTAGCTTCCGATGGTGCTATTAATAGTGTGTATGCCTGGTAAAACACTACCTGGTACGTATGATACGAAAGCAAATGTACCACGTGATGTTCATTTTATTGGCGCTATGTTCGGCTGCTGTCGGCATCCTCTCACCGCTCCTTCTCGGCTGAAAGGACAGATGGAAAAGCTGTAGCTTCCATCGGTGCGTTTTGACTGCTGCCGCTGGACTCGTTCGGTTAAACTAGTCAACCCCTCTCGAAATTAGTGCACCCACAGTGTAGGGGACGAATCGCGTGGGATTTCGATGGTATGGCATACCTGGTACGGAGATACGGGTTTAGGGGCCCCTTAAATAATTGATTCACGGGATGCTTTCACATGGTAGGGGGGGGGCATGTTACATTGTTGCCTCACGCTCCTATTAATAACTTGACGAGCTCTATACGTCGAACGAAAACGCCTCCAAACGGCTTGAAGACAAGGTGTACGCTTGACCCGACTAGCTGTCTCATACCCTAGCTTTGTATGAAAAGCTCTTGTAAAACCAAACGATGTTGCCTACTTCCTCGGTTCAGAACCCCCATCGGTAAGACTGTCAGACAGGGCTTGGCCCAAAACAATATTACCCCTACGTACGAGTATCGTGGCATCCATTTGTACATCATTTTAGTATTTCCTTTGCTCCTTTGTTCGTTTTTTCACCAACCGCGTGCCTACCTGCCTGCCTGCCTGCCTGCCTGCCTGCCTGCCTGCCTGCCTGCCTGCCTGCCTGCCTGCCTGCCTGCCTGCCTGCCTGCCTGCCTGCGACTATTTGTTTTTTCGCAGCGACAACTTTTTAATTGACGGGGAAGGGCGGACGTTTTGCTGGGAGTTCTTGTCAGACCTGCTGAAGGATATGGCGGGTGAGGGAGACGTCCAAGCCGCCAGCAAGATGGATAGGAACAGTAGGTACCCCCCTGCGGCGGCGATGCTCAACCTGGTGAGCTATTAAAAACCGAGCGGGAGACAACATCATAATAGCACGCTGCGTGATGGCGCTTAGCCTCGATGTAGCTGAGGTTGTCCGTTTACGTGTGTATCTGGTACATACGTGCGCTGATTTCACTTTCATGTTCTTTGAGGTGTACAGTATGTGTATACATACGATGTACACCAGCTTTATGATGGGTACTATTACTACTGTTCTGTACCTGGTATTGCTTTCTTGTTTTGCTGAGGTATTCTTCCACTCCGGGGTTATCGGGCCCTCTCTGCTGTGACCACGGACTGGGTTAGGATGAGACAATCAGCAACAACAGCGACATCGACGACAACAACAACAACAACAACATCGACGACAACAACAACAACAACAACCACAACAACAACAACAACAACAACACGTTAGAAGGGGTGCCTTTGGTCCCACCCAGTATTCAACTGAAAATGCTGAGGAACTGCCCAATATATTAATAGCGTGACACTACTGTAGGATGCTTACGAATAACTTGGTCGGGTTGGATTTTTTGTAGTATGTTTCGTACTGGTATATAGCAGCAATCCCAACTGGAAAAAAGTGACCAAAATGATGGTCTTAACCTTCAAGCATTAATGGGTTGGGTAGCTCCGTGGGTTGGTTAACAAACGGAGCAACTTCTGATTCACCAGTTTAACCAAGCAGCTCCCCGCGTTTGTCGGTTTTCAGATAGTTTTTACCCCACAACCGCAAACACCCTAAGAATAGGGTTAGGGTGTTGTAATCCACTTCGTGCTCTGCAATTTTATTCGTGACTTGCCTATGTAGCTATTATGTCTGGGAGCGTTCCTCGGGTTGCGCTGAAATTTTTACTCAAACGTCGGTTATCATGAGGTATACCGGTATTCTGAGTTAAGCTCCTAACTTTAGGAACCTGAGAAGAAGTGCCCGTGGTACCCCCACTATCCCCTCTATTTGTAGGTGGGGTAGGATATGGCGAATATTGCCGAACGGGATGCAACATCAGAGTCTGCTGTGTGATGGCGTTTGGCCTCGGCGCCGCTTCCACTTGTGGCTATTAATAGTGATGTAGAATGTGGAATATCGCAGCAGTAACCGGACATTCTTGAGCTGCGCCTGCCGTTGGCGCTTCGCTAATGATGTGTATAGATCACACCTCAGACAGATCAGACAGGTCAGACAGACTATGATATATCTGTCTACTGTAGATAATCTAGAATAACGTTCCGCTATGATATGTTTGTGCAGGATCGGTGTAGTACAGATCAAATCCAGAAAGCATCTGGTAGATCACGCAGGTCATACGGCTTCCACCCGGCAGCATGAGCCAGGCCATATCGTACAGATCATACAGATAATTTGCTCTGAAGGATCTAGGTCATCAACTGTGGGGATTAATGATCTGTAGGTGATCTGTCTGTCCGAGGTGTGATCATAGATGTACTATGTTTAATATTACAGCAGTACCAGGCATTCTTGAGCTGCGCCTGCCGTTGCTACCCGAGGTGATGGCGAAAGTATTCTGACGTGATGACGGAACGTTTTAATTTAAGGAATCATTATTGATATTAATATTGGCATTCCGACGTTTTAGCAAACCGGGGTAACGGGTGGCGCTTTTGCTGCAAGTAGTGCGCAGCGAGCTTGAGGCGCCCCGCCCCTGCATCATGCATGCAGATTCATAGCAGAAGGTAGTGGTCAGGCCGTGAACCCTCGCCGACGGTGGGCGACTTTCGACGGTCTTATCGATTGCCTTTTGTCGCGCGCTGCTCGCTTCACCGGCATGTACAGGCGGTGCAGCAGGGAAAGCTTGGAGAAGGCGTGGAGCTACAAGTACACAGGTTCCCCGTGCCGGAGGAGGGGGAGTCCGCGGAAGAGGATGAGACGACGCAGTGGAGGTCGAGCACAACTGTGAGGGGGCGTGAGTACACCTGGATACACACCACGCCCAAGAAAAAGGTGGCCAAGCATGAGGCGGCCGCGATGCTGTTGGAGGAGCTGTTGCCAGGCAAGGAGTGAATAGGCACAGTAGAGACTACTACTGTGCTGTACCGCAATAAAGACAAGTGTATAGGGATGACCTCGTCTAGCCTTTTACATTGATCGAGGACGTTTACCTAGAAAATTCCGTTCGGGTTCGGGGGTTAGCCTTGTCAGTGCTCGAGGATTTTTTCCTGGAACCTTTGTCTCCGGATTCGGGGTTGAGGTTAAGGTGATAATTGTACGGTGCCTTTGAACCGCCCAATCGTGTTTCCCCTCCACCGCCTACGGATGTTTTAGAACTCCAATCCCGTTTTGGGGACACGCCAGTCAAATTCAAAGTAGTTTGTCCCAAATTGTCCCCAAAACGAGACTGCAGTCCTAAAAGGGTCAAGAGGATCCCTGAGACCATCATGCTCTCTTGTTCACTTACACTTGCCATCGCGTCTCGATACTCGATACTCGATATACTAGCAGCCTGCGACAAAGTGTTGCGGCTGCGCGTGCGAAAAAATTTACGGTAGTGATACGAACGACGTTATGACAAGGGAAGGGCGGGTGGGTGGCAAAACTCGAGAATGAAGCGCTATGGTGAGATGCCTTAACTACCATATACCAACTACGTGTTTATGTTCTTTTTTCTATCCCATCTGTTATCTATGTGCTACTTCTCCACTTCTCCAGCTCCCTCTCTTCCGCGACTAAAATCCGGGGTCACATAGCGGGTACCCCCCCCCCCCCCCCCCCCCCACTACGGTGCATGCCTTACATTTTTATCACGGGAAGAGTTCAGCACTTTCTCCCCTGGTCGACTCGCCTCGAATTGTGCGTCGATATATACTAACGCTAGACGCTTTCTGCAGCCAACCTTTGCACAGGACAAAAAATTCTCCCATGGGGGGTCTCCAGTCTCCAACGCGCGAAATCGACCTTTGCACCGTATACTATTAATATGAATACAACCAACATAACACACCCCCTCGGACGATTTTTTTAGCTGGGTTTCTCTTGACAACGGGATGGAGGGCGTACTGAATACGACAAGAGCGATGCGTATATACAGCCTTCTCGACGAAATCTTTCCAACGCCACCATTCTAGTAGTGTCTGCCCCTCATGTTTTGGAGGAAAAATCCGGGTATGAAATTCGTCCGAGGGGGTGTGTTATCTTATCACCCTAGGGTGATAGTGTGATTCGGTAGTTGCGAGATTAAACCACTAGACCACCGGGTGCTCCACCCGGTGTGCCGGCGGCATAACGATATGGCATCGCGGTCGTACGTACATACGTCTCTCTGGCAGAGCAACGAGCATGTGTGAGACACGAAGAGGCGCTACACAGTAGGTGGACATGCGACCGACCTCAGCTGCTTTTCGTCTCGCTGTCAGTCAATGCTAAACACCGTGCGGTGATGTGATGTGATGTGATGTGATGTGATGTGATATGATGTGATGTGATGTGATGTGATATGATGTGATGTGATGTCATATGATGTCATATGATGTGATGTGATGTGATATGATGTTATGTGATGTGATGGCACCTTCGCGCCTTTCCAGATGTGTACCAGAAGTACTTGGAGCAGGAAACGGCTCGGCTGCTGGAAGAATCTGGCCGCGGCGAGGATGACGATGACACTGACCTCCTGGTGGGTGGTGCCCCGCCCTTTGCCTTTCTGGTTGGAAATTGCAACAGGACTATTTCATTTTCTCCGCTTGAATTGGGCGAGGTTTTGTTTTCCTTCCCAGCACGATACCGGTGGTCTGTCTCCAGTGTCTTCGATCAATCCTTGGGACTGACTATGTACCCGCGTACACTTACATGACCGATACGTGGTGGGAATGTTGATGTTACACCGGAGCTAATATAGCAGTTAGTTTCTTTAAAAAACATGTCCACTCAAGATAGGATGGTGCTATACGAAGTACTATTACGGGGGACCATAGTTAACAGGACCTATAGTATACATAAAAACCTATATGTTTAACCATTTTTACTAACAATATTTGGTCCTGTTAACTATGGCCCCCCGTAATAGTGTATATCTTGTTGTATAGATATAGCCGGCGTCCCCGATGGCTTGGTGGGTGGTCCGCGTGCCTATCAAGATCAATTTCGGGGGTTGAAGTCTCACCGAGTGCATGCTCCTAGGGACTTATTCTCGCATAAAAAAACATGATTAGCGGAAAGCGCGAGAGCGTGAGGTAGCTACATTCGATGAAAATCGACGAGCGGTGGGAATGCTGAACCCTATGCGCGACAAAAAATAAAGGCACGTAACGGGGGGGAGAAGGGACGACACCTGTGACCATGGCTTGTCCAGAAGATCGCTGAGGGTAAAACCTCCTACGAGCTAGGCTGGAAAGTAAAAGTGATGTTACCAAGAAAAAAAAAAAAAAAGAGACGCCGGTAGCTGATTAAACGTCCAAGCTGTCTTCCTTGCGGCAAAGGTCTTGGCGCTCAACGACGCCTGCACTTTTGGTTAAGCAATACTATCCTACTGTACAATACCAATATTATTTTTAATATAGCTCCCGACAGCCACTGTTTTCTCACGCCAGTAGGCTTGTATAATAGCCAGTTGCAGGTAGCCAGTAGGCACATACAGTAAGTAAGCCTGAGCCGCGACCGATCCGCCACGAACGAAAGCCGCGTCGACGGGCGTCACACGATGCCCCTGCCGTATGGCCCTTTAATATTTTGCTCCACACGAGTGCCCCGGAGATGCTCCATCGCATTTCACCGCATTCTGCTGTATGAATAGGAGGCGCCGCCAGCGTCGCCTTTCAGCTTGTAACCTTGTGAGGTGTCAGCTGTCAGACGGAACAAATGACGAAGCAATATGACGATGTCGGCATCGGCCTCACGGAGCAAAGCTTGCTTCTGGATCAGGAGGTGGTATACTTGGTGTCCGAACTGCACGATGCAAGACGTTGCACAACACCACACGTACTGTACTGCAGTAGTACAGTATGAGAATGCTCATAGTAGTAATGATACTTGTCTGTAATACAGTGTATTATACTGCTCGCTCTTGATCTGCTGCGCGCTCACCATGGACGGTTGATGAGCCCGCACTTCAAGTGTGTTTGTCGCTGTGGTATGATACCCTACGGGGTTCAGCTGAAGTACTGTACCATACACTTCAACCATTCTTGCACAGGACCTTGCTGTGGACGACGAGGACTCGGAATGTTGGCAAACTGACGACGAGAATGACCGCAGCGCAGGATGGACGAACAAGGAGAGGTCTCTTTTCGACGTGGAAGACTATCTCTCGGGCATCCTCTGGAACTTGCAGGTGATGGTTTTGGGTTGGGATGTATTTCTGTTTTGTCTGTTCAACCAACCGCAGTCGCCTGCAACGTGTCTGCTGTTATGACCCCTCCTGGGGGCCCAGGTACGGTATGGCGACCCAAAATCAGGGTTGTTTGCCACGTATTCGAGAAAATAGTTGGCACACACTGCGTACGAAACGAGTAGTGACTAACCCTGAGCCTAAGCCTCAGCCAATCGGAGCAACCCTAAGCCTGACCCTGAGCCAATCAGACCAAATCTCGAATTGGTGGCTAGCTCTACTTCCTAAAATAACGACAGGTGCTATGTTTAGTGCGATAGTTATGACTATTGCGAAGCGTCTAGGAAGAGAGCGTGCAGCAGTGCGAGTACATCCATGCTGCGCGCTCGTCGTACAGCTGCCCACCAGATACCAGGTACATTGCAGTTCGGACATAGCCCTTAACCACTACAGCTCGCGGCTGCTTCATGCGGTCGATGCTGTAATCGTCATCAACTGTTTTCGAACTTATCACTTTCTCCTCGAAAGCACGCCGTTCCTGCGCGAAGCCATGTGCTATTTTTTCACACGTTCCTGCGCCACGCGGGCTCGCAAGCGCATGCGGCCTACGTTTTGTTGCAGCGGTTGGTGGTTATAGCGCAAAGGGTATTTTTCAGTGTCTCTTTTTAGACCACGTTTCTCCTTCTTTGGTCACACCACTACAGTCATGCATGACATGAGTACCCCCCCCTCTATCTCCTTTTCCTCCTTCTCCTCTTCCTCTTCCTCATCATACACGAGTAGTCATTTTTTAATTGGCCCGGCTTCGACAAAAATGATTGGGAGCCCTCTGTAAAATTCCGAGAATTTTCCCAGGTTGTTGGGGTTGGGGTTATAGGGAAACTCATGCATAGTGTTTACAGTCAAGCATACTTCAACCGTCTTGCGTCAAAACTGCGTCAAGGTCTACAATAGACCTGTTCTCGTGCTCCTCCTCCTCTTGCTCATCCCCCACCTCGCCCCCCCTCCTCTCCCCTCCATCCTCCTCTTCATTTTGCTGCTACTTACTGTAGATGTACGTGGACGGTTACACCCCTAATTTCTACTGGCGCTACAGCTTGCCCTACGGCCCGTCGTGCTCGGACATCGTGTCATGGGTACGCGAAAACCCGGGCCTCCTCGGCAAGATGCAGCCGCCGGTGTCCAGCGCCCCCCCCTTGCCCGCTGCCGTGGCATGCTTGTGCATGATGCCCATGACTGAAGATGGGAGAGGGTTCCTACCGAAACGCCTCCAGCCGCTCGTTGAGCCAGGGTCTCCACTTCGGGAGGCGTTAGATTGGACGGGGGTAAAGGCGGGGCTCGACATCCCAAAAATCTTACGCGTCATGCAGCAAGAAGCCCCGCTCGAGCTCGTCAAGTTTTATGATGGCACTCACAACAGGTTAGAAGAGTCGCGTGGGTACTGTATCGCCCGTACCGTTCAGCCTGGTTGACTCGTGTGCCCTGTCGAGGCTCATGGCGCCTAGCCAGAGCGGAGGTCTGCTCCGTACTCGCGGGGTGTTGATGTGCGTGAAGAGCGACGTGATGTCGCTTGCGCTGTGAGACGATAAAGATCACGCCGACGCGGGGATTTCTTGCCGCGGGTGGAGGCTATTGTGGGAAGATATTGCGTCGCAGCTGAGATGGCTGCACCAAATTCTGAGTTACTTGAATGGGCTTTTTACTTTTATCCGTATGGTAGCCTTCGTAGTGTCCCGTGTCTCTAAAAAAAAGCCTCTCGTGAGGCAAGGCGAGATGCTTGTCCGCTTCGCGTTTATATCAGACGCATACTAGTAGCAGTACCGTATTACATTGGTCACTCGTGTTGCGTGCATGGCCCAAAACATACCTGGTAACGTATTTCTTGTCCAGGACCAAATATTGATTGCGGCGCCACTTTTTCAGTACCGTTCGCTCCATGTCCTCGACCCGTCTCCTCCTCCTCCTCCTCTTGCCCACCCACTGTCCGTTCGAAACGCACCCCTAGATTTTGTTGCTGCTCCTCTTTTTCAGTATCGCTCTTTTTATGCCCCTGACCCCTCTCCTGCTTCTCCTCCTCCTGTCTATTCCCACCGTCCCTCCGTCCGTCTGACATTTCGCGCCTGTCGCCCACGGCCCTCGGCCCGGTCCTGCCCTACCCGGGTCCGCAGCCACGCATGGAAGGTGGTCTACTTGGACTCGACCTCTCCTCCGCGAAAAACGTTGCCTCCTCGATCACCGACCAAGGACTTCGCTGCGCTGGAGGAGACCAACCACATCACAAAACTTCAGCGCATTCAGGCCACCTCGATGGCAGCCACGGCCGCCCCTCGCTGTCTACCCTGGAGCAGTCCTGGCGACCCCACCACGTGGCAGCAACCACAAGGGGTTCAAGATCAACCCTACAAGAAGGCGTTTTCTCGCGGGGAAAGCGGGGGCGGCGCAAGTAGGGAGGGAAGGGGCAGGAGAGGGGGCGGCAGGGGCCGCGGGGGGGGCGCGCCGAAGTCTGTAGCCTGGCGTAAGGACACCAGCGCGCCCGGGATTCGGCAGGGCGGCGGGAGAGGGAGGGGGCGAAGAGGAGGAGGAAGAGGGGGCCGACAAGGCGGTAGGACGGGCGGTGGTGGTGGCTTCGCGCCAGCTTCCCCGCGAATAGCGCCGGCTGGCGCCCAAGTGAAAGCGCGAGTCAGCCCCCCGGTAGCGCGCCACGGCCCGGGGAGCTCGATGTCTTTTGGCGGGGGAGTAGGTCGGCTACAGTGTCGAGTGCGACTATGATGCTGCTTGCACCTTTCGGTGGTGTGTTGTGTCGCCACCTTATTGATAAGTTTTGTTCGATTCCACTCTTGTTGCGATCGCGCGTACGCCTTCCAGTGAAGCTACGCTCGATGAGGCCCTGAACAGTATCAGGTACTGGTATGTATGTAAATAATGGTAAAAGGCCTTGAAAGTGCACACAGCAGTTACAGTATACCTTAAGACTCGATGCCAAATTAGGCAACTCTTTCTCTATCCGGCTGCGTTGCCGCACAAAAACAAGGCAAGAGCTTGGTAACCCCGAGCTCCCATAAGAACAACCAAACCCGGAAGCGCGCCACGCAGCGCCAAACGAACTATAAGTGCAAGCCCCCCAAACCTCTACACGCGCAACTAATGGCAAAAGGGTGCCTCCGAAGGCCTCAGAGCGTCATATACCCGCTAAGCGCCCGACCCATTTCTCTTTCGACGCGACCCTACTGTACTGCTGGAACACCGTGGTGTATACGGTGAGTGCGCGCTTAAAAAACATGCAATCTCATTGTCATTGCATACGGATGCTCCGCCACCGTCACGATTGCCGTAGCGCTCGTTACCTGCCTTCGAGACCGGGGTTCCGAAAAACCTACCAGGTATCAGATACCCTGGTACTGCACTATGAGGAGCGTTTTACATCAATATGAAGACCAAGAGGTCCTTACTTCCCCGCCCTGTGTGGTACGTACCATGCATGCCAACCCTTCCTCGTCATGGCTTTCTAGGCTTACATTTACGGCATGCAAATAAGAACGATCGTCTCATCCGAAAAAAAGATCGAGAAAGGCATATGTTGCCCCCCAATATTAAACGAGTGCGAGTAGGCCTTTAGCTATTCGTGCAAAGGCAAAAACAGACGCGACCACAATGTCCCACTCACCACAAACGTTTTCGCGAAAACAAACGCCAATATAATCTCCCACTCGTCAAAAATATCTTCGAGGGTCAACTTCAAAATGCCCAATTTCCAAAGACGGAGCCAAACCCCAATTTCAATTTTCAATTTTCAACCTTCAAAAACGGAACTTCAAAAGTCCATTTTTCAGCATCGGGGCCAAATTTGTCAAAAACCGAGCCCTCTACGGTGCGTACTATTAGTGGATACTATTGTTGCCGTGGGAGAGCAGACGCCGGAACCATGTGCGAGTACATGGATGGATGTAGTATGCCCCCCTCCCCCTTGCCGAAGGCGACCAGGCCCACTTTCAAAATTCAAAAGTCAATGTCCACAAACGGAACAAAAGTCACTTTTTCAAATTTCAATTTTCAGCAACGGAGCCAAATTTCAATTTTTCCAATTCTTGGTACCAACTTCCAAAAAGCAAACCTCTACTATACGGTACGTACTACGAATACGAGTTAACTCTACTGTTGGCGCGGGAGGGCAGATGCCGGGATCATGTGCGAGTACATCGATGGGGGCATGCCCCCCTTGCCGAAGGCGGCCAGGCCCGGAGCAGCTGACGAGTGCAGAATGGAGTCCACCTCGATTGGAGGGGGGCCGACCTTCTCGAAGTACTTGGGGTCCATCGGCTTCACCATGGAGTGCGCAACCGCCGCCACTCCCTGCACACCGTCGTGAAGCACGAAAGCAGAAACAGGCACGAGACAGGGAATACGGGATGATGGTGACTACATCGTGACTAAATGGAGGCCATCAAGAAAACAAGACAGGATCGCAAGCGCTTAACGGAGAAAATACCATCAAGACTAACAAACCTTTTGAACCAAAATGCTGCCCTGTCAAATTTGCATCACGATGAAATGCCATCAATTCCCCGCCAAATGACGCGGCAACCTTTGTCATAATTCCATCACAATGAAGAGCCCCTTCTGTTGCAAATGTCCGCCAATTTTTGCAATGCGTTCTCGAGGCCTCAGATCTCTCTGTAGCTTCCACCAAACGTGTCTCGTATGTACTCTGCCAGCCTCTTCTTTTTCTGGTGATACTCCTTCCGCTATCCCACTCTGTCCGGAAATGTAAATAATATTTGGGTATCCAATACAATACCCAAACGATCCTTACAATTTTTACAAACACCGAAAGGGCGGTAAAATCGATCGAATAGACGTACGCGTCGAGGAAATGGCAAAACGCATGTTTGCGGAAGGAGCAAGCGCCAGCGCGAGCTTTTTACGCCGATCGTATTCGCGAGTTATCGTGCCCGCGCCCCCATGATGGCAACACCGTGGAAGCGGGTGCAACGTACGGCAGGTCTCACCATGAGGCCGGCCATCGTGTACATGGTGGAGTCGTAAATAAACGGAGTGGGGTCCATGGTGCCGGCGGGTGCAATCTCCATGAGCTTGCCGATCGTCAACGCCTTAGCCTGGGTCGGGGGAAAAAAAGGGGAATACACCGCGAGGATGGTCACTGAACAAACAAGAAAGAGCTTGCAAAAAAACAATCCAAATGGTGTGTGAGATGAGCAACCACCGTCTTGCACCGCCCTTTGCCAGGACAATTGTTGTTGTTCTCGCAATTCTACGAGTACTGAACATTTGAACCTTCGCCCATCCGAAAGGCGCCGAGAAAGCGAGCTTCCATCGAAAGCAGATCTGCTCCAACATCAATACAATATCGTAACACATGCTGGCCGAACGCTGCCTGTGGCGGTAGATGCAGACGGGCGGGAGGCCGGAGGAAAGCACCACACACTTCTCAGGGAGTATACCGTAACTACAGCAGTAACCATTGCTTATGGCATAGGTACCGACTTCGTTGCGTCAGATTTTTTATAGACCGCTGTAAAACCTACACAACCCGTACCACGCGCGATCGAAGCATTACACGCAGTTTGCAAAGATAAGAGCCCAAAAAAATATCGATCTCGCAGCTGAAGTGTCTTTTCAACTTTTCCAATACAACAACAGATCAACAGCCCCCCTGCTCTGAACGAAAACCCCCGACTCACCTCAATAAGCGCCTGAGCATCCTCTACGCCCGCACTGAACACCTGCTGAAACCGGGCAGGGTCCACCTTGGCCACAAGGTCGTGGATCGCGGACATCTCGCTCTTGGAGCGAAGGCTGAGCAAGATGGACGGCCCTGCCAGCGCGGCCGCCGATGACGCTAAAAGTACTCGCCCGTGGATGGGGCCAACGTACTTAGGACCTACCCGCATTATATAGCCGTTGGGAGACCAGGGGAAGGCAAATGTGACGAGCGGTGGCGGTGCGGTTTAAGCGATGGAGGCCATCGCAAGGGAAAAGGCGGCGGTGGCGGTGAAAGCGACGGAGACAATGGCGCGGGAAACAGCGATGGGCGCCGATGTAAAGGACGAAGGCCATCGTGGGGATAAGTGTTGGTGCATGCCGCATAAATACAACTCGAGCCCCCGCGAATGCAGGCAGTGGGCGATATCGTGCTTGAACGCCACCAAAACATGGCTGCGTCAGTGTAAATAAAGCACCACTCAATTCTGCAAGACTGTCTTTGGTGGGTTCGGTGACTCCTGAACAGCCGAACGTTTACACTGCTGCAAAAAACATTCAACGTTTTGCTGTGGCTTGTCTCCAAAACGTTTTTTACTATTACTATTGATAGGTGCACTCAGGGTAACTGGCGTAACTTGGGCGCCGGCCGGGGGGGGGGGGTGGCACGAGCCACGCTATAGACAGGAGTATTCGCCAGCGCACGTCCCCAAAGGTTGGAGAGCCGCGGACGCTCACTTAGAAGTCAGCGATGAACGCGAGGAAAAAAACATGCGCCAATCGAGAGAAAGCGTAATTGCAAGCACTCACCGAACAGGTCCGCCTCGTACGCGGGGAGGATGGCGTACACGCCACCCATGAACGTAATCGCCACGAGCGTGGAGCCGACGAACATGCCCAGCGGAACGGCGCTCTTGAAAAAAAACGACGCGGTGATCAAGCGAAACAAGGTGGAGGCAAGACAGAAGAAAGAAAGCAATAAGCGAGGATCGGCAAAACGGGGGAAAATCGGTAACCCCCGCGTACAAGAACGGGGTTTTCTGAGACGCTACATATATAGGTATCGGGTTGCCAAGCCCGCAAGGCCGGGCTCTCGGAAATCTGACGAAATGTCTTGGACCCGCCGGTCAAGACTGAAAGGGTCAAGACATATTGCGAACTGGTTGGGCAAATGTATCAGGGCACGTACAGCACTCGAGCATCAGTAAAAGGAGGGAAGATCGCCACCCCCCCCCCGCGTGTACATAGCGGACGTATAACATAACATATACATACGTACGCATTTCTTGACGACATCAGAGCGAGTACCGCTAAGTGCCTTTCAACGATACGTGCTGTAGCTCATCGATAAACAAACCACCACTGCTATTGGGCGGTTACAACCCGGCCTTGAAAAGTCATGCGAACGACCAGCGAAACGACTGCCAACAGCAGCTATAATAATAGAAGCTCCAAGAGCAAAGGGAGGAAAGAGAGTCACTCACCCCCGTGCCGACAACTTGCTGCACCGTGTAAGGAACCGCCAGGTACAGCGGGATGGAGCCCAGGCAGAACATGTTGAAGGTCAACTTCCGCCCGAACTTGTCGGAAAACGCGGCCCAGCCGATTCGACCGCCGAGGTTTCCCGCCGCCAGCACCTGAACGGCACATGGCACGCGGGGAAGCATCGATGACGTTAACCATTTTGGGCACTTCAAAAAGGAAAAAAACGACGACAAAAAAGGACGCTGATGGCATCGGCAACTGGTTGGCTTTAGTGGGATGATATAGATTTGGTGCTCCAACTGCAACGCAACGAGCCGTACGAAACGGGGCGCAGCAGTGGGGAAAACTCTCGACAAAAAAACATGGGCTATTGGTATCGGCGGCTGCTTCGCGTAGTTACTGGGGTATACTCGATATCATGCATGGCCGTAGTCGTGTGACCATAGACCCTCGCATCCCTACAACGCCGGGACGGAGCACGTCGGTTTTTCACCGACCAGACAGGCATTGCCATTAGGGGGCTGATACATATTTGGAGTCCGAACTGCAACGCAACGAGCAGTGCGACACGGGGGCGTTGCATGCTAATACTCGTCTTGCTGTGCGCTAGCACTGCTCGTGCATGAGTTATGCTTGACGAGACCAAAGGCATTAAACAATGCTTTGGGCGCGATCAAAGTGAAATGGTGGAGAACAAGAAAAGTAACCGCCCTCTTCGGTGGGACACCCCAGACAGAGATACACGATAATGCGAGAAGCCAGGAACAAGAGTAGAAATCCCCAGTCAGCAAGGGATCGCCCTCCATGCACGTGAAAACTACAGTACTGTTCGTACCAAGTTTATACTATTAATAATGTTCATATTAATGCTCATATTAATGCTCATATTATTAAGAATAGCATACTTAGCGCTTATGAGTTAGCTGGACCTCATGGGTATTGGTTGGGTGGCGAAATGAACCAACTAGCTGCCTTATAGCTGTTATCAAATAAGCCACTCCCTTTCGAGCCGCAAACGCGCAAAGCCAGATACATGGACGCAAAACTGCTCCACAAATAACTGGGCAAACAACTGCACGCAACCAACTGTATGTAATACCTACTATAGCCAACTACAGTAGTCAGCATTAGCCTGCTCACAGCCCAAAATGTACCACCTACTGGTACGTTTTTTGTATCGGACAGACGGCGGGGGGGTCTCGTCAACCCCTTTGCTAACTGGTACTAAATATGACTACTCTGGGCGGGAGTGTAAGGACAGGTTGGTATTAAAAGCAATGTGTAAGCGTTCCCTATATTTCCGGCCAGAGCGGTATATGGTATTACATGCTGCAAGGACAAGCAACTTCTAATTAATCCCAATGAGCTTTGTCCCCCCCCCCCAAACGGGCAGGGTGTTCAGTCTCAAAGCGCCATCAAGTCCCACGCTCATCCATGCCCACACGCCTGTATGCCCATGTCTACCCGTGCAAAATCGGGCTTCAACACCGTGCAACGAACGAACCATGGTTGGAGAGCTGTAGGAACCTTGGTCTAGCTTCCACTAAATGCGCTAACAACTACCAAATACAGTACTTGAGTTTTAAACCCTAGCCTTATAACCCTAGCCCCGAACGCCTGGCCCAAACCCCGACCGCCTGGGATTTTTCTCGGAAATTTCTGGGGATGAAGAGGTAGTGAGTCAGAGTAAGTGTGGAATATCTACCGTTTTGTAGAGGCCGGACCAAGCAAACATTGCTGGGTGGTTGAGCGTAGTACCTGTACGTAGAGAGACGCGAATCCTGCTGTGACGAGAGTGGGCAACGTGCTGCTGAAAACCTCTCCCATCATGGGCTTGGCCACGCTGAAAAGGCCGATTCCGCCACAGGCCACGCAGAAGAACGTCGTCGAAAGGGCGTAGAACTGCGGCGTCTTCAAAGCCACCGTCGGGTTCACGTTGTTCTGCGTCGCAACCACAACGGGAAGGGGCAGGCGCGATAACACATGCCAGTAGTGCACAGACAGTTTCAGCAAACACGCTCGGCAAAATAGTGTGCGCCTTTTCTCATCTCACAACGGCAGTGCTCGCTTTTTTTTTCAACATTATTGGTGTAGGGCGTAAGAAGTTGTATGCTATGCTATGCCATCATGCACGCGTACGGCTGGACCAAAAAGAGAACAAGACGCAGAAGTACCGTCCTGCTGACCATGGTATATCATAGAATCCGGCAGACCGGCCTAAATAGCATCATTTTTCCTCGCGAGGAACGCAAAAAATGCACGACCGATGTACCCCGCAGCTTGCAAAGTTGGGTGTCGATCTAATCTAGAACACCCACAGCTAACGTAGTTTTCAGTCCACATACGAGGACGTTGATTCACTTGTAGAAGTGCAACTGCAGCAGCACTTCTCAAGTCGTCAACGCCGAACCCCGGAGAGTTCCCTTGTGTGCGTACTCTCAGCATGCGCGGGTGATATCGTACCTGCACGACGGGCGCCTTGATTGCAGTCTCAGTGGACGGGGCCGCATCCAACCCAGGCACCTTGTACCCGGGTGCTGGTGACTTGATGACCATGGACGCCGTGAGCATCACCGCGCCATACAGAGCACCTGCGTCAACCACGTATTTACAGCACACGCGCAACGCAGTCGGGGGTTGAGGGCGCACAACGGAGGTCTCTCTTCCTTTCTTTCTTTTTTTTCATTTTATTTTTTCTTTCTTTCCTTCCTTGCTTTCTCTGTTTCTTTCTTTTTTTACGTTTCCTCTTTCTCTTCCTCTCTTAACTTCTCTCTCTAATATCCCTTTCCCTCTCTCTCTCTCTCTTTCCTAGAAACACGCGAGAGCAGAGACGCGAAACTCTCTTATTTTTAGCATGAAGACAATACGCGTCCAACACCAACTACAGCAGCGGCAGATACAGGGCGCAAGCTGCGGGGTATGTACGCTGCCAAGTTCGGCAAAAACGCCAAATCAAGCCAACTTCAGCGGGCACATGAAACCCTGCCGGCTGTTTCTACAGTACTGTCTGTAGTGGTGTCTGAATCCCGACGTAAACACGAGCACTTTCCAACAACAGTCGTGTCCACATTTTTGGTTAGCACCAAGCACCGTGAAGACCTCATGTGCACCAACCAATCATCCACTCCGAGCACAAAACCCGAACGTACCTTAGCACTGCGGGCGGCCGCTGATACGTACGAGTATTAATAGTACCATCAATAGTAGCAACTTTATTGGGACCCAGGTACTACGAAACCCCAACCCTAATAAAAACTAGGGATCTTATCAACCGTCCACGGTGCGCGCGCGAAGCCGTTAGAGTAGTATCATGCAGCGCGCGCGTGTCGTCAAGCTCTGTTCGGACACCAAATGTGTCGTCCCCATATATAGTATACACCCAGCAGCCCCGGATAGCTCCTTGGTGAGACCCACGCTGCCATTGCCGTCTTTTTTTTTTATCAACATTTTTTCCCGCTCAAGTGTCAAAAGGGTTAGCAACCAGCGCTTGCGCTTGCACGGCACGACTGCTCACCGCAAATGCCGAGTCCGGCGGCCGCCCCAGTCGAGCCACTCCCCACTACGTAGAGCCCCTCCGCCAAGTCGTACGGCAAGCGAGCCATCTCCGCCGCGTTTACCGACACCACCTCCACCATCCCCGAGGCCGTGTCGGCAAACATCTGCCCCCCCTTCATCACTGTCGCAACCTGTTCCGTCACAACAAACAGGGCAAGAAAACAAAGGGGCGGGATATATAAACCTACCTTTCGGGACTTACTCTAATGTAAGTAAACCCTGCTCGTAACCGAGAAAAGAGGTGCAAAAAAACAACGCCCGGTAGATGGTGAACTTTCATCGGCCACTACACGAGCTATTCATAATCCTGGTAGCCCGAACTGCTGGTCTGGGGTAGGGGATGTGTCCGAAGCGCAGCACAGGAACCTTGCTTGACACGCACGCGGCATGATCACACCACAGTACAGTATCAACTAGCACTGCTGCACGCTTTCCTTACAAGGTTGAGGTTGACAAGACACGAGTTTGTCGCTGTTTCGTTCGCTCTACTATACTCAAGAGACATGGGTCCGAACACCGTCAGTAGGTGCCAATAGGCGTCAATAGGCGACACTAGGAACACGTCTCTCTCTCTCTCTCTCTCTCTCTCTCTCTCTCTGAATGTATGTACATAGTCCGCCCGATGTACGGCAGCACGTAAAGTCGAGCAGGCGGTCTGCTGTCTTCAATGCGAAGCATGTCGTCGGGAGGATGGCCGAACTTTTCACTGCGAGTAGTAGACCAGCACGTACAGTATGTCAATGCCGCGCTCTCGATACCGCCCAATACACGATGATTGTCGATGCGCGCAGGCACACGGCTGGGTATCCTTGCCGCTCGATCCGCAACGATAACACCAGGTTACAATATAAGCTAATTTGGTACGGGTTACCTGGTATTTGATCAGTCGTCTCCCAACGTGAAAGGATCGTTTTGGGTGAAAGCATGAATAACCACGCGGTTTTCACATTCCAGCCAGAGTGATGCGAAGCGAAGTGGTACATCTATTGCATGAAAACTGCGGCCAAATAGCGAGTGTTGTCTATCTGGTATCACATCATTCCTCTCAAAATCCGAAGAGGCAGCGGACATATGAAGAGTGGTGAAAATGGTACGTGTGCTGCACGTACCTGGTCAGCCGTCCCCAAGTATTCGGGCATCTTGGAGAACTTCTCCATCAGCGAGTTGATCAAAGGCGTGAACACAAGCGCGCCCGATCCGAATCTGATCACCGTTCACGCCGGTTGGGGCAGCCAGCGCAGAAATCAGCACGTATATACGCGAAAGAGTGCTTGCGTTGCCCGGTGAAACGGTCGACATAGTTGGCGGGTGGCTGTCGACCAGGTGTCATGGGTTTGTTTTGACAACTCGAGGCGTTCGAAAACAGAGATCAATTTCAAGGTGTACATATCGTCTTGGGAAGCGCAATACAGCAGTATACCCAGGTACCTTTTTCAAGGTATTCATATCTTCCTGGGAGACTTTGAATACATTTTTCACGGTACTCGTACGACACAAATTTGAGGGGAGTTTTATACCATTTGGGAGGTATCTACATGGGAGGTATCTACATGTTCTTGAGAGACGCTGTATACGTTGTTTATCGCTTTTCTATAGATAAACGGCAGCAACGTGGCATCGTTCGTACTACTGTAGTGACTCGAGAAAGTTGGAGACAGCATAATTTTAATGGTTTAGACCATTGGCAACAAATGTATTTACAGGAGTTATAGTACTAAAGTATACTGATATAACTTCTTCCATCGCCAGAACTACTACGAGTATTACTACGCTGTAACGTTGTCACGTTCGCAGCGCATTCATCCTACCGCTGCATGTATAGACGCACTAACACTGTAGTAATAGCCTCACCCCGCGATTGTGAGGCCAGATGCCAAACCCCTCTTGTCCGGGAACCAGGAGATCAAAGTCTGAACGGGCGGTGTGTACGCGAGCCCCACGCCGGTACCGCCAATCAAACCGTACCCTGCATACACCAGCGGAAGACTGTCAACAAAACGAGCGAACAGCGGGCGCAAAGCTCACGTTACGAAGAGGCGGGTAATTTCTGTTCAACCTCCATTCAACCTCCAGTTTGACCTTTCTGCGGTCATGTGAGACCGGGTATAATATACAAGGCGCTTCGCTCCGCGGGCGGCCTACGCCGCCCGCTACACTCGCTCAGGAAGGATAAAAGTACATCAAATTATGCGAAGCGGACAGAGGTCCATGATTGAAGTTAGTTTTTTTTATGATTGTAATTGCAAACTGGCGACTTGATAATGCCAAGAGTCCCGCCGCCATGCTTCAGGCGAAAACAGCTCGGACGCCACATACAAACAGGTCGGACGGCGCATACACTCGCTCACATGCCGTACGTACCTACATACCCCAGGTAGGGTACTTCTTTTCTTCCCTTGATATGCTCTATGTCTGTACTTGTATATACGAAGAAAGAGAAAGCACAGCACGGCACAGCAGCAAAAACAATGAAAATGAAACCGAAGATTTCGGAAAAAAAAACGAATTCCCCGTCCCCTCTTCTGTAATAATGTTCTGCCTGGTTGGAACACCTTACACCCGGTCAAAGACAAGAAATAAAAAAAATCGAACAGAAGAGCTTCTCTCTCAGCCTCGTACGCCGCCCACCCTCTCCGGACCACCTCGCCATCGATTCGGTCCGGCTAAAGCTTTTCTCACTCTCTGCCACGATTAGCGCCGTCGCCCGCCTCGCGTGAAGCCCGGTGCTTACCGTGGCCGTCGTTCGCCAGCTCGTAAAAGTTGATGCTCAAACTGCGCAGCTCCCCTCTTTCCACTTCAGCGTGATCGCAAAAATAAGCACCGCTTGAGTATCATCTGGCAATCCCGAACGACCCTTATGACTCGTACATACTCTATCCAAAATCACAAATGAAGGCCGGACAGAGCCCATTCATGCTCCCGTCGTGTTTCGAGGCACACGCTACGCCTAGCCACGAAAACGGCGATCCCCTCTACCCGCCACCACCCGCTGACACCCGCGACGGTGCCGCGCTCGCCCGCGGTGCCGTACTCGGAGTACACGCATGCACACGAAACGAAAGAACAAAAAAGGGAAAAAGGACTGAAAGTGCCAAGAGAAATGGAGAAAACAAAGAACCGCTGGAAAGGTCCGCCAAGTAATAAAAGGAGGCGGTTTCCAAATGGGAGCTCTGAGAGGCCAGGGATGTACCAACCGAGCACGCTCAGAGAGTGAGATCTAAGTAAGTGGTTCTATATACACTGTGGAGCAATAGGTATACGCGATAGAGTCGTGCAGAGGGCAGGTTGGGGTTGTTCCTACATCCTACACAAGACACCCGAAAAAGAAGCGGTGGCAGGAAAACGTGTCGGCTGACAGTCTACAGTAATTTGACCCGTCAAGGCCTCTCCTGACTAAATTGACCTAGTTTTAGTGTGGGTAGTTCCTTGATGGCTGTCCTTGACCCGTCAAGGGGCAAGAGTGCCGTCAACAATCCCATCATATTATTATTTGGCACACGCACGGCATCATGGCGTCATACATACGGCCGGCCTACTCGCATGCTCCATCATGGTCGCAGAGCTGACCTGTGGTATTCCACTCCCAGGCCACCCAGCATCATCCCCCCGCCGAAGCACACCGATGCTATTGACATGCTCAGCCGCGGCCCAACCTGTGCAATAGTATATACACGATATCATGAATATCACACAGATAGCAGCAAATAGCGGCAGCAGCAAAATTGGCAATGACAATCACATACGAGAGACATCGTTCGCCAAGTCTGATATAATGGTAGGGGATGCGTCCTACAATACTCTCTTCATGACTGCAATGTGTGCAATGCAGAGAGTTGTACGACACTCGCGCAGCATGATGATACCATTATACTACACTACACTAATAATAGTACTGCTGCAAGCTTCCTACAGTACACAACAGTAGACGCTTGAGAAGACATTATACCGCACATACTTCTCCCTTCTTAGGCCGCCACACCCGGGTCTAAAAACGCCTGCGAACAGAGTACAGAGTGTGTGTATAGGTACCCTCACATCAAGGATAGCTGATAAAGCAGTATGCACGTGATACTACTATTATTGCTGTACAGAGCTACAAAGTACTGTATTAATTGTATGATCTGATATTACTAGAGTGTGCAGCAATACCGATGTGTCAGCTCTTACATCAAGGGCCCACTTGCCGCCGATGGCCGCGGCGATTCCCTGCAACGCGAACACTATACTCAGCGGGAAAGTAGCCTCCGCCATCGACCTGGTATTACAATAAAATCAAGAGTAGTACATGGGAGGATCAAGCTGAAGTGCATGCACAATTTGAGCCGATGCGAACGAGTACAGTTTTTGTATTATTAGTATGACAAAATGCCAGCATGAAATGATTCCAATACAGTACTAATTAATGTCTGATCGAGTAGTCAAGCTACCTGGTACTGGTATATGATAGCATGACAATAACACTATAAACTAAATATAGACCATAGACTATGGACTGGTGCAACAGAGTATTGTGAACAGGAAACGACAAAGATTCGGTCTTTTTTTTTCTTAGTCGAAAAGTCGGTCGGTTTCGATCGAGTTTTTTTTAACCGGAAATAACCGAAGCCGAAACCGGAACCGAACACTTGCTGGTCGGTTTCTCAGGCGTTTTCTCACCAAAACGAGCCAGATGGTCGAGATTTTGAAGGATTCAGCGTGCATGTATGTGTTGATATCCGGGTTGTGAGTCCATTCGAAAATTGGCTCGGGCCATTTTAGTTTTTTTGCCGAAAGTGCCGGTCGGTTTCAGTCGGTTTTTCGGAGTTTCCGTATATACTTGTAGGCGATATCGGTGTAGGAGACAGGAAAATACAAAACCGACTAAATAAAAACAAGTCTGTTCTCGGCTTCGTTCAGTTTTCGGCAACCGAAAAGCCGACCCAATAATGGTCAGTTTCGGTCGGCAAAAAACGAACGAAAAACAGTTTTTCGATTCTTGGCAACACTGCTGTTACACAGCCAAGAGTGCTCGTATGCATACGATATGAGCTCGTACACACTGGTGTTATACATGTATTATCCATACCCTGGTACCTGGCATGATTCTTCATCGGATTTTGACACTACTGCAGTGTGTAGCACTACATGTACCTGGTATGTAATTTTATACGCAACTAACTACAGCACGACCAGGTAGACTACAACTACAACCGCAACTACTAAACTATTATACTGCTGGGTACAGGGCGTACTGCTGTTGTATTAATAGGTGCCATACACGCGCGTGAAAAACATTCGCTCGCTCGCACGTAACAGCAGTATATACCTGGTACGAGAAGTACAACAACATCAGTACATCAGTACATTGCACAAAGGAATGCGATCTAAAGCAAGAAATATTATGGACCTTCTGACTGACATACGTACAGCAGCAGTACCAGGCAGTACCGGTATGTACCAGGTACGTATATACGGACGTACGACTCGTAGCCGAACATCCAAACATCCAACCCTGCTGCTGCTGCAGGACGAGTGCGGACTGCTGTATTTTGTTTCTTTACTACTATTAATATTAATACTACCGCCGGGAACAATCTTTATACTTGTATCAGTACATTTATGAATGTATGACCTGGTCAAGATTATACGTCGCACCTGCTGTGGATTTTACCTATCTCTGATCTACGAGTCTAGAGTAAATAGTACCAGAAACTGCCGTACTGCTGTCTGCCGTAGCCAGTAGGCATTAACTACTCTTGCAGGGGTCTACAAAGCAAATACATGCCAGGTACATACCTGGTACGCTTTACACATATATTCATCGAGGCCATTTCCCATCTTCAGCCTTGAGGCACCCGCAACAGCAGCATCAAACATGAACGTGAGAATCACAGGCATAATCACCCCGCCGCGACTGCTACGTACACAAACGCGTACTGCCAAAAATATACCCCGCTTTTCTATTTTGCAGGTGGATGGCTACGGCACACTATTAATATTAATAATGCATATACTTCCCATTGCCGCCAGCATGGCCGCTCTTCTTGTGTCTCCAACCGCACTCGACGTAACAAACAGCAAACGCACTACAGCAGCACTACTGCGGAGAAAACAGCGTACGTATACGCAAGGCAGCCGCGTATCCGTACTGAAGCATGCCATACGTGCAGTACCAGTCAGTGCGTACACCAATATGATATGGACAAAAATCAGAACGTGACTGCTGTCTGCTGTCGCGCAGTGCGTACTTGCGATGAGATTTTCGACCAAGTACAAGGTATAAATCAAGCCGATTTTACGCTTCAGCCACCCTTATGACCGCGACGCTTGAAGCGCGCACACACACGCTCACCAATCGCCTGCTGCGCTGGATACGACGCCCAGCTCGCGGCTCAGGGTGCCCGACAGCACCGACCACGCCCAAGGCGACCCGATGCACATGTGGGTAAAAAAGGCCGGCGCAACCATCGCCCAGCGATTCGTGTAGTCCGGAGATGCCTGCAGCGAGAACAAATCGAACGGCACGCTCAGTCGCAGCCATGGTTCAACAGCTTGCGCGATGTTCCACGTATATCGCGTGGTGCTTTAGGCAAGCAGGCGGTGGCTATGCTGCGGATTAAAGTTGGTGGTAGGTCACAGGTAGACCGCTTATATGCGGCGGCAAGGAAAGTGCACGATAAAAGCGCAAAATGCATCAAAGCGAGACACGCGTGCAATCAAGAAGCTTTCGAGGCCAGCAGCAGCACGTCGCAAGGGGGCAACGCACCACGCAGCTTTCCTTGCCCATGACCCTGTTGAAGAACCCCTCCGGCTTAGCTTCTTCCTTCTTCTCGCTCAGCGAGTCCGGTACAGCGGACATGAAACGAGCCTGCCCAGCTCTTGAGCCGAAAGCCCACTTCGATTGCTGCGCCGTAGGTCGAGTGACGCTACCCAGCCGGGCGGCAACGGGGTAGCCCTTCCCTACGCCGACGCATCTCCCACCGGGACTGGCCGCGGCAGTATTGCGGAGAAGCAGCGACCCTCTCTGGGCCCCGCGTAGCATCTTCCTCAGGCGCTCTTCCGCTTGCTTTGGCTCGTTGTTCGTGCCTTTCGAACGGCTTGCAGTTTACAGCAGCAGTGGTGGTGCTGCTGTGGTTCTACTACCAGGTAGTGGCAGGACTGCTCCAGCACTGCACATTCAGTCACCGCAGCAGTCGGTGTAATTGGTGCTGGTTCGGCTCGAAAAGTAACAGCGCCGAAAAACTGTTCGAAATTCGAATTTTCGAATGCCGACCGAATGCATGCGCGCAACGAGCAACGAGCAACGAGCGCAGCATACGAGCGCTATACCAGCAGGCTAGAACACGACCTGCCTTTCTTTGAAAAGAGGGTAGGTAGCTACAGTAGATGCGATAATATAGTACCAGGTATAGATTAGTCTACAGCAGTAGCGGTGCAGACGCGGATAAAAGTGTACGATGGCCTACCCGGGGAATCTGTTCGCCCTTGTGGCCAGAGATCGACATTTCAAATCCAACACGAACTCAGCCATGGAGACCAAGATGGAAGATCATGTCCGAGATGATTTCACTCGGCGCGTCAGGGGCAAACACGGAAGGAGGCTAAATCGTCAAGCGAGCTACACACCCACTGAAAATAGTCTCGCGGCCGGAGGAAAACCAAGATCCGTGCACGCGCTAGCGCTATCCCGAGAGCTGCGCTCATGTCAATCATACAAATCAGTTCAATCGTACCAATCACATCTCGCACACGGAGCTATGGAACGGGCGACGCCGCCGCCGTCGAAGTACGACGACCACGCGGATACCCGCAGCAGCACCGACATGGATACAATCCGCGGCACAGATGAGGCGCCAGATCACCAGTCGGAGGACAGGACTATAGAGAGTGACGCGGTGAGGGATATTGGAGGGTTTTTCCGACGGCAAGGAGTAGGTTACTGCTGTATAGGGATCGGCATATAAACACATTTACGTATGAGGTGCTCCGACGTACTGACCGACGTACGCTTACATCCATAACAGTGTACTATAGATGAACTCAGAATCAAGACTGCTACGACCTGGATCAATCCAGCGGAAAAAACACGGGAAAAAATTATTAGATACCTGGTACCTGGTACAATAGTATATTGGTACCTGGTACCTGGTACAATAGTATATTGGTACCTGGTATCCCAGAAGTAGTATTAATAGGAGTAATATTGTAGTGTAGTGGAGTAACTGAAGGGTTATCAGTCCTTCGCTCGCCAGAACAACCACAATCGTATCGTGCGTTCTACTATGTTATCTGTTTTGTAACATTATCAGCCTTTCGCTCGTTTTTTCCCGAAATAGACGGCAAGAACGGAGACCAGGCCAGGGGCAGGGGGGGTTAATACGAGTGCGCGAATCAAGATACCTTCAACAGAGAGCACTCTTTCAGATAAAAATGGCTTTTCCTATGGCTGCAAGGCTTTTGGCGGGGTCGGGGGGTCCGATGTCATCGCGCGTTCAGCGCGCGCGGTCGACCCCAAAACGGTTGGCAGCACGTTCTTGGGACGTTTTGAATCACCTCAACGGTTTGGCTGGTTGGAGTCATACTCGGCGGGACAGGCAAAGCATCTTGGAGTTCCTCTAAAGCCGCGGAACCATTTCCGAGATGCCATGACCCATAGGTGAGGCACGCTACCCTTTGTTGCTGTTATCACGTCTGTTTGCCGTCCGGCTATTTATGACAATGTACAATATATCGGCACAAACTTCATCGTCGTTTACTCTTAAACATGGAATTTGAACAGCTACAGAAACAGGGAAGACGGCAGATAAATGCAATAGAGCGGAGCCCACATTGTAGATATTCTCTGCTGAGAAACAGTAGTTATTCTGTCCCTATGACGAGTTTACACTGAGGAATATTCGCTTCCGACCACTCCAAGCTTTTTCCTGACGTCAGGACTCGAACAAAGGAAGCCCGCAGCGTCAACGTCACGCCCTCCGCGAGACTGCTCTCCAAGACCAACGACATGCCCGGGGGGCAAAAACGCGGACGTTTAGTGGGAGCCAGAGCATCGGCTGGAAAAAGTCGTTTGCTCAGGTATACTATTCGATGGCAAGAGATCGCCATGCTTCACCGCGTATTCGAGGCGGGGTCCAATAGAAGGCCAGCGGGAGAGACCTTAGAAAGAGTGGGCCGAGCTTTGAAAGGTGATACCCTCTCCGTGGTCCAAACGGGCAGCGTCGTATATTTTTGTTTGTTTGTCCTTTGTAGGTTGACGGTGTTCGTTGGAAGGCATCGGCGTGTAGCGTGGCACGGGGGTTCGTCCCGGAGATTGATGACGAGATTGGGTGCTTCGAGCTCCAAAGTATACCTGGTATAGCTTGTCGCATTAACCCAACACCAAGTAACTATTACGCCGGTTCACAGCAAACAGGGCCTACCTGGGCATCCAGGACTCTAATACCATTACCAGTAGCTACGTAGTTCTTTCGAATGAGTGAACGGATCGTGGATCAAGCATGGTTTGGATAAGCCAAACAATCGTCACTAGCTCATGAGCAAGCTTTGTCCGGCGTCTGTATTGTTGCGTTACCAGACATTGCGTGTGAAAGCTCTTCGCCAGGGATCCTATCTCGAGCCCAGTTTTTCTCGACCTTGTCGAGAACGCTGGAATCGTGCCACCCTGCCGCTCTTCATCGCATGTACAGCAGTTTCGATCCAGATGGGACAGATCGTGTTCGGTATGTGGGCATCCTTGCATGCCTTTGGATCACGCACAAACCAGAGGCGGAGGCGCTCCTGGAGGGTGTACAGCAAACGTTTCTCGGCAATTTGGGGTGAGCATAATCCCCCCTTCTCTATTCTCGGCTCAGGCATAAAATAACGTAGAGTAAAGAAGTTCCCGGCAAGCGAAACATCGGAGCCAGAATGGGATATTATCTCGCATAAAGTACCCAGCACGGGGGAGTGACAACGCGGGACCTGCTGAAAATACAAACCTTGAAGAGGGTAGACACGTGTGTATCTCCCGGGCAAACTATTAACGGTACACAATGCAGAAGAGCATTGATAAGTAATAGGTACAATTTCGAGGAACAGTGTGTCATGTGGCTGCCGTATATCTGATGTTTCCCTTCCCACCGTAATATGTTTTTATCCTGCAGGGCTTTAGACCCAGAATTACACGCAGAGTTAACGAAGGGCGGGAGGCAGATTGCTTGGCGCTTTCTCCGACGAATGTTCAAGCTTTTCGACCGGGCCGGGGAAGGACTCGGTGTTGGTGTCGACGACACAGAACGCCTCTTCCAAGTGTGTGCTACCAGCGACCAAGATATATTGCAGGTACATATAAGTATACCAGGTATGCAAAGTGTGGCTCAGCATCGTCTTCTTGGGATTGTGTTATCACTAAAAAATAAAGTTCCGCTTTGTCCGGAAATTTAATCATCGTATGATTTTGGCCTTGATTACCAAAGGTTTCTTACATTTCCGTACGAAGTGGCTACAAAGCTCGTGTTTGCTGGATCTGCGGAGCTGCCGGAGCTTATTGCGGGCAAGTGACTCAAATCAAATTCAGTTGTATGCGTACTTTCATCGTCGTCGAATATTGTCGACGGCTGAAGTTAGGTTTCGTTTGTAGTAGTGCCGAACTCCGCCCCACTTGGTAGGGCTTCGTACGAGTATGTTACTTTCATCCCCGCGTAAGGTTGGGGTATATTAATCAAGAAGGATCGATGCCATCCCTGAAAAGGCCAAAATCGTCTTCGTTCGCACCACTTCTGAGAGATGATGCAAGTCGTGCAGGAATACACACAAGCTATCGATCAATCGGCGAGCCGTGGCAACCAACTCCTTGCATATCTCGAGCCAACAACTAACTGCAGATATAAATTTCGCCTACTATTTACTGGTATCTGCGCTTGTTTGCAGATGTCTTCAACCTTCGCCAGCTACATGCAACATCACTGCTGCTCGGAGTTGACTTCGACAGAGCAGGTCAGCAAAATCCAGTGCAGCTACGACGTACACCAGACGCTAAACTTGGAACCTCGCCTTGTTGTACTTATGTTTGATACCCTCGTATTGTTGGTCAGTCCTTGCCTGTTATGGGTGCAACACGACGTGGGTATCTGGAACCGCAAATCTAAATTTTCCTTTTTGATATCACGCATTGCAGATTTTCACCGAGAGTATGTTCGAAAAGCACTTCTGCATGGCCTGGCCGCTCTTGGATTTGTTTGAGAAACAGATGACCGTGTGTCAGGTGAGGCCATGCGATTTGTTGAATTCACGAAACTGGATTACTGTACTTCACGTGTGAGACTCTCGCCTCATGCACAAAGAGCGGTCGTAATTATTTGTGTGGCCCAACGGGTGCCGGCTGTCTTGGAGATGTTTTTCAGTCCTTTGAATTGGCCCCTGGAATGTTTCCGTGCCACGCACCTCGCGACTATATACAGTGATGTCGTCAATTTATAGTCAAAGAGCGAAGGGTCCATGTGAGTCAAAGCATGTTAGAAAATGTTATGGCTCGTGTTTTACAAGGCGGGGGCGTCTAGATGTTGTAGGTTTATGCGTTGCCCCATAGAAAATGGGATCTCAGTAGTAATGGATGGGCTCTACCGCTTTTCGTGCACGCTCTGTCGACATTCGAGCAGAGAGAAAGACACTTCGCAGCCGCCCGACCCCATCAATCTGTAGAATGTTCGTATTCGCACACTAGTGACGATAGCGTAAACGGTACTACCCTTCTATCCCTAGAAAATCACCATGCTTCACCTGCCATTCACAAGGACCGTCAACATTCGGTGAAAATTGGACAGCGATCCTAACTACAGTAGCTCTGGTAATCCCCTCGCAGGCACAGAGCGCGGTATCTCATCGCACTAGATGCAAAGTCTCTCAAATTGCAATCGCCATCCGAAACTCGCTGGAACTTTGTCCTCAAATCGGTTTAGCGTAGACGTTTAACGCGTATTATAACCCAAAGGCTTTTACTTGACTGCACTTGGTTCTTGCCCATCTAAAATCAGGCCATGACCCAAAGGTTCTGATGCGTCGATTGTACGTGCTGCTCGTCTGTATGAATTCAGGCCATCGTAAAGCGGACCTTGCATGCCAAATAACTGCACTACTCGCCGACGACGTGCAAGGGAACGCGGCACATGCATGGGAGAGCTTGGTTCAAGGTCCAAGTGGGTCTGCCTCTATTTAGCTCACAACTCTTTGAGCGTCGAGGGACGAAAGAGTTGCACGGTTCTCCGAATGTAGCCAATGTAACCAGATGGTTTCCACTTGCACACGATTGGGTCACAAAAACAAGCGCCGTCTCCCGTGCGGCGTGGGAGACACGCTTTCTTGCACGAGAGCGTTGCACAAATACGTACACGGGCATACCCCGACATTCGTGTTTCGTAGACACTTTCGCCTCACCTCGGTTGAACGGGCAACTTATCGCCATATACTCGCGTTTAGTGTTTAGTGCTCATTTTCCGCCTTGGCTGGGCAGGCAACCTCACTGACAAATACTCCCAATTAATAGCAGCAACCTACCCGGCACTTGAGAACAAAATCCACCCTCGCTAAAAAAACGAGGTTTTACGGTGTGCCCCACCGACACCGCAGGCTAAAGGTTCACGGTGTACCCCACCGACACCGCAGGCTGACTAAATTACAACACCACACCGGCCAATACGTGGTTGGTTCGGCTACACGAGCATCACCGGCTTCGCTTCCCCCCTTCCAACCCCCACGGAGGGAGGGTGACAAACTCCTCGCTGGCCGTGGGGTGGATGGCTACACAAGAGTCGAAGTCGGCCTTGGTAGCTCCTAGCTTCATGGCCACCCCGAAACCTTGCATCATTTCGTCCGCACCCTCGCCGATTACGTGGAGACCAACCACCTGCCACGATGAGATGAGCGCCGCGTATCATTCATGGGGATATCAAGTGCGCCCATGGGGAACAGCTGCCCTGAGAACAACTACTGTAACAAACACGCCTAGCGGCTAAACAGGCTAGCCTACAGCTGGAAATAACGCCTCCATGACTGCACGAGCTTGGAACAACCATTGACAACATTCGCAGGACTCAGGCAAGATTACCCATCATAAATAACAAGTCTACCGTAGAGGATCAACACTAACAACTACAGAACACAAGAACAGCTGAAAATACGTTCAAGGCCTACCATGAAAAATATGGGAACAAATGATCAACTACAACAGTACTATGTAGTTAAATCTCCAAACCGTAAATGCGCCCCACCGTTTGTTCCTCCCCCAGGCAAACCATCTTCATCGCGGATTTTTTCTTATCGCTGGGGTCAATCTTCCACGGGCCGTACATCAAATTAACGAACTGCAAAGGTTATCACGGCATGGACGGTGCAACGAGAGGATTGACTTAGTATCATTGCAAGCGAAGCAGTAGTGTTACAGACCATCTGACCTATACACGCAAACCATAACCGTGATTGGCCGCGCAGCAATCACTCGGCGCGCGTGTCACGCACGTATAAAGACAAAAATAATATGGCATCATTCGCGTACAAAGGAGTGGCAGTGGCAGCAAAAGTCCTCAGAGCACGCGCGAAACGTGAACGGCATTCGGCTGAAAGAGGCTTCTGTCACGACATTGCAACTCTAGGCAAGATACATCACTGGAACAGAGTCTCGACTGTAACCGCACGCACCGTGCTGGAGTACACCTTGATCTTGTCCGCCCCGTGCTTCTCAATTGCCTCCGCCTCGGTCAAGCCTATCGTACCGATTGGCGGGTGCGAGAAAACAACCGTCTGCGACAACACCACCGGAGAGGCAACACACGACCCGACGCCCATTGGATATATCAGAGTCATGCGACGGTATATGATAGAGGGGTATATGATAGAGACCGTCATTTTCGCAGGTGCCTGGATACCAGCAACATGAGGAGAGGCACATGCCGCCACCGAAAACATCACAACCGGGAATGCACGACACGAAACACCACTTTATATATTCGGGTCATGCCACGGAATGAGAAAGGGGTGGGGGTACCTTCGCTTGCTCAAGTTCCTAATAAAAATGAGGAGCGCCATATCATCACCCATACAACGACATCGAGATCAAGTGTACTCGGTAACCGACGGACAACCCCATGGGCTTACCATACTTGGGCATACACGGCTTAAACGCTGGGACTACTAAAACAGAAAACACAAACAGGGTTGCAAAGAAAAAGGGTAACTCATCCGTTCAGGAGCCCGGTCTGCCAGACAAAAGTACGCGCAGGCGACAATAGCAGCAGCAACGCGGTTCACCGTGTGGGGTGATGCGTGGTGACTGACGGCGGTAGCGCTCGATTTAAATCACGCGTTTCCAACAGTAAACACGCGAGCAGCCGCGATTTGGCGACGGAAGTAAAGCAGGTCCCCAACCACAGATCAATCACCGGTGAAACACACAAAGTAAGATCATATCGCTGTAGGCACGCGCGCAGCAAGATACTTGTAACCGTCGTCAACTCGTGTGCGTTGGGAGGGCTTGTTCGAACAAACAAATCGCCAGTCCTGTTTTTTTTTCGTTTTAGGTATTTCGGTCGGTCGGTCGGTTGGTTGGTCGGTCGTAGAACCGGCTTCAGCAAGCTCAAAAGGGGTCCCTATCGAACGGCGCCGTCAAAAATTAAAAAGTCCCATTGGCTCCTACAGTAATAAAAAAAACGGGTTATAGAAACCACACATGAAACTAACCGGGACGTTGGTGTAATCCGCCTTCGCGTCCTCCGCACCACCGAACAAACGGTCCGATAGCCGCCGCCCTGCCGCGATCGCCATCGGGGTCAGCTCCACCTGTCCCGGCACACGAGGTCAATCAAAATCGCCCGTGTATGATAAAAAGTTGGTCAGAAGGAGTTGGAGTAAACCAAGATCACCCATGGATGACAAGCAGTTGGTCAGAAGGGGTTGGAGTCAACCAAAATCGTCTGTGTATAAATAACCAGTCGGTCGGAACGTGTTGGAGTCAACCAGAACCGTCCGTGTATGATATATAACCAGTTGGTCGGGAGTAGTTGAAGGGACCAGGAGGCAAAGCGCATATGGTGTATTTCAAGGCGGAGAGTAAGCATGAAACTATGTACCAGGTATACATAGACTCCAGCAGAGGTCATAATCCTACAAATGCAAGTTGTCATCTTTCGCTTGACCGGCAGTGCACTCTCCGCAGCTGCGTGAGAAATTGCGTGGGGTGTCATAGGAATGAAACGCCAAACATGCATCACAATCAAACCCACCTTCTTGTCGCACGCGTCTCCCACCGCATACACCCCGTCTACGTTCGTGTTCTGGTAGTCGTCCACCTGCGTCAACGACAAGAAAAAGAAAAAAAAGAGACGTCGGTGTTTGACATGCGTTAGACCGAACGTAATTGAAGGCTTTCCGAAAAAAATAGTAGGAACGGGCGAGTTTTGGAGTTTTCTACTGATCCGCCGGGGACGGGATCGGCAAAGCTGCAACTTGAATTTTCTCAAATTAAGATGGTGACAACGACGGTACGATAAAAAAGGCGCCTTTCTACTCCAGAGCATGAAGCTCACACGAGCTTATATTCATGGCTCGCTGCCCTTCTTGACCGGGGACCCCATTGACTGAATGAACCTCACCGTGATGTACCCTCGGTCAGTCGCCACCCCTGCGCTTTCCAATCCCAGCTTGTCCAGGATGGGTTCGCGACCAGTCGCTACGAGAACCTGGTCAAAGCCTTCCATCTTTTCCCCGTTCTCCAGCGTAAGCGTTAGCGTGCCGTCAGACTCCTTCGTGACGGACTGGAATATCCACAACGCAACACCATCGCGACAGAACACAAAAAAGCGACGTCAAACGTGAGACAAGGCCATCCAAAACGTCGCTGTTGATAAACCAGTACGCCGTAGATGGGATGAGAGTAAACAGTGCAACAATGCATATTCGTTCAGAAGCCTGAGCGCACAGTGTTTGTGGAAAGGAAAAAAAAAAACGGCTGGCATTTACCGCAGAGATTCGCAGAGACTCACACATTTCAGTAGTATTAATAGTGGTTTGGTGCTTTTCTCGGCCGCAACGAAGCCAAGGCGTCGCATATACTGGTATCCTCGGCTAACGTCAGCACGAGCACCCCATGCCGTAGGGCGAGTCAAATACACAACCAACTCTGAACACGATGCAAATCGCTACGCCATCGGTCGGTGGATATCACACTTCAGATATCACATAAAGTCATACCTACAGCAGTACGTCTAGAGAGGGGCGAACGCATTTTGGGCAACGCGTCCTTGGTCACAACGCCTGCATACAAATGCCCAATACGAACCGCTAGGGTATCAACGAAAATTCCGTCGGAAAATTCCACCAGTAGGTTATCGTTCACCTTCGTAGTGGCGTGGGGCTTCAAAGTCAATCCGGACTTGTCCATTTCCGACATGAGGGTTTCTACCAAAAGCGAATCGAACGAGCGGAGCGGGGTGTCACGCCGGACCAACAACGTCGTGTCTGTCCCCAACGACTGGAACACTCCGGCAAGCTCCACAGCGATGTACCCTGCGCCGATCACCGCTACTTTCTTTGGTTGCTCCTGAACAGCATACGGCGAAGCACAGTCGTGTGTAAGGGTGTAAGGACAAGTACGGGCGCCACGTGAATGAAGGGGTTACTCAAGGTTAGAAAAAGAGCATCTCGTTTGCAATGGAACACGTGCACAGGTTTAAACCGGAAGCTTTGTCCTCGCCTGTGGTTGGGTTGCACGATGAATGCAGCAGCACGCAACATTCAACACGACGATATAGAGGGGTAATTTCAATCATTCCAACACATTCATTTCCTCGCGAGGTGAATGACGTCAGCGTCGACCACCAACCGCGGGGACAGTTACAGCAGTTACACAGCCATTACAGTACCCGCTCCATTAGTCAACGCCTTGAGCGTTGTTGAATGCTCTGCACACATGCACCTGACGACCAGTAGTGCCGCTATTAGAGTAGTCTAGACAGTAAGAGGAAAGTTTGAAGAGGCTGAGTACGCACTTTGAGACACCAGTTGTGTATGAGTGGAGTTGATTGATGCACATGCCTGCAGTTGACACGAACGCAAAAAGAAAGATGGCGCCAACAGTGAAAATTGAGGCTATACTTCCTCTGTCTCATAAGTCTCTGCCGTTATGTTTTTGCGCCCCCTTAAGGGTGTCCGATCTGTTTTCCGTTTTTTTTGTTGAATTCTCCGGCGTTTTTTTAGCAAGAAAAACCTTCTTTTTTTTTTTAGCTGGTGCTTGAACCATGCGGCCGAACGGCCGGAAAACATTGAGTTGGCCCCAAAACGGCCATATTTTGCTCCTTTCCAGGGAGGGGGGTGGTGGGGCACTAAGCCTAACCCCCCCCCAAAAAAACAAGAATTATCCCCAACCCTAAAGCTAACCCCCCCTATACTGAATCATCCATAACGCGTCCCCCATGCTAAAACCAGTATACTAGTGACCCCCACACTAAAATCAAGACACTTGGGGTCCCACACTAAAACCAAGACAGTTGGGGGTCTAACACTAAAACCAAGACACTTGCGGGGCAAAAAAACAACAGTAGTAGGGCCCGAACCCAACCCCCCCCTCTACTCAACGATCCATGTCCCGTCCCCCCATACTCAAACCAGTATAATAGTGACCCCACACTAAAACTAAGATACTTTTGGTTCCACATTAAAACCAATACACTTGGGGGGACCACACTAAAACCAAGACAACTGCGGGGCAAAAACAGAAAATGTCGATTAATCGTCCTCGCTGTCGCTGGGACTCGATAGCATCCAGGCGTAAGCCTTCTCTAAAGCCTCCTTATCGTATTTTACCACCCTCTCCAACGTTCCCTCCCTCTGTCGCTTTCTCACCCCGGTGTATTCTACTGCAAAGTCGTTGTCGCCCACCTTACGGAGTGTTTGGTTGTAAACCTTGAAAAGGCTTTGCCACACCCGTTCTAACGTCTCCCCATCGTACTCCTCGTACTGCTCGAAGATAGTCTCCACCAACTTGTCTACCGAACACGCGTTCATCCCCCACACCCTTGACTTGAGAGATGCAAAGAAGCCCAAGTCGTTGACGTTAAAATCAGGCGACTGGGCAGGCTGAGTCACAAGCTCTACCAACCACCCACGCCCCATCCCCGCCGAGTTGAGAATCTCTGGATTCCCTTTACCCGTGTGGGGGCTCGCGCCATCCTGCTGCACTACCACGCGCTTTGAACGTTGCCAAGGCATCTTCTTCTTGATCTCAGGCAGAAGCACGTCGATGTACCAGTCCTTGTACCACTCCGCGTCGATGGTGCAGTCGAACTCGTACTCTTCGCCCCTCTTCCTCCTCTTGGACGATCGCTGGGCGGTTTTGATGACACAAATCCGCCAGATGCCGATCTTGCCGTCGAAGTTGTGGGCAGGGTCCGGGCGAGCGTTTGCCACAATGACCATGATCTTGGGAAGGTGGCTCTTGTGCTGAACGCGGGTGGCCCCCGGGACTTCCTCGCCTGGGAACACTCGAACTTTCTCTTTCTCCCTCATGAGGTAAAACCAACTCTCGTCCACGTGGACGACGTTTCCCTGGTCGAGGTACTCCCCGGTCGTCTCGTCCACCTGGTCGCAGATGAAGTCGATTCGGCGCCTCTTCTGGGCGTCGGAAAGGGACGGTTTGATACGGCGAGCCACCTTCGCCGCCCCTAACTCTTTAAACCACCGACTTACGGTGGCCTTACCGTACTCCAGCCCGAGATCGTACTCCAGCCCGAGAAATTCTCGTAAAAATTCTCAAAAAAGTTCTCAAAAATATTCTCAAAAAAGGGCCAAAATGGGCATATTTTGACCTAATTTTAGTGTATAACATGGTCTTCGTTTTTTTTTATTTATTTTTAGTCAGCTTTGTATGTGTTTTGCCTTTCTAACGCACCCGACCAAAGGCTAAACATCAACGTGTAAGTACCCTAACATATGAGCGCCCATAACGGCACAGACTTATGAGACAGAGGAAGTATATATATAGACTCGTGGAGATGGGCACTAGACCCGCGGCAGGGGTAACGGCAACGCACCTCCAGCAGGAAGAACCCGTTGCTGTTGATGCAGTGCTCCGCCCCTTCCATTTGAGGCACCGTGGGCTTCCCTCCAACCGCCACGAGGATGTGATCGGCTGTGTAGTCCACTCCGTTCACTTGCACCGTCTTCGGCCCGACGAAGGAACCATACTGGATCGTCACGAACACGCCACGGAATGAGCTCAAATACAAATGATACTCTGTACGTATGATCCCTGGGTACCGGTATATGATATATGAGGTATGATGTAATATTGTAGTTCATGCAACCAACCCAGCCGTTTTTGTTTGATGTCACACTGGCAATCTCTGTGACGCGAATTTTGCCGCATTCTTACTTTCACCAAGATACACAAAAAAACGAAGGCGCGTGCACTCACGCCCTGGATGATCTGCACCCCAGAGTTCCCAAGGTTGCGCTCGTAGATGCCGTTGAGGCGCGTGATGTAAGCATCACGAGACTCCTTCAGAAACTTCCAGTCGAGCTTGCCACCAGATGTCTCGATACCGAAGTTTTTCGCTTCGTTGACCATGTCCATCACATGAGCACTGTTCCACATAACCTTTCGCAACAAGCAGTCAAGGCGCAAAATGGAAAAATCGCAATAGAGTACAAGTACTCGCAAGTAAAACGGTTAAAAAGAAACACCTGATGCTGCTTGTACCTACAGTACGGACTGCTGCCAATTGCCAGAAGGAACGAATGTGAAGTAACGTAGCAAAGCGAACAGTGTTTGACAGTTATATCCTGTAACACACGGATCACACAAAGCAGCAGCGAAGAGAGGTGGATGTAGGCTCTAGCCTTTAAGGCATGCCTGAAAAAATGCCTGAACAACTGTTTCTGAAACAGGCGTGCCTAAACTACTGTTTTCGTGCCTATCTTGCCTATCTTTTGCCAGGCACGCGTTAGGCACGATTTCAGCCATTTAAGGCACGAAAAAATAACGCCGGTAGTCTGGAACTCCCAAAATTAGGGGAAAGGGGATATTCTTTGTAGGGTCCCCGCAGCCCGTAGCAACCACTCAGCGCTTGTATGCAAAGATGTCAGGAGACACATCAAGCAAGGCAAAACTTGCGCTGTCAAGGGTGTAGGGCAGAAGTGTTCCACACTAAAACCTAGTAGTTGGGTATCAGTCAAGGCTTGTCAAGGCAAAAGTTGCTGTCTGTCAAGGAGTGAAAAAGCTGTCTCCCGACATCTTTGCTTGTTCGGGCTCACAGCCCCCCCCAAGGCAACGTAGATTTCTTCATGGCGTTAGCTGTATGCTGCAAGTCGTGTCTTCATAAAATACATATTAATAGTGTAACTACGTAACGACGCATTATGTCATCTGCGTTATTACAACCCAGCCAAGTACCCTCGTACGTACGTTTACATGCATCCTTTCAGGCATTTTACCTCTTGAAAACAAACTACATGATTTTAGTATGGTAGGATTTTTCCTTACGGCGGTGAACAGGTTTCAGGTGTTTTTTCAGGACTTTTACCACTTGAAACCAAACTATTAATACTTGAAATTAGGCGAGGATTTGCGTTGGGGCGCTGAACAAGTTTCAGGCATTTTTTCAGGCACTTTGCCTATTCACACAAAACTACTTGAAATAAGTATCGGGTTTGTCTCGAGGCGCCGACATGTTTTCAGGCACGTCTCAGGCATTTTTGTGAGGCAAATAAATGCCTTAAATAGGTAGGCACGTGGAAGGTAAATTAAGGCGCGTCACATATACCTATCTTTCCGCCTAACTCCATTTTTTCACACAAAAATACTTGAAATTAGTATAGGGTTTGTCTTGGGGCGCCGAATGGTTTCAGGCACGTCTCAGGCATTTTTTGAGGCAAATGCCTTGAATAGATAGGCACGTTTAAGGCAAATTAAGGCACGTCAGGCATATGCCTATCTTTTTGCCTATCTCATTTTTTTCGCCTGCGGCGTGCCTATCTCCGCATGCCTGAAAGCAAAGGCTAGGGCCTAGGTAGATGGGGGATTACGGACCGCAGGCTCCGATAAACACAACCAGCCAGCCACAGCAGTACAGCGCATATGGGCGTGTCGCATACGCACGGTGTATGGGCGCCAGCGTTGTAACGTTGTGATCTGAGCAGGTTGTCTGTTGTGGACCTCGTATAAGTGTGGGCTGTGAGCTCATGAGAGCCTACGAAAAAAAGTAGACAACATTTTACCGGTATGTACGTACAATTAGGGTCTCTCGTCCTGAAGCCAAGGAAATCGTCTTATCCACTCCCGACGGGGGGGAAAAAAAGTTGACGGCTTGCCACGCGCTCCAGAAGGCATGGATCGCGCCCGGACCTCGACCAATGTGTCCGGCCGGGCTTACCGTGTCGACTACCTCGTGTTTTGTCAAAAAGTGCTCGAACGAAGAGACAAGTTCGAAAAAGTACAATAAAATTACGAAGATAATTATACATACACTGCGTGGTACTCAAACTGCACCAAGAACCATGATCTCACGACCGACACGGATGAGGTATTTTTCGCGCAGCGCTGCAATTCAGCAGAACAACGCTAGTTTGGTGTACTGCTGTACGGCTTTGTATGCAATGAACATGTGGATCGAACCTTAAATAAACAGTCGTTTCTCCAACTATAAACTGCCGTGTGCAGTGTCGTACAGAGGGCCTGGTGGCCCTGGTCACTTCATCCGAAGGAGCCACCGGAGGCTGTAAGCGCAAACCGGAAAATCGAGATCGCGGCGCGAAGCGCGAACGCGCGTCCCGTCATCCCACGTGTCGGTCGTGGGATCAGAGTTCTTGGTGCACTACACACGAGTGCACAGCAGTAAATAATAAATAATTACTTGGTATAACAGGGTATATATGTAACAATTTGGGGATGGTCTTGCGCCCACCCAACTAACTGCGAGTACACCGGTACCTCTCTAGTCCGGAGAGACGCAACGCGAACGATATTCATTACATTGCGGTACGAACACAATGCTCATAGTATATACCAGAGTAATCTGGTATTATTAATAACCGGTACGAGAGTCAGCACGAGAGAGAGAGCTGCCACTTATTCGGGGGTACCCATTCATTGCGATTGGTCAAATACTCATGCATCGTGATGTTGGCCAACACATACTGCTGTTCTTGCTCTCCGTGTCGCTCCCTGATCATGATCCCACTTGGACCTGAGCCCTCGGTATATAACTATCAATAGGCCGCCGGGAAGGATCTCACGCCGACCAAAATCGAGGGTCGGCCACAGCCCAGCACACAGCACAGTAGGATATGCGGTACATACACTACCCTCACCATCACTGATCACTGGCGTACCTGTGGGTAGTGGGTACCAGGTAACATATTTGAGTTGCCAGGTACTGGTACGAGTATGCTGATTCTGTTGGTACGATTCCCATGCGACGGAACACGGTACGCATGCGTGTCGTCAAACAAACGTGTCATGTGTCTCATGTGGTAACGCGACGTCTTATTAATAATACATGTATGAAAAATGAAAAATGACTTCCAGGTAGGTACAAAGCAGGACCTGGTCTCTGGTACATTAACATCTACGCTCCGCACAGGAAGGAGTCTTCAAGCATCACCTTCTTAGGGACGCAACCGACGTTCACGCAGGTTCCACCCATCGCACTCGCCTCGACCACCGCCACCTGTCGTATTTATGACCATCAATATCAAAGTTGGCAGCCGTGGCGAAGATGGACGTGGAGTCGTTACCATTGTTGAAAGGACAGCGTCCGCGAACAACCTCCGGCTGAGCTGGAACTCGTGTCTTAATGTGTGATAAACAGCTATGGACAGACCGAACACCGAGTGTAGTCGATCATCTAGTGCACCTTCGCGTTGTAGGTGGCTGCTCGGCGGGCGCTTGCCACACCACCGCTTCCACCCCCAATGACGAGATAGTCAAAGTGCTCCGACGCCATACGAAGACCTGCTGTTGCTCCACCGTGCATCAGCCTTTTATAGCCCGCCGCGGCAACGCCCGAAGAAGTTCGTCGCAGCACCGTACTGGCGGTGAAAGGCGCCATGGCCGCTGGTGCGAAGAAAGCGGATGCGCCGCACGCGAGCGAGGCAAGCACAGTGGGATAGAGGCCTGTCATGATCGCACAGCAATGTGAGCTCTCAGTGCAACCCTTGCACAGGCCTACAACCTACAAGTCAAACATCTACAGGTTTCCGGGAAGAGGCATTCGTGTTTTGACCGAGTTGGGGATCCGGGATCTGGCCAATAAAAAAAACTTTAACCAATCACAGATCATCGATACTTTTAGCCTCACAGTCCCGCCAGTGTGGCCAAAATGGTAAATGGTGATATTTTTGCCGACAGTACTCTACCAATCTAATAATGCATGCTCTCACAGCAGTATCATGAGCACCCATCTCACACATCTACTGTTAAACAGTTGTTGTACCAGGTACCACAGGTATGAAATACCTGTGTAACCTTTATTTTACGCTGTGATTGAGCGCCAAGAAACATTTATTTTGCGGGAACATGAATATATTTTGTATGATGTGCTGGGTTTCACTCAGCCGGTCACAAATTATTTTTATGTCGCAACCTCGACCTCACGCAACTTTTCATACTCTTACGTATACGGCGCAAGCATTGAAGAATTGATCGCCGCGAGTAATCTGTTCAGGATCAATATCCAGTTATTACCGGTATACCAGGTATCTTTTTTTATAAAAATTACTGGGAGGCAATAGTATATCGAAATGAGCCCACAGACTATTATTTCCACAAACAGCACGTTGTACCTGGTATAGTTTTTTTTTTTTTTTTCAACATTACTTTTTTTACTTTCCAGCCTTACTCGTGGGAGAGGTTTTACCCTCAACGAGCATCTGGACAAGCCGTGGTCACAGGTGTTCACCCTTCCCCCCGGTACGCGCCTTTATGTTTTGTCGCGCATAGGGTTCAGCATTCCCACTGCTCGTCGATTGTCATCGAATGTAGCTATAATTCACGCTCTCACGCTTTCCGCTAGTCAATTTTATTTTTTTTTGCAAGAAAAAGCCACGAGCATGCACTCCGTGAGACTTGGAACCCATGAAATTGATCATGATAGGCACGTGGACCACTTACCAAGCTACCGGGGACGCCGGCTATAGTCTGTCCTAAAAGGTGTGTGTATTTTCTTCGCATTAAGTTAATTATTGTTATTACGCTTGCCATCCGACAATGTGTATAGTGTTGTTTTAATAAACGACTATAATAACAGAAAGCGAAGAACTCTCCAGAACAAAAGCGCGGCAGTATCCTGCGACAAATCAAAACTGATGTGACGCTCATGAAGACTACTACAACCAACATCCCTCCATCTCGTCCATCAAAAAACGACCACTCCCCTCCTTAAGCACCCTCGAAGAAGCATCTACTAAAAACCCGCTGTCCATCGAAACGGCTGGTTTATTGTGCTGCTACACGCATGTTTCAACGCGCAGAAGGTCGTGCGGTGTTGCTGGTCTACACTGCTATCGGTAGTGCCTATGAGAGAGTCCCTGCCGTCTCGCTCTCTCTGTAGCCTTACCTGCTCCTCGATTCCTTCCCCCCACATACTATTGCTACTCTTACTTCTCGTACCCCTGACCTTGCCACCTCCGACCGCAAGAGCCCAGTCCTCCCCCCCAAGCACTCCCGGAGAAGTATACACCAAAAACCCGCTGTCCATCGAAAAGGCTGGTTTATTACTGCTACGCGCATGTTTCAACGCGCAGAAGGTCGTGCGGTGTTGCTGGTCTACACTGCTATCGGTAGTACCTATGAGAGAGTCCTTGCCGTCTCGCTCTCCCTGTAGCTTTTCTACCTCCTCCCACCCTTCCCCCCACATACTATCGCTACTCTTACTTCCCCTGACCCTGCCACCTCCAACCGCAAGAGCCCAGTCCTCCCCCCCAATCACTCCCGAAGAAGCATACGCCAAAAACCCGCTGTCCATCGAAATGGCTGGTTTATTACTGCTACGCGCATGTTTCAACGCGCAGAAGGTCGTGCGGTGTTGCTGGTCTACACTGCTATCGGTAGTGCATAGGAGAGAGTCCCTGCCGTCTCGCTCTCTCTGTAGCCTTACCTGCTCCTCGATTCCTTCCCCCCTCAACGGTGCTACTTCTCTATAAGCCACGGCACCCCTTGTTTCTGCTTGGGTCGCCTGTACTGTTATCCATGCTGTGATCACATGAAGTAGGAGTAGGAGGTGCATGCTTTCTGCTAAATACTTGGTACTCGTATGTACTTACCGGTGCTAAGTTAATGATGGGTGGACGCAGTAATTTCTACAGTAGTAGTAGTAGTAGTGGTAGTAGTAGTAGTAGTAGTAGTAGTAGTAGTAGAAGTAGTAGAAGTAGTAGAAGTAGTAGTAGTAGTAGTAGTAGTAGTAGTAGTAGTAGTAGTAGTAGTAGTATAGTATAGTAGTAGTATATAGTTCTAAACAGAGGTAGGTGGGTGTGCAGGTATTTTTCATACGACGAGCATTATTTTGTTCTTGCGCCATACTCTCCCCTATAGGCACCTCCCGGAGGGGAACCTTGTGTATATTATTGTATCTGCTGTATCTTACTCAGCCGCGGTCAAAAAATATTATGGCGCAAAACCTCGACCTCAGGCAACTTTTTGTACGTAATATGTATGTATGTAAACGTTTACGCCGCATACATTGAACTTATCAGTTATCGCGCGAGTCATCTCTGTTCAGGATCAATATCCACTTATTACCAGTACCCTAATTATATGGTATTATTTTGTAGTGCAATGATCCCACACTAATTCCGCAAACAGTGTGGTCTGTCCTCAAAAATATGCGGGTGTCACCTTCACGTTAATGAGGGGTGGATACAGCTAGCTACTACCTGGTATACTTCTAAACAGGTGTGCAGGATTTCATACGAACGAATATTATATCGCTTCTTGCGCCACTCCCCTAGGCACCTACCTCCCGGAGGGGGACCTTGTAGGATACACCAATATATTACGCTGCTGATGCTGCTGATGCTGCTGATGCTGCTGCCGACGGTGAAGAAGAAGTGGAAACCGCTACCATCGGCCTACGCGCGTGCGGTTCTCAGTATCGTGCACGCATTACTGCCGCCGATCCGCCCTGACTGAGTAACAAAGGGCATTCAAGAATATGAGCTACTACTGCTACTACTACAGTACTACTGCAAGGCATATAAGAGGGGTGGATTGTGACGGCAGTGGGTTGTGTATCATTACTATTACTAACAATAGTACTTGGTGCACCGACAGACTGCTACTACTGTCTATACTGAGCCGTCGGTATCAAAGGCAAGAGGGCACACGTTTCCCATAAGTCTCCCACCGACACATCGCAAATAGAAACCGAAGGAGATCCAGGCGACAATAGATAGTTATCGTCCATGGCACACGACCACAGGGAATAGGCTGGGCTCCAGAGTTTCTTTGTTTTTTGTTTGCGACGAGGCGTACTGCCTGTACTACTATTAATAGTATACCGTAGTATAAAATACAAATAAACGTGTACCCTGGTACTGGGTGCTGGGCACGACAACTGCATGATGTTGTTGGCGGTGTTATAAATCGATCGAACGAGTATATTATCACAGCCGGTCGCCCCGGTTGTCTGTACAATACCAGGTATATAGTGATTGACCCTGGTTATTACGAGTAGTAACCTCGAATATACCCCACTGCTGTATGAATGTGGTTGTTGTTGTTGTCCTCACATTAGCTCACCATGTCTAAAATGTTGAATATTAATATTGAGTCCATGGTCACAAGACAGGCTGCAAAAAGTGAAGCGGAAGAACTCCTCGGTTTTTTTTTTTGCCAAATCACATAACACAAAAAAAAACAAAAAACAGCCAGGTACACATGAAACACATCGTACACCTCAAACAGTAATAATCCAATTTCTTGCACGATATGCAACCTAATCCAATGGAGCCGCATACGAGAAAACGAAGCCAGACACACATGGAAACGAACTGATGTATAAAGTGAAAATAAATTACATCGAATGAAGTGAAATTAACGACATCAAATTTAGGCGAGTGGAGTCAAATCAAATCCCAAGGAGGAAAGAGCAACGCGCGCCTACAGAACAAACGACGCGCAAAGGAAACGAAAGCGGAGCGAAAGCCAAGCTAGGCAAAATATCTGAACAGGGCAAAGAAAGAACGAGATACAAAGGAAAGAAACAATTTAAGAAAAAAAGAACGAAAGAAACACAAGCGAGGAAGACAGAAAAGAAAGTAGAGCAGAGAAGGCGAGGGGAAAGCGAAAGCGAAAAGCGAGAAGCAGGCTCTGGAAAAGCGAAAGGCAGGCAGTGGGGGCAGGCGAGAGAATCCGTGCGGCCCTATGCTGGCTACTATTATTACTGGCAAGGCACGCATCATGATGATGAATACCATACCCAGTCCGCAAGAAGTTGAGCAGAGCGCCCCAGCGTACCTCCCCCCTCCCCCCCCCCTCGCCCTCGCCCCCACCCCTGCCCCCGCCCCCGCGTCCCATTCACGCCCCCGCCCCCCCCCTGGGGTGCATCGGTGTCCACGGCCCGTGTCGCAGTTGCAGCCGTCGCGTGTCGCTCTTCTGCAGCGTTAAATATAGCGTTTATGTGGAGGGTTCGATTCTCCGTACACTTATATGGTACCTGGTACGTAAAAGCATGGATTTTATATTTCTCGAAAGAAACACCTACTAAGGCCGAGAGCGCCTATTATAGCGTGGGTATGATCTATGTAGGCACCATGAATCAGACGCGAGTCGACGAAGGAAGAAAAAGTGCTGAATGAAGTCTTGTCGGGATCAAAATGCAAGGCACTCGCGAAACGTTGTGGGGTGGGGAGGGGGCAGAAGAGCCTGCCATGTGACGCCGGACCTGAGATACGAGGGGGAGAGGACATAAGGGAGAAAGCAAAAATAAATGGGATGGGGAAAAACAGGGAAAAACAATGGCAACTATATCTGGTAGACCGCACGATGCATGGTGTGCCTTCAATTATTAAAATAATCGGTTGTTCTACTTTCCGCCTTACTTTTAGGGTTTACCCCAATTATTACCACTATTTAGTTAATGTTGGCGGTTAATTGCTGCAAGTGCAAGGGCATGAATGCATGCAACTGCCATGCAAATTCAGACAAGTCGCATGCACGGCTCACGATATAGTATGTTCGCTTCGCTTGACACAGCGACCCGGAGTAGTTCCTGGCACATGAACCCAGAGGCTTTCCAAGCACAGCGGCCTAAAGCATTTCCCAACGCAGGGACCTACAGCGGTAAAATATTTCCAAGCGCACAGCGACCTATTGACATAGTATTTCCAAGCACAGCGACCTAGATTATTTGCACACACAGCGACCTATTAATAGAGGCTTTCCAGGTACAGCGACCGTAGAGTCTTTCTAAACACAGCGATCTAGAGAATTTTCCAGCGCACAACGACCTACTGTAGAGTCTTTTCAAGCACAGCAACCAATACCACCTCTACGGTAGGGTTGGGGCTAGGGTTGAGCTGGGTGTTAGGGTTCTATGTTGGGGTGGTCAGTGCCAGAGTTCCGTGTTGGAGTGGTCGGATTGGTGACCGGCGTGTAACTTGCATGCAACATGCAGAAACACCTGTGCACTTTCACGCAATTGCATGCAAGCACAGTTGCAAGCTGCAAGCTTGCATGCACTCCATGCAAATTGTTTGCAATTGCATGCAACTTGCACCTATAAACCAAGCCGCATGCAAGTTGCAACAAGTTACATAGCATGCAACTGCCAACACTAACTAAACACTTCGTAGCTGAACATTATCCCAGACCCTTTTCGGGCGTGTTCCATCAAATTGCCATCAAAATTGCCATCAAAATTGCCATGTTTGATTCTTCGAAACCTATTTTAGGAAACGAAGACCCACCGTCCGAGGTATAGAGCGCGAAAGCAAGCGAAAGCAAAGGGATCAAGCTTGAGCTTGCAATATTCGACGACCTGGTACTCCATAGTCAATTACGCGCCGAATAAACGCCTGGGTACCGGGAAAATTCACCGAACATCGACCAGATACTGATTATTTAGAAGTCGGCATTCGAAAACAGTGTACCAGGTGCAGGAGCGAAAGGCGGATGGTCGCTGACTGCACGCAGTAGACAGCTAGTACTGTAGGGTGAGGATGCTAACGACCGATCAACCGATCGTTGTTTCCACAACCATATATGGTCATCGTCTGGCGATGGGCGGCGGTGTTGCAGGTCTAGAATATGTTAGATATATATGCATCATAACTACACTACTCAGCTAGCAGTTGTCATCATAGCGTATATCTAACGGAAGTCTAAGCTCAAGAGACAACTGCGCATGGGTTGTGACACTGTTAGATATATAGAGCGAACACACAGACAGAGCTGACTCTTCAAGTACAGTGGTTGGGGTGTATTTCTCACACAAGGATGTGCAATCACCAAGGCCCTGTCGTCCGCAAACAAATATCCTGAGTGGGGCAATAACATAGGGATCCCTGTAAAATATGATGCTCGAAAAGCTGCACGAGTGGGCAGCCCCCCCCCCCCCCCCCCGTCGTACATATCACAAGGCCGAAAGCCATACCAGGCACCGTACACTGATGGACACGTTGCCAACCTGGACGTTTTCGCAACGTTAGCTCAGCCTTTGAATCCACTTACATTGAGCTAATGTTGTGATGCATTTCAGCTTGACACGTGTCTTTAGTGTATTGTACGACGTACGGCTACAGGCGTCAGGTATTATAGAGGTCTGTCCAAGCGTTCCATTTCGACAGACAACCAGCTGGGGTTGTTCCAATACGAGCTGGTTGCAACGTATATTGTACCGCCACAGACATATACCAGGTATATGTGGACGACGCGTTGCGATGGTTTTCAGCTTGACTACTATCGTCTCCTCAGCGGATGGTATGGCTTCGACGCTGATTTTCATGCCAAGGGGAGGGGGCTGTCCGCCCGTATCGCGCCAGTTGCGGCAGCAAAATTCAAGCGCTTTAACTCGGACACGTCGTCAGTCAACGAAGACACCATGCGTGCAGAAAAGGGAATTAATACAGATACATATGTACTTCGAACTAGGTGTATTGGTGGTGCGATGGGAGACTTAGCGATGCTGACATCGTCGCAAGATCAAGCGCCTCAAAAAAACAAACGCGAGTTGCTACCTTTACCGTGTTGTGTGTCGTTGGCTTCCGATGTAAATATGGTGAAAAATAATAAGACACCTGCCACCACCGCACCCTTTTGGCGATCGGAGCGTTGGACATGGAGCCGGCGGGCTAGAGATTAATAAAGCAAACATGCTGGTACGCAGGTGTAACTAGCGTGCTTCTGTGGTGAGATGAACAGAGCGGATAAGTTATCGTTAATTTCCGGCAGCTGTTGAGATGGGCCTGGGGCCGGGTCCAGCAAACAGATTTTCAACGCACCTGAAGGTGCCCTTCATCAATAAGGTTGGAGCTTGAATTATCCAGGTGGGTGGTGATGCACGCCCATGAGTGATAAAAACAGCGTGCGGAGGCCACTCGTTGAGACCAGGCGGTGATGCAGGTACACCTAGCCGGGTGCAGGGACGAAGCATATGTGAATTGACCATCGTCGATGAGGTTTTGTATGGTTGAGTTGAAGATCTTCAAATACCCCCTGCATATTTCATAACTCGTTCAAGCATAGATAACAACAACGACCGCGATACAGACGATGTGACTAAGGCAATGACCTGACATGTCAAGAAGCTCCGTACTCACACTCACCCATGCCCCTCGACTCAGCGCCGGATGGAACTACCTGTCGGGCTGCTCTTACGTGTAGTCGGCGCCACGGTGAACCGTCGGGTGTACGTGAAGGAAACATATGTAAAAAGCGTGCTCACTTCTACAGCTTTCCCCTGTCTGTCGTGTTTGGCCGCCTGAAAGTTGATCAACCCTCTCTGACGCCCGACGAGACGTTGCAACTACTTCTATAAGATATTCGCTATGTATTTATTGAAAATAACCACTACGTCAAACACGCGAGAAATTGATAATTGTTCGTGTCAACAGCGGGTTTAAGCTGCAGTTGTAGCAGCAATATAGCGGTAGTTCCGCGCCCCAAGATCTAACCTGGACCTCGCTAACGTCGATCGTGTGCATGGTACGAGCCCTCACCAAAATATATGGTGCCCAGTGAGTGGTGTGGCCCTTGTGAGGATGATGGCGGTGCTTTGCCCTTCGCATACAGTTTCATAGCTACGAATATTCCCCGGTATCAACTGGTGTCTCTGGCACGGGCGTTGTTTTTCGTCGGACCAGTGTCGAGTATTTCCGTGTATAACTAACGAGTTTCAAGCGAGTGTTCCTCTCGCCCTAATCATTCGTTAGTGTGGCTGGTGCGCACATGTGCACTCCCGACCACCCACTGAAAGTCTAACTAGGATATCGCACCGACACGATCGCCGGCTGTATTAAGCTGCCTAGAGTATTTCCTTTGACCCCTAACTTTCTTGGCCACTGCCGCCCCGCCCTTTATATAACCTCGAGCACCCGCCGGAGGTCGTTCCCAATGGCACCATCATTGTGGCGGGTACCGTATGTTTCTATCGAAAATAAAGAAGTAATGGGAAAACTGCGGGCACGAAAGGCTTGACTCAGCAACCAACATTGTCCCTCAAGAGATCCGTACCAAACATTGAACTCCATGTCGTGACGGGCGTTGATCGCTGACACACCCACCATCGGTCGGCGCCAACTCTTACCTTCTCAGGTGCCGTACGCTTTGACTCACCTGAAAACCTAACCTACCTGTAGGCATTTTCCCCGAGCACCTCGATTTTCGATCCGTTTCGAGTCCCACGTCTCAGCTTTTCACAGAGGCCCGGGCCATTTACTTTCGGAAGCGAGTTTGAGCGACTGACGCCCGTATCTACCCTAAAGTCGCGTTGTGCTCAGGGAGTTATTGCTGGTTGCGGAGTATTTATATGACCCAAACGCCCAAATTCTAGTATCGTCTATTAATAGTTTGAGTGGCATCATAGTGGCGCATCTCATCCGCATGGGGTTCTGGGGTATGAAGGTCAAGGGCCGCCATGAACTATGGTGACGTGCGCGATTGATCCGACTGACGCCCGTATCTACCCTAAAGTCGCGTTGTGCTCAGGGAGTTATTGCTGGTTGCGGAGTGTTTATATGACCCAAACGCCCAAATTCTAGTATCGTCTATTAATAGTTTGAGTGGCATCATAGTGGCGCATCTCATCCGCATGGGGTTTTGGGGTATGAAGGTCAAGGGCCGCCATGAACTATGGTGACGTGCGCGATTGATCACTCGTCGGATACCTGACCGGGTGGCGGGTGAGCGTGGTGTAAAGAGAAACACACACCAGGTGTTATAGTGTACATAATGTCACGTGTGCCGCCCCGGACTGTTCATAGGCGCACAGCGTTGCCTATGCCCTTCATATATGGAAAAAGTTGACACATGTGCGTGCAGAATGGTTGTATGGACGATGTGTATGAAAGACACAGACATAACGGCAGTGATAGAAAGTAAAAAAAGAACTGGAATTACGGATTGGTTAGAGTACATATATTCACTTCGTCCGACACGAAAAGTCCACTTCCTGGCGGGGCGCGGTTAAAGGCCGGCCTTTTCCGGGGCAGAAGGCGTGGGCGTGTTCATCACGCCCGGTGGATGCGATGCATCTACTCTACTGGCGCCACAGGCTGTGGCACCACCAGGTATGAAAACCACTCAGGGAAGCAAGTCGCTCCGACTACTGTGTACCCCGAACATAAAAAGGGATCACGTAATGTATATTGTACCTAGTACACCATGCTTTCCAGCCTGACATCATAGCAGCTTCACCGCAAAATTCCAGAAAAACTTGACGATTTTTATGGATACCACACAGGTACCAGCTACTACACCATCTTGGGGCGCACATCTACGTTAAGTCGCCAGCGCAAAAGGCCAAGAAGTACAACGCCCTAATTTCGCTCTTACGCAGATACCCCCTTTCGAAACTTGAGGGAAATTTTCCGGAAGGTCTACCCAAAGCGCGCTTGCGTCAATCAAAGCAAGGTATTGCCAGTCAGCCTTGAGGGACGCGCTCCTTTGGTGGCTTGTAGATAAATTTCGAGAATACTTCGGACGCCGACCAACACTTGATGAAATCTGAATATTACGCGCTGTCAAACCCCTGTTGTTTAACGCGCATACACTCATATACTCGAAGGGAGTAAACTCCCTCAAAGCACTCTGGCCCAGCACAACAAACAAAGGTTGAGCTTGGCCATGCCGACAGCAGAACTAAACTTGGGCATGCCGGACTAAGCTAAAAACTACCATCAAGCTTCCCGCTTGGCCTTATACGCGCGGAACACTTTCAAACCACAGGGGCATGTGCAGACTCTTCTACTTCTATTAAATAGCGCACTACCTGTACCAGGTAGGGGTTACTTCATGCGCTATTTGCTCGATGTCTTGGATTTGCTGCTTTCGCCTGAACCCCCCTCCTTGGCCTCCTTGGTCTTCTTGCGACTCTCCTCCTTACCCTTATCGTCCTTTTGGCGTCGCTCGCCATCCGCGCCGCTGCTCTCCTTCTTGGAGCTCCCCTCCTTTCTACCGCTTCCTCCACCCGACTTGCTGTGGTGTTTTTCACTTTCGATACTCTTGTTAGAATCGGGCAGACGAACGCTTTCGTTCGAATCCGCCACCTCATCCTCCGGGGCTTCTTCCCCCTCCAGAACCAATTTTAGCGGTGCCTCTTTGTGAACGTTGAGCCTTCCGCTTATGGAGACGTCGGGGTCCATGCTGAGACTGAGACACGTCACACTACCGACGACAATAGCCGACCGACGGAGCCTCACTCGCTCAGCTTGAATGTTGCCGATGATTTTCCCATCCGATACAATCTGTCGAGCCAAAGCGCAGAGATAGTTTTTCGATTCGACATTTTGGAAGACAAACAAAACCGCGGGTGAGTTAACCCCTTTAGAATTCGAACTTCACCCCCAAGTTTTGGGCACATATTACCTGGAATTGGACTTGATTACTCGGAACCAAAGCTGGGCTATGTGCTTTCCTTGTGGCAAACAGGGTTAAGCCAGTTTGGGTAGTACGGACTTTTTTGTATCTGGACGCAGCCCGTATGCCTCCCATACGTCACACCCAACTCAACCCCTTCAGTCAAACCAATACCTGGTGCAACTCAACGCATGCTTCGGCAGCGAATTAATTGAAAATAGAGTTGCAACATTTACAGTATAATAGCCAAATTATTAAAAACAACGCACACCTCTCGAAGGTCCGAGATATTTCCGCGGATGACACCGGATGCCCCGATGACAAGATCTCCCGTAGACGTTAGCGTCCCCTTGAAGGATCCGTCCACACGAAGTAGTCGCTCGAACGAAAGCTCTCCCTGGCGTCATCAACACCAATAAATAGTGTACAGCGTTTTCGAGTGATATGTGTTGAGGTGCAAAATGTGTTGAAGATCAGTACGGCGTTAGCACGTGATATATGTGAAGGTATTGTTTCATATTTTCACTACCTCCCTGCATGCAGAGGTGAGGCTTGCGAGCGAGAAGCATTTCGCGAATACCTTCAGTCACACGCGGATAGCGTCAGCGCGGTGACTTCGGGGTGAAGGACAGGGCGTCAATTCCCACGCTGGTATGTGCGCTATCGACGCATTCGGTGAGATTTACCCACGTAATTTACAGTTAGAGGAACCAGTGGTTTACGCCATAACTCCCGTAGGCATCCACCACAGTGTTTGTAGGTGGTTCAGCTATTCATAGATATAGCCACCTTGCTCAACGCCACGTCTTTACATCTGCTTTCCGGTGTGATACATGGCTTCCTCCAACTCAACGCGAGCGTGAACAAACCCTGACAGTTGGTCTACACAGTGCGTAAAACGTGGTTGGGCCAACTCCGCTGCGTGATTCAAAAACAAACTAAGAAATGGAAAACTCGCGACCTCCAGGAAGTATCAACAATCGGTGAAATCAATAGCAAGGAGCGAAACTTCGGCTCCACAGGAAAAATAATACTTCAAGCAGTGTTCAGCCTGAGGATATAAACGAGGCCCCACCTTAACGTGCACGTGTTCTCCGACAGTTGTTTCTGGCGTGTCCGCCTACGAGCATGGGTCAGAGCAAACGTCGACGGCAACAGAGGAGGTGAAACTCTAGCGAAGTCGTACCGTAACGAGTTTTTTTTACCTGATGCAATAAGAATTACCGGCGGGAAGTATGGAGTGGCCAGCAACAAGAAAATAATTGAGGCGCAACAAAAAACAAAAATGTAATAGCGTAGCCTCACGCTGACGCGGTGCAAACCATGATCGCGCCACGAGGACTGCACGCTATACACGTGTAACCCGCCCTCTTAAAGCAATCGAGGTCGCTAGCTGTTGGAATTTTGATCTGTTTCTAGCATGGAATATATATAGTTATCAGGAGGAGGATTTGGCGCGGAAGAAAGGCATCCTGAAACTCGAAAAAAAAAGAAGCGTGGTAACTTCAGATCGCGCAGCAGAAGGCGATATACCCCGCGCCGAGTGCTTCCGGCGGTTGCACCCGAATTCCGTGCGTGGCGTTGGGGCCCTAGGGACGGACTCGTGCGTACATCTGCGCGGGAAAAGTAAAGTGCATCTACTTCGTGCAGGAGCTGCTAAAGCGTGCACGACAAGCAAGTAATTGGTGCACTTATGCAGAAAGTACCTCCAACGATCGAAGTTCTTACGTCCAAGCCGTGGGTCGACGATGTACTGTTTTTTCATTTGCCGAACCCTGTATATCCCAGCACTACTGTAGTCTCAATCAGTGTCCATCGTCTGAGAAGGTGTTTATCCAACCGGCGGTCGCAAACAAGCCAAGAGCGACAATCAATGTCAACTTCTAATTACCACTTCAGCACCACGTTGTTTGCATCTCGATGCTCGCTTCATTAACGCCTACCAGGAACCTGGTATTATTTTGTTAAATAGAGAGCTACTAGGTATGCATTAGAGCCCCGACATCTGCCAAATCATTTGCAGTCTTCCCCTTGTTTGGCGCTAAAGCAATTGATGCACCGCCATCCCATTGGTCCTTCATCTTCCGACGTGCGCTTATGTTCCCGACGCAAAGGGCGTGTCGCACCCAAACATCCTGTCTTGTGCCATCAACATCTGCTGTTTACACCAAGGCATTTCCCAACATACCGGTACGAGTATGCACCCTTTTTCTCGCCCATAGCGAACCGTTTGCAGCGGTATGTCGGCATACAGTGGTGGGCTAAAAAATAAATCCGTTCAGTGAGCGCGGTGAATATGTACCGTGTGTTGATAACAGAGCAGTTTTTCGCGCTTGGGTGTAGTGTAACGCCCGACCTTTGTCAAAAAGCACTGCAGGGAATCAGCAGTGAGCACGAAAGAGTACTGTCCATCAAATTAATAATTTGCAAGAGGCCGTTATTTTTCTTTGCTACCTGTTGTTCGCTATCATTCTATCTTCGTTGCGATATTGAGTGGGTTCGGCAAACTATGCAGCCTCAGACGTTATTTTAGTTGTTGTAACTCACCAAAATGTTGCGAGGTGCGAAATCTGCGCGTGCTGTTGCACCATCCTCTGGATGGGTATGGTTCCTGTCTGGTTCCCGTTCGCCGAGCCGTCGAGGAACCTGATGGTGGGAAAGACGACCAGTTTCGCTTCGTTTTGAATAAAAGTTATACTTCCGTCAGCTGTTAGTTCCCTTGATCAGGTTGGCACTGAACTTTGCAAGCTGCGTGATACGCCGGTCGAGCGTCTTCTACATTCCCCGTGAAGGATATATAGACCAGTCACTCTCTCATACAGAGGGATTATGATATCAGGCATCATTGCGGTGGTCTGCTAACAAACATGTTCTATATGCGTCAGAGTAATGATTGCAACCAAACTGGTTGGTGCGTAGTCAGCGTTGCGATATTTCGTGCGTTCAATAGTTATTCATCAAGGATGTTACGCAGATCTAGATAAAACAAACCGTCGATTCCCCTGAAAGCATCAGGGCCACAACGACCACGATTTGCTTATCGGGGGTTATCGACCAATCATCGTTCTGTGCACACAACCAACAAACCCGTAGTGCATACATACGTCGAACACCAAAGCTTGATGCCCGTTGTCCTTTCTTCCTGCCATGAGGGGGGCGAGCGTAGTCTCGGTGTACGGGGCGATCTGATCGTATTCTCTTGTGACCCTGAACTGTACCCCAGGGACGCGCTTGCTACTAGGTGTGATACCAGGTGTGCCGTAGTTTGCACTGGTATGATAGTGATCTGGCGGTGCTTTTATTGCGGGCGAGAGTCTAAAGAGCATGCACTACTGTAATACTAACTGTTGATACTTATCGACAGTTCATTTCACGCAAGCCGCATTGAGGGGGGCACATTTTCCTGCACAGTCTCACATCAAAATATTTTATACCGTATTACACTGGATCACAGCAGTACCGTGCGCATAAATAAGTTGATATACTCGTACATAGACGATTTGTACCTGGTACGAGGTACCGGATATCATGGTATAAACCTGGCAAAAGGTTCCGAATTCAGATCGTTGTTGGCTTTTGTGACATGTCCCATATAATAACAGTACTCTGCACGTCCTATTGTTATTAATAGTAGTACTTCTTGCTGATTTATTATTTCAAGAGTCGCAGTTGACATTGTTGAAGCATTGCAGGAATCCACAGTCAGTCAAACTCATGACTTGATTTTCTATTATTTAAGCAGCTTGTTTTGCATCACACATCAACCGCGTCGACGGCTAGTGTTCTGTTTGGCTAAAATGACAGCAATCAGCCAGCCGTCCACAAAAACAGTAGTACGTCGATACTCAACGAACCGGAGACAGCAACAGTCTAGCAGTGCCTTCAGGAGGTACACAGCAGTAGTAGGTACCTGGAATACGGTATACCTGGTACATCGTTTTCAAATTCGTCCTGGTATTACTTGTATTGCTACTCTGGGCACGCAGATGGAAGTTCTAATTACGCCTGCTCGACGCCGATGCAAACTTACGTGGTAGCCTGCTCCTGCAGACGGCTGCGTCGTCATTGTGCCCCAGGGGATCGCAGGGGTGAAGGCGATGGGGGTGCGATACGTATGGAGCAGAGGGCGGACGGCACGGCCAGGATCAGCAACAACATTTTGCGGGGTAATTATTATTGTGACCGAAACGAGGGGAACGCAAGAATGCAGTGCGCACGGACAATATTGTGGTGGGAATTCCTCGAAATCACCTCCATGCGATGATTGTCCTGGTATGCCGGTACTGCTCGCTTCCCTCTGGGAGGTGGTGGTGGTCCAGATCGAAGGTCCATGCCGACTGTGTAGCTGGTAGTGGACAACATGTAAAACGCGGCGTATTATGTGCCGGTTGGTGAAGCTGATCAAAGAGGAGGCATTTTCGTTTTCGTCTCTCCCCGCTCCCAAGCCGACACGCAACACGCGACACTGCGACCGGGGGACAGCGGAGGCGACACTCTATTACACGATCCAATGGTGCAAACATCTACAGCGGAGGAGCTTTCGAGCCAGGAATTGGCCGAGTTTCGAGAAAGTAGGTATCCATCGACGCAATCATTGGGAAAATCCGGTTTACCAGCTGTGATGCACTTTTTGCGGCACAACCTGTGATCTACTGCCACTGCTTGTGAGGTCAATCAACACCGTACACCCCCGCGCGGTATATGTGGTATTTGCGGCAGTTTTCGATCTGGTCGATAGGGATGGAGGTGGAACAGTGACCAAGGAGGAACTAGGAGAACTGGTACGTGGGTGCGGTAATAAAGGCGGACGTAGAAACGAAGATTTCCAGGTTAATTTCCGTTTACCGATTACCGTATCATTCATTCGCTCTACATACACAGCAGCGCAAGCAGAGCAAGCAGTATTCATGCCTTGTACAATCATAGCTACCTGGCATATATATCGTGGTATCACTAAACACTCAGTTCGATTTTAGACAGAAGGAATTGGCTATTAATAGGATATCCTTCGAACGAACGCCATACGTAGCAGTCCGTAGCATGGCGCACGGTTCATGGTACCCATTTTTACCCCAAAAGCCCGTTTGCATATAGAATAGATGCTTCTGTAGATCGTGCCAAGATGTCAAATATATATATTCATATGTACGCACGAGCACGTAGCGAACAGGAGGCGAACCGCCTAGGCGAGGCTAGTAAACACATAAACATGTACCAGGTACTTACGTACAATAGTCCGTACTCACCGAGTATAATATACATAGTGTTAGGACGCAGATAAGGCCACGAAGGATTCTTATCCACCCTCCATTCCAGGTGACTCTAATTTCTCAGGTAGATTTTTTTTCCGTGTCATCGCGCCGCCGTTCTGACACACTGCGTTTAAACCTTCGGCTGGTTTGTGCCTTGTAGCAGAAAGCGGGCGCATCAGCTTTCATAATCATCAGGTTGTAAAACTCTCCAGATTGTGGCCGTCCGCGGTCTTCCAGAGGACTACTGCTGTAGTAACTACCCCTCGACTTTGGGGTGCTACAAGTAGTAGTAGAAATTGATCGGGATTTGGAAGACACAACGTACCAAAAACTACACTAACGTTTGCACTTCTCTTGCGGACAGTTATTATACAGCTCCTCACGGGCAACCACAGCCCACGAAATTGAGTCGCGCTTCTTATGGTGCATGTGAGGGCATCGAGTGCACCAGGCAGCAGCTGCAGACTGCCAGAAGCGACTCACGAGGTATCTTCGAGTACTCGATGTTGCCAGCTGGCAGCACAAAAAAGTCGCAAAATCGCTCAAGTTTTTTTAGCGCGCCTGGCCCTCTACTTGAAGAGTCACATCTGGTACCATGGCTAAAATACCCGCGAAAAAATGGCTTTCAGCAAAAGTCTGCTGTTTTTTCGCGGATCTTTGGACCTACTGTAGTAAGCTGGCGTACCCGAAAAAAAGCGAACAGGGCAACTACGATCCCGTGAGCGGTAGTTATTGCGCTGAGGCCATTTCTTATGCAGTCGGATTTTGAGTCAGTTGAAAAAGTCCCTTTTAGTTCCGTTCGCATGAGCTTTTGCCCGGAAATGTTGGAGATTGGCCTTTCTCGCCTCAGAAGGTGTCCGACCTCTCTCCAAGATCTATCTGGGGGTGTTTCCCGCTTCTCCAGGCACCCAGATACAGGAAATTGCCGACCGCACTTTTTCGATTCCACTCGGTCAAATAAGATCCAAACACCCAATCGGATCGAAAAAAACGTTTTTTTCGATCCGATCCACGATCGCGATCATATTCACCTCATTTGGATCGAAAAAGTACGGACGGTGATTTCTTGCAACTGGGCCCCTCCAGAAGCGGGAAACACCCCCTGATAGGTTTTGGAGAAAACTACGACACATTCTGAGGCGAGAGAGACCAATTTTCAACATTTCCGGGGCGAAAGCTCATGCGAACGTGCTGAAATGGACTTTTTCAACTGACTCCAACTCCGACTGCATAAGAAGTGGCCTGAGAAAGTGCAAAAAAGGGAAACAACCAAAAAGGCCTGGATTATTTTTTGCTGGTATTTTTGAAAAAAAACATCTTGTCTGCAAATCCTGTAGTTTATTTCCAAGTTGTTTGTATATTTTGGCAAAACGCGCCCACTCGCGCCTACCAGGTACTCGACAACAAATTTCTGAGAGTTCCACCATGGCCTTACCATAAAATATACCATCCTATCACATTGTGCGTTAGAGTCAGCGAAACTGTTTTGTCTTGTTTTGCGTCGTGCCACATTGTCGTAGATGGACACACTTGGAATCGAGGCCACCCCTGAGGAGGTGGATCTTATGATTGACGAGATCGACCAAGACAACAACGGAGAGATCGATTTTGAAGGTGAAGCGCCAGAACTCTTGGTCTAATCGACTTGTTGCGTGGGAACGGCACCATGAATGGTATTTCGATCAACCGTACGAGTACGAATGCGTAACTCACTGCTTCAGAGCTACGCAAGACGGGGCATCACGAGAAGACCGCTCTGTCAACAACAACGCGATGATGACATAAATCCTTCCTCTAATTGCAAGACGTACCTTCAACCAATCGGTGCCAATAGCTCCGTTTGTGGACACCCCGGTTCGTACAACATACCTACACGTACGCATAATATCATATTTCCTTCATCGCCTCGCTTTAATGCTTTTGCCGCGGACAGAATTTGTTGCTGTAATGTCGCGAAAAGTCAACGCATCGTACACTGCCGAACAAGTCAAGAGTGCGTTCAAGGTGAGGGCAAAGGTTGTATGTTATATCCGCACCGTTTGCTTCTATTGTTTTCCGCAGGTGTTCGAGAGGTTAATATACTACCAGGTATGCCTATTTACGTGATTTCTCGTAGTAGTATCTACTCGTTCATACTTTGGCGAACGTTCGTTTTTTATAGGTAGATTTTTCGAGGTGTATTCATCCGTAAATTTACGCCACTGCTGTACGTAGTGCACGAAAGAGATTTTGGACTTGATACGGACAATCAAGCTGGTTGTGTTCCGGCCGACCTGCCTGAAGCACAAATAAAACATACCGGTAAAGGATATCAACGTGGGGTCTTGCATATACCTGAATGGCAACCTACTGTAACACAACAAAAGCGTTTTCGACCACAAAAAGCAATGCTTCGGTTCGAAAACCTAGTCAGACTTTATTACGGGGGTCACAGTACCATGAAATCGGCGTCGACTTTAGCTTGGAGACACTTCTCGTCCTGGCGGGGTGCTCATTTGCTTCCTCGCCAGACACCGGCACGCCACCAACTTCTTTTCAAGGTGGGGGCATAGCATTTATCTCCGATTATGAACGCGATAGCCTAAAGGCGATTGATCTCGCACTGTACTTACAAGCGATTAGGCTTTGAGCTGAACACCATAGGAACATTAGGCGATTGATCTCGCACTGTACCTACAAGCGATAAGGCTTTGAGCTGAACACCATAGGAAAATTATAGATTTTTGACGAGGTGACATCGGAAGTATGTGCGGAAAATATCTCATCCACGCATTGCTCTTATGGGCACATTAAAAATGTGCACAGGTGTTTGAAGGCAATTCCCCTCCGGGACACATCAAAATAGACTCGGTGTTGAAGGCATTGACGACATACGGCAGCGAACAACTGTCGGAAGAGCAGGCCCACGATCTGGTCAGCCAGGTGAACCAATCACCGTGCGAGGTCTTGTCCTTGCATGATCAGCTGTACCAGGAGAAAAACGAGCGAGGCTGAACCGGCGAATCAGACAATGTTGTGGTTGAAGCAAAACTTGAAGCGCCACTCGTCTATCATGGGGATGAACCCCAGAGGTTCCCAATAATTGTGATCCATCTCCAAGTTGAGCGAGAGGGCACCCGCCTCTAAAGTGTGGTTGTGCCCGTTATCACATCCTTATAATGGAACTTTCTATTTCAGCAAGTCGCTCGCTGAAATATCTCTCTCTTGTGCTCACGCCCGTCAATATTGTACAGCTTGAACCAGACCACAACGGCATGGTCAACTACGTGGAGTACATCAACATGGTACGTTCCCGCGTGTGCTGGTACGTACGTACACCTGTTTCCTCGCTTTTTCGCCGGCATATCAAAATGCACGAAAATAACTACCGGGAAACATGCTGTTTCGGTCAAAAACTGTCACCATACTTGCCACATGTCTCCGGAAGCCAACGACCCACGGAACATCCTCGTCCTCTTCGCAACTTGCACAGATGATGAACGACTAGCCGCGGCGATCGCCATTCCGGGGACAAGGGAGAGGTTTCCGAATGACCGGCCGGAGGCTTGTAAATGAGCTGTGGGGGGTGCATTCTCAGTAGTCCTTACAATCAGTTCGGCTTCAAGTTTCAGAGATACTTTCACTACCGTCTTGGTTGAAGACCATTTCCGCGAGCTTGCTACAACTCAAGTAACACAAAATAATTTGAACACATTTTACCCGGACCACGTTTGGGACCCTGATTTCATGTCGACCTAACCCCACGTGGACCTGAGCCCTCCAAACCGAGTCGAGATATACTTTAGTCGCCGGCAGGGCCCACTCGGCACCCTATTCCCACGCCGACAGCCACATCCATGGGCAAAAAAAAACACACCAAAACAATTATGAGAAACTTCCGAACATATTTTAAGGAAGATGGTATATTCTCCAGCTATACGTGGAGGGCGACATATATGCCTTAACGAGTGCTGCTTGGCAACATCGCGTGTGGCTATCTTGAGCGAATCGTGTCGATAAAACGGAAGTAAACTTCACCCGGCCGGCCGCTGTACATGTAGACGTCAACGGGGGCCCGCCGTAGCGTCCACAACACTTTTGTACCTCCCAGGCAAAGTATCCCCCTGGAATCTTTAGACCAAACAGCGATCAAATCCCGTACCACCAACAGATGTACGATCTGCTTTCCAGCCATCTGTTCTCAACGCTGTAGCAGTTACAAGGGCACGCTTCCGACGCTATCCCTACAAAAACAATGAAAAATCGCCATTTGTTTTGTTCTCAATGCCATCTTCCTCGGCACACGCCTGCCTCTAAGTAACGAACTTATGCTATCGTGACTGGGATACAATATCCAACTCAAATCTGAATGAAAGAGTTCACTCGGCGACCTTGAAAATTCTGCTCGCAGAGGTAAATTTTGTAAAAGGTGTCCGATCTCCCTCGTGCATACTCCCCCCACCGAAATTACCCTCATACCAAACTAAACCTTTCCTCGTTAATCATCGATACCCCGACCGCCGTCTCACAGTCTTACCTGACGACCATTCATGTCTGGGAGGGGGATCGCGGTCGGAAAGAATAGGATACCTGGTAAGCTCTTCACCGGCGGCAATAGTCTCCTTTAACTTAAAAGACATGGCCTCACGTATGACGAAAAGTCGGTGGGGACTATATTCTAAATGCTATCGGGATTAAAAAAATCTTGTCAACGGCAACTCGAACTGCCCAAATCGACAAACAAAACTGCTGAAATCGAGAAACCAATGTATTTGGTACAATAATACAGGCGTGCGCGGCTACAGGGTGAACAGCAGCGTTCGCACACGAAGGTCAACGACAGCAGCAGGTACTTACTTTAACCTTAACAAGGAAACTCACGATGGATTCCATGCGTTTGTATGTACACCACGTTGCCACGACAGGAGTACATGATACATGCCACTATATGGGGAAAATATGTTACAATGCAACTTTGGCCACCATCACCTAACCCTAACTCCAACGAAATCCTCTTCAAGCGGCGGGAATCGTGCGTTCGACCTTTGCTTGATTGTTTTAAACACTCCTGGGAAGGCCATCGTGTTCTCCGGAAGACTTTCGCACCAGAAGCGTGAAAAGCGCACATATTCTTCACCTGGTCGAATGAAGCAGAAATGGCCGACAATAAGGTAAACTGAACATCCATCGTGCAGTATCGTATTACTTGGAGACAAGCGACCACAGAACCAACCCAACGAGTCACGCCTCCATGACACGAGCTTCGCCGAAACAACACCTCGCGCGATAATATTAGGAGAGCTCTCACCATAAACCTCGTTCAACGCCGCGACACCTGCAGCCACCAACGTCTCATCATTAAGCCTGTCGTCAGATAGCTGCTGTCCCGCGGGTAGATGCTTCAGGATTGATTCGTAGATGACGATATCAAGGCGCCGTTCCTCAAGCATGGTTGTGATGAACGCGGTGATGTTGATGCCTGCCAAGTCGGAATGGGCGGAGTGCGGACTTACTGTAGTATGGGCAGGAAGAAGGCCCCCACAGGGGGGGGGTATCTTCACGTTTTCCGCCCCGCTCTTGCGAGCGGTAGTCTGTGTTATACCTGGTAAATAGTACCTCTACTAATAGGTGCACTCCGATCTACAGCACACTGCGTCGGCGTCCGTACTTGGCACGGCAGTGGCATGCTCGTATTAAGAGTAAATAGCGATGGCGACCTCGTACCAACACTACATCTGCTATTAATGGTCAGAGCTGAGGGTGGGTCGAGGTTCCAACATCTCGAGGAAGCATCCCACACCGGCTTACCTCATCAATGAAACAACCATTCAATTTTGCATTTGGACCAACACGCGGCCTTCGCTTGGGTCGCTGATGACAGGTGCTGTACATGGTATCCGTTGGGATCTAAAATCAGTTGCAAGAGGAACATAGCCACCTTGGAAGGCGTTCTTCAATACAGTAGGCCTGCAGGGTGCTGGATCAGCAGTGCTGGCACGATCCACTTCCGCTGTCCTCCAACACAACGTGACGCCCAACAGAACGCGACTACAGAACGCTATGAGTACCTCCACACGTGATGTAAAGTACCCACCCAGCACACGGTCTGACTTGAGACTTAGAACCATGGTACAATGATGGCGGTGCTTGGGTCGCGACCTGGCCGTTTCGTTAAAGCCGGATCATTGCATTTTACCCAGGAAATGATCGTATTACAGAAGTGCTGTAGTGTTGTAGTGCCCCACTTCACGATTTGCAAGGTGGGGCTATGGACCCTAGTCTATAACACTGATTGTCTCTGAGGGCGCACAAAAGCACCGCCAAATGGGAGGCGCTCGACGACACAGCACTCAAAAGTTGCCGACTACAACTCTCCCTCCTATTCCACTCAACTTGGAGTCCAGTCTGAAACGTACGGAGGCTGCTGAATTCAAAATACACTTTTCTACACAATATTCAAGTACCATCGGAAGCCTTTCACCCGAAGACTACGTACCTGGTATTTGTTGTTGTTGTTGTTGTTGTTCTCACATTAACTCACAATTCAATGCAGTCCGTGGTCGCAGGACAGCATACGAGATGGTAGCTATACGAGATGGTACTGGGACACTATTAATATTACACGAGTATTCCAACACAAAAAGTAGACACACCTGCTGCAGCGAACGGGAAGTATCGGTTGGGGTTCGCAGACTCAGCCAAGATGCATATCGCCTCACGGTTGCGTCGTCGAGCGAAAAACACCAGCTGGTGAAGACCTGGGGTGCGTACAATATTTTTTGGAAGCACAAAGACGAAACCCGGTGTCATTTGACAATATGCTAGGTACTAACTACGAGTACGAAATATAGTGTTGCACGAAACGTCGCACGTACGAAACTGCACACGTGCAGTGCGTACTCTTCTGCGGTTGGTATAAAATTCGGACGAGCACACATCGGATGAGATGAGTATTCATGGGTCATGGGTGCAAGTGACGACCGAAAACTGCTCTATCAATTAGCTTTATACATACACCTGTGCGCTTGTATTTATGTACGACCTGAGAGATGGATTGTCCTCCGGCGAACAACTACTACCAGGTACCAGGGTACCTGGTATCTATTAATACTATTAATATTTAATATCAATACTGCTGCAATACTACTTACTCCCTGTCATGTTTTAACCATAACGGTACATAGAGTAAGAAACTCAAGACACTCCGAATCCTTATTTGGGGACCACCACAATAACCTGTAGATTGCTGTGCACCCCCCGGCGAAGAGACGATGTAACCAGTCGGGCGGAGAGCGGAAAGCGGAAACAAACGTATCCTACACGATTCACAGAGAAGATGACAGTATTGTATCACACTATTAATAGTAATCGCGGCTCTACGACACTAAAACGAGTTCTCCGTTCCTCGACAAAAGACGAGTTCCCCCGTTCCCCGGACAAAAACAAGTCCCCCGTTCCCCGACAAAGGGCACAAGAAGAGCGGATGTTGAGGTTTCGAGATTTCCGCTCACTACTGCTGTTTCGTTGTCAGGCGAAAGTATTGTAAAATACTGCCTGTTACGGTACGCATTAATACTAGAAATAATAAAGAACTATGACTACGGTATATACGTCGGACGTAATACTTTGCACTCATTTCGGAGTATTTATATTTAGCAAGGGCTACGAGTGCGTATGCCAACATGCTCATAAAATGTACCAGGTACCAGGTAGATATCTGGTACGTACGTGTATACCTGGTACAATTATCGTATCGTACGAGTATTACGTACAACGAGAGTGTGTATTACAGTATTTACATATCATAGCAATCAGCAAGTGGCGTACCTGTTTGTGCTTCGACACCTAACTTTTGCCCGCGGCACATATTTTTGAGCCTGCAAGCCTGCAAGGCCCTGCATGCCTGCATGGCATGGTTTGTACGTACGAGCATTAATACTATTTTTATTAGTGTGCTTTTTTTTGTCACTTTATGTGAAGAGAATGAAACTACCTACCTGGTAGTAAAAAAAGTGTTAATACTGCTTTGTAAAGACCAAAAAAGTGTCGAACTCGTACATATTTTTTATTTTTTATTTCAACATCACTTTTACTTTCCAGCCTTACTCGAAGGAGGTTTTCCCCTCTAGGAGCTTCTGGAAAAGCCGTGGTCACAGGTGTCTGTCCACCCTTCTCCCCCCGGTACGTGCCTTTATTTTCTTGTCGCGCATAGGGTTCATTCAGCATTCCCACTGCTCGTCGATTTTCCTCGAATATAGCTAACTCACGCTCGCGCGTGTCACATACCCTGGTACCAGGCACCAGGTATGATATACCATGGTAACAATCACATACATATGATACCTCGTTTCTGGTGATACGACCTCCAGACCACACATGCACAGACGAATTTCACAGAAAACACAAGGAGCGACGCGACGAGTCCTTCGCACATCCATGTCACGAAGTTCACCTACTTACAGCAGTGCGTACGTACGTACGTACGTACATCCTATGACGTAACTGGTACATCACTACCAATAGTAATAATTCTATTATAATAGGAGGAGTACTCGTATCGTTTCACCGATGTATTGACATGTACATGATACCGGTGGATGGCCTGTTGTTGTTTTGTTGTTCTCACAGTCAGTAACTCACAATTTCGCAGGACAAAACAGGCCTCCAACATATCATACGTACGAGTACATCCAATCATGTACCTGGTACGTGGGTGGACGGCCAACATCAGACGTTATTATTTTAATATTTTGAATCCTGTCAAGCAGGGGAAGCAGGAGCATACCGGTACACAACTACGTCCTGTCTTGTCATATCTGGATTACTCGTGATGACTCCTATTAATATTAATATTACGAGTAACCCCTTTAGGACCGCAGTCCTGTTCTGCGGACAAACTATTCAAATTCTAAGTAATTTGTCCCCCAACCGGGACTGCGGTCATAAAAGGGTTACTTCGAATCATATAATAACCAGGTGCGAGTATAGAATCGTACCTGGAGTCCGGTTTGGCGGGAGAAGCTAATAATGATTTCACAAACTTACGAGTAGCCGTTGGATGTTTGTCCAGTCTACGGTGGTAGTGGAGTAGTGGAGTATAAACGGGGAGGGCACAAGAGTATGGGAGTGGTGTAGATGTACGTACACAGAATACGTACGGTAACTGTTCGCAAAGACACGGCACGAGGCAACAAGCGTCACACTCACTCACCAAGCATTCCCATTCCTCGAAAATCTGATTGTGGCCGCTCCCCATTTTGAAATCCGAGTTCTCCCCAATCCGTCCGACGCATTCCCGGTTTCAGAGAGTCCCACAGCGTCTCCAACAGCTCAACGTGAGCCGGCTCCGCTGGGTCGTAACTCTGCCGTTGAAGCTCTCCGATTCGCTCGTGAACAGCGTTGACCATCGCCAGTACCTAATAGTAGCATCACGACCGACCGCGATCATAAATCAACTTGCTTGCCCTCTCGTCCTCTCATGTACCAGTATATCGTAGAAACAGAACAGCACGTAAAACACAAATAAAAGTCTTCCACTTCCATCATTGCGCCAGGAAAATAACGCAAACACTGGGTACAAGGTGCGAAACATACTGAAACTTGAAGATTGAATTCATTTCGACTTTTAGCCTGGTACACCGAGTTCACAATAGTTCCAAGTGACGGGATCGGCCGACCACGGGAACGTACGGGGACCCCGTGTTGTCACCGGCGGGAACACTTTTACTCGTCGGGAGGGCGTCGTGGGTTTGGGTTGACGCCTCGATAATGCTCAACACACAATTAATTGCTCCTCACAAACGGCGGGAGCTTGGCACTGGAGATCCAGAGATGGTGCGGCGTGTGGCAAGCAGCAAATGGTTGATATTGGTTCTATTAATACGCTCACTTGCAAAGACCATGTCAGGGTCGCGCCGACTTTCTCGTCCCGAATGCCCTTCTCAGCGATTATCTTCGCCGAAGCGACCTTTGCTTCGAATGGTCGTCTACCAAACACAGCAGCCTTGATATCCGCGAGTTGAGAGCTCCGCGCGAGAGATCTTGCGATGGCCTTGACGAGGGCAGGGGAATGGCCACCTCGCCCATCAGCAAGGGACCTGCGGAGGGCCCTCTCTAGTTCTCCTTGCCGGGTGAGATGCCTGAGCAAAAACTTCCAGACACGAGCCAAGGCTCTGGCCAGTGCACGACATGATCTTCTGCCCTTCTTAATGAGTGACATTGTGGTCTAGGCCAACCACCTCAAACCTATGCTTGCCTCGTTCTCTACGCGAATCGTTCTCGTCTCGCGTCTACAGGAGTACCATGAGCGACTTAGTCTCGTCTCGTGACTATATACTGGACTACTCTGCTCTACTGCACGAAAATATTTCAGGATGGAGTTTTAACACCTTGGGTGGGCATGCGATCCGGGAGATGGGAAAGGATCGGTACCACGTACGTCAGGTTTATTTACCGTTTGATCAGAAGTGCTTCTTCCTTGTACCATATCTTCAACTCGCACATAACCGTATACCTGGTAGTCAGTAGTACTGCTGTACTCGTATGTGGTGCAGTATACTATACCCGCAAGATATTGCATCCATATATACACAGATTGTGGACTCATAGAGCCTCATGGACGATAAACTTGTTCCCAACGGCGAGGAACCCAACACAGACTGTCTGATGCGAAAAGAGCAACGACTTCGCCAGCTGGAGGTCAAGCGCTTCTTGGATGCTGTTTATGTGAGCCCAAACTGCCCTTGGATTTCGTGTCGTAGATTATAGTGCCCTGCTCTCGTCCACAGCCGGCGTGCGCCATGGGCCCACTCGTGAGCGATAGATTTTGCAGAGCCATAGATTAAGCCTCAGACCGGTTCGATCTTCTTGTACTGTAATTTATACCCAGACCACCCCGCCGACTCACGCCGAAAACCGGGGTCGAAACACTCCAGAGGTTGACGCACGGAAGGACGCCAACAACACCAATCAACATCAACACGTTTCTGTTTTTAAATAACTGTAGATTCCGTTTTTAAACTGCAACACAGATTATATATATTTTAGTATTATAAGCAATATCCACAGGCAACCCGTTCGCTCGGACCCCCTCTTGCGCCTTCGAAGCAGCTCTCCGGGAGTGCACAGAGGAATACGAAGAAGGGGTCACCACCGTCATTATCATCATCATCATTATCATTATCAACCGAAGACCAGTTGACCAATACACGAAAGGAAAAGTGTCTGCGCATTCTGGCTAGGCGGAAGCATGAACGAATTCAGCAGGAACGCCTTCGAGAGGATCGTGACCTAGCGGAGGTTGCGAAGGCGCACCGACTCGCGCGAGAGCGGGAGGACGCTCGAAGGCAGCGAGCGAAGTCTCTTTTCGAAGCGCGAGAGACGATACGCCAGAAACTAGCTGCTGCACAACAACATAGTTTGAAATCAACTATGCTGTACAACGGATGGATACCATGGGCCAAACAAGTTAAAAATGCACAGCTCCAGGGTATAAAGGCTCAACGGCATTACCAGTACTGCCTCATGTACAACGTGTGGGGTCTGTGGAAATTGGCGATAGTACGAGCACGGTCGACTAAGATGAATCAGGTATTTTTACACACTTTTCACCGGACCCGAAACTAGGAGCAGGATAGCGGGAAGCGCTCTCTATTTTGATGACAGAACCAAACGATCTCGTCCTCACCTTTGTTCAAAAGTCGAAAGTCATCGCTTTTGATTTGATTTTTGTGCAGGAGGTACAAGTGACTGGGTATCAATCGCCAATCATCACCAATTGCAATGAAGGTCATCTGTGATTTGGCACACAATATAACTCATCAAGCATAATTTGGAAGCGTGGGAGCGTGTGCAACAATGATGCCGCGCACGAAATAAACTCTATCTAGTACCATTGATATTAGGCTTCCATTGTTTTAGGTCATGGTTGCCCCAACCTCATGGGGTCGCGTTTCCGCAAAAGACATCCTTGACCCTTGTAGGACCCCAGTCCCGTTTTGGGGGCAACGCACTTGGAATTAGACTGGTTTGTCCCCAAATCGTGACTGCGGTACTTTTTTTTTTTTTTTTTTTTTTTTGCTCATCCCATTATCTTCGCACATCGTCTTCTCTCTCTCCTTCCAACTCGTAACTCGGATCCGGGGTCACATAGCAGGCTCTTCTACCCCCTTCCCGCTACGGTACGTGCCTTCATATTTATCGCGAGAAGATTTCAGCATTTTCTTCCCTCGTCGACCCGCATCGAATTGTGCCTGCCCACGCTGAAAGGCGCTCTCAACAATTGAATCCTAAATTTTTTATTTTTTTATTTTTTGCAAATAAAGTCAAATGTCCGATCCACCTGGGGCTCGAACCCAGGACTCAAACACAAGTAGAATTCAATGTTAACCACTTGAACCACCGGGGCGACCGGCTGGTACTGAAGGGGTTAAAAAATGATCATAGGAGAACAGCGGGCACCATGTTATTTGGTGTCCATTCGGTGCCCGCACTTTCCTATTGGTCACTTTAGAATGGAAAATTGTGATTGGCGGGAAATCCTGGTCGACTTTGGGTGTCATACGGGTTTGTGACATGACCTTCGAAAAAATAAAAAAATTGGCCGTCACGACGTGGATGAAGAGGGTGTGTCTTAACCCCCCGCCAAAGAGCATTGATTGGAACGAACCGAACGGAATATTATTTGCCACATGAATTGATGCTGATTGGTGGTGGAAAACGATTTTGATTCAGTGCAGCCCGAGAAACACTGTACCAGGGTATATATATAGGAAGAGGAAGAAGTGTTGCACCCCTTTTTCTTCTTTCGGAGGACCGAACGGGAATAGATGCAAATTATTTGAGGTAGATGGACACCACCGAAGATGGACGTGGACACCAACTTACCGTGGCATGTGCTAAATATATCGTTCGTACTGATTCATTTGGCGAGACCCAGGATTTTGCATGGACCCAAACACGTTTTTTGACAGTAACGGAACGAATGACCACGAGCAGTCTCTCGTTCCGTTCCGCTCGTTCCCATGCTCTCTGGAGGGAGTTAAGACGCGCAAAATGAGTCGCCCTTTTGCCACCTTGATGACGATCAATCGACGAACCAGTTACCAGGTATTTATTGATGCCACGGCATACAAGATGTACCAGGCGTTGCGGTGCTTATCACACAGCAATTCATTAGCGTCGTCCATCAACAACCCCTCCTTGCCAGGTCCGGAGGATAGTGGAAAGGGCGAATCTCAATCAGCAAAAAGAGGCGTGGAAAATATGGCGTTACCACCAGCGATACTTGACGATCGTGAGCAGCAGGGTCAGAGGTCAAGTACACCTTGCGGCGTTATCGTACCACTGGCACAAATGGATCACTGCTGGGAACACACAGAAACGTCGCTGTCGTGCTGTTCAACGACAAGTTGTGAAAATGGGGGTGCGTGTTGTGGTAAAAAGGTTTTTCCGTACTTGGAGGACTTCGGTGCAAGTCACACGGACAAGAAGTCTGTTGGCCGAGGAGCGGCAGCAGGTATGGCAACAAGTGAACGTGTGGCTCACACAGCAATGAGACCGACTACGAGTACATATATATATAAAAAACGTGGCAGTATGTCACCTCACTTCACCCACCTCGAGCGTAAGGAATTCAAGAATCGTTTTGACCGTTTGTAAACCGTTTCCCGTACCCGGTACTGCAGCGTTATTCAGTACATCGTCGGCTTTCCGCGTGCGGCATAGATTTCGTTTTTTCTACCGGAAACCTGCACTGACAGGCGAATCCACGTTTCTGGTCTGAGCCAGCACTCACTTCCGTAAAAGTCAAATAAAGGTATGCACCATCGGTAACGGGATAAGCCATGCTACCGAGAGCTACCCGAGGAAGACATTAACTTGGCGATGACATCATCTGCCGCCGCTTGATAAGATGAGCTAATATCGTCGACGGACTCGTTGAAGCGCTCCACGGCTTCAACATGGCTTCTACTTCCGTGCGCATCCTCGGATTCTTCGCGTTTCTCGATAGTTTCGTCGTCACTTCTTGGCATCAGCTTCGTGCTCAGGAACATCGGGACTGCCGGATGGGCAACAGAGGGAACGAACGCCGACGAGACGTTGACACTTATTTCATGTTGGTAACCTGAAAAAAATACTGATTGGTCAAAAGTCCCCTGGCCGAACGACCGGTGTCGTCATCCAGGGTCGTGACTGCACTGTTCGGTAAAATGAAAAATCCCATTTGTTATGGCTAAAAAAATCTGGATTATTTCATCGAACGTAGAAACGTTCTCTACGGTGCAAAAATCGCATGTGGCGAACAGCCTACATCTGAAACCGCGGCCAGGGGCCCCGTTATGTCTCCCCATATACTCCTCCTGGAAACCTCTCAGGGTTGAATGAATCACGCTTACCTGAACTCTGATAACCCCGCTCGTTTTTCCGAGGAGTTATTAAACTAAAGTCGATCAATTCCACAATGGGCACGTTGTCTCAACTGCGATGCTATATCTCTCCGGTACCACGGAGTAACAACGCCTGCCACGAGCGTAGCATCTCTTTCGTGACACCGCCCTCCAGAGGCACTTAGGCTATCTTAGCTACTCATTATCACGTCCCCTGCAATAATCGATTTCCAAAACGCCTCCACAAACACCAAATTTCTACGGAAAGCTAAAAATGTGGCCTTGCATGATGATGTCACTTTTTCTCTTTCAGGCAACCCTATACATATCTTAAATCGGTTGAGAAAAAAAACTCGGAATTTTCTGACTGGATGTGGTTGGAAGATTTGATCGAACTATTGTCGGCGAGAATTATGTGCCGTCCCCTATCGACACCATATTATCCATCCTACAGCCACAGATAATACGTACTACAGCAGTAGCTACTATTTGAAACCAGGTAACAGATAATAGAGAACGTTTTGATATTAATACCAACCAGCGCAGAAGCAGCGCCCAGAAAAGACGGCAGGGAAATTCCAGAATAAAAAGGTTTGAAAAAACAAAAAAACGACGTCCACAGCAGCACACTTCCGGACGACAACCATGCATGCGCGAAGATTTCTCCTCGCCCGATGTGAAAATGCAAAAAGTAATGTATGGTATGTAATACTCGCAGTCTCGTAGTGCTAGGTAGCCGATCGTTACATATCTCGTGACAGTAGTGGTGTACCTGTTCCAGGTAGTACAATGGGACACATATACTGTAAGCCAAATAACTATTTTTCCTAAGCGTAATCAAGTGCTTGATAGTGCCGTGATGGGTACTTACTGTCGCCAGGTTTGGCCGTTGCTCTCAACGGCTGATAGCTGAAAAAGCTTAGAACAGGATCGACTTCATCCGCCAGCTCCACCACCTGATTGGCCGCGACATGGAAGCTACTCAAAATCGATGGCCTGGACAGCAATGGAAAAGAGAAAAGAAAACATCAAAATCAGGATGTTAGCTACCTGCAACTATTCGAATAAAAGGCCTGTTCGTATACTGGACGCAGTCTCGAGCCTCGAACAGCCTACTGGGTTTGCCCTGCGAAGGTTGAGAGACTCAACATACCGTCGGCGATAGCCCTACTACACTTGCCGACACGGCAAATTTTTCAGGGACCCATAAACAAAAAGTTGTCAACAGTAGTCATGGGTCCAGTACAAGGTGACATGATATGAGGTGATCGCAGGTAGCTACAAGGATACCCATGACAGTAGAGATAACGCGAGGTTTAGTTCAGGTCGTACACATATCATATCTGAGTATCTGAGTACCAGGGTAGTATCCACAATAGTTTGACGTGTACCAGCACGCTGGTACAAGTACGAGCTGGTTCAAGCATATACCCCGAAACTTCGTACGCATCCAATGCCCACACTGTGTTCTGGAGATAGACCCTTAAAATTGACACGTGTGCCATGAACCCCTGCCAACCTTATATTCTTGAATCATATTACATGTATTTCGTTTTTCGCCAGATTTTTTTATTTTGTATTTTATGGGCTGTTTGAACTTTGGCAGATCCAAATTTACCGGCGAAAACAGCAAACAAGCATGCACCAACGGCTTAGCAGGGGCTCATAAAACATGTATGCAAACAATCACGATCAATCTCATAAAAACGGCGTGGGCGTTCGGATTTTTGTTCAGTTGAAGTGAATAAAAACTAAGGCGTTGCCTTGTAATTTACATAGTTTCAATGGAAGTATAAACTTTTGGCGTTAAATATGACTTGACACTCGTCCTCCGCAGCCAGTTCTTTGAAGATTTTTTTAACAGACGCGCCTTGGGGTACCTGGAACCGGTTCGTTCAGAAAAATATGAAGAAAATGGTGTCCTCCTGGGCCTGACAAATATTGACCTTTTTGAAGGCCTGTGGTTGGATGGGAGTAGCGGTGTATCTTGGCGAGTACCCGTCAGAGGTAACCGGGGTTTTCAGACGAAATCAAACGGGTTCAACGAGTACTCGTAAACCCGGGTACTCGGACGACCCGTTTTCGTTTACGGCCATCGAGGGGTATCACAAACGCACGATAATGCGTACGATTTGCTGTCGAAACGAGAACTCTAACCATCAAACAAACATAACAGAGCCCCAAGTTTTTTTTGTTTTTAAACTACAGTAGAAAAAAATGCAATCGGTTTGCCTCTTGTTTGTGTGAATGTTGCATGTTGTACATACCTGAAATATACGTACTCGTACGCACGTGGTATTTTTGTACGGCTGCACAGGGTGATGAGAACATGTACCCATGTAGAGAGAAACGCCTTATGATACGAGTAGTGGCGTGCGGCATGTGTATGGTTGCGTACGAAGAAGCGCATACCCACACCTACGAGTATGTATGCCCCTGAACTGAGCGCATTCAGGTAGCGAAAGACAGATTAGCATTATGTGCACCACAGCTACTGTAGTAGGTGGCGTTCCCAGGTCTCCATGGCGAGCAGGCGTCATGGCGCGAGAAAAAGAAACGTCTGTCTACGAGTACACATCGGTAGTAAACCCCCAGGACACCGAAGACATCAGCGTAACAGCCACGCGTATGAAAAATAAGCAGTGGGAATCCTCTGTGAAAACCGTACAGAAAAGGCATAGGTATTCGGCTCTAAAAATGGATGGTACCCCTTCGGCCTGGGGACCACGTTTTGTGCCGATTAGAAAGGTTTTTAGAGATATTGAGACATTAACGCGGGACATGTCAAATACACAGGTACTGTACCCGGATACTCGAAGGCGCCGAGTACCCGGGTTTTGGTCACCCCCAAACCCGCGGGTTTCAAGTCAAGCCCGAAGCCGTCACGGGTTTTGCCCGTCCGGGTTGTACCCGCCGAGTACCCGGGTTTCGACCATCCGGGGTGCATCTCTAGTAGAGGTGTACCCGGGCGAGTACCCGTCACAAACGGGTACTTGGATAATTCTGAGAGTGAAACCCGAACCCGTCGCGGGTAACCCGTGTTTTCAGACGAAATCAAACGGGTTCAACGACTACTCGGTAAACCCGGGAACTTTCGGACAGGCCGTTCTTGTTCACGGTCACCAAGGGGTACCACAAGCGGAGGACAGGGCGTACTACAATTTGATGTCGAAACGAGAACTATAACCATCAAACGACAATAGCAGAGTTGCAGGCATTCAATAAGTGTTTACTAAGAATAACAAGAAACTACAACAAAATGCAACCAGCTTGCCTTGTTTTTTTTCATGATACGTATACAATCTACAGAGTATATGGTATTATTTTGCGGAGCTGCACAGCTTGATGAGTATATGTACAAACATAGAGAGACATGCCGTACTACTGCAGTATTAAATACTGGCAGAACCGTGCGGAATATGTAGTGTATGGTAGGATGGTTGCACGCGCAAAAGCAGATAGATGCCGACACTTACGCCCCTGAATTGAGCACATTCAGGTATATACGTAGCGAAAGACAGATTGACGTGATGTGCGCCATAGTTGGTGGCGTTCCCACGTCTCCAGGTCGGACAGGTGTCATGGCTCGAGTAAACGAAAGGTATGCCTATGTTGACCCCAAGGATATCGAAGAGATCAACATGACAGGCACGCGAATAAAAAAAAGGAGTGGAAACTCTTTATGGACAGGTCAGGGATAGGGACCCCGTTTTCTGGGCTCACCTCCGAGGGATAGGGACAACTTTAGAAAATTGAAAGGTTTTTCAGGCGTTTCGGTCGATTTTTGTCCGCCTCAATGCCGGTCGAGCAACTTTTGCACAGCAACATATAGGCGGTGTGTGTCGTGTCGAGGCAAAAGACGACCGCAGGAACTATACTGCTACCATTAATACTACTGCTGTGCTCTGGAGTGGTTGCGGGGGGCATCCTGCTGCTGTGCCGCAGCCTTTGGGTCCACCATATACGCCAATGAAACTGTGACGAGCTTGTCGATACAAAATACCAACCGCACAGCTCGAACAACAGCAGAGACGGCGGTGCGTGGTGGTCGTGCAAGCAAACAGTTGCGACAGCAGGCACATGCGTACTGCTGTCCTCCCGACTGGCTGTGATAATTGCACTGCTGCTCAGAGCAACAGCAGAGGAGTACGGCAGTTTTTTTCTGGTGGCGGTGGTTCCTCGTTGTGGTCGGTGTCGTTTGGAGTCGGGATGTCATTATTAAATGATTCATGCTGTACATGCGACCGCGCCCCCAGCTCTGCCTAATATCCATCCTCGGTGCTGCATCGTTGGCTTCGATATATGCAACTAGTCATAAAGTACACCCCGGATGTGCTTTTACGCACATGTTTTTTCCTGCTACTGCTGCTGGGCGCCTGCTGCTGCTATTAATAGTAGTTTTGTCCAGTGGCAGTTGGTCGTTGATCGTGTGGTGGGCGTGGTCGGGAGTCAGGGTACATGGATACATACATGCGCCCGCACCCCAAGCTCTGCCTATTCATCCTCCATGATACCACCTCTCGCAGATATGTCAGGTAGCAGTTGGTTGTTGATCGTCGTGGTGGGCGTAGTCGGGAGTAGGGATACATACAGTACATGCATACATACATACATACACCCGCACCCCAAGCTCTGCCTATATATATATTCTCGATGACGCATCGTAGGTTCCGACACATGCATCGATTACAAGTAAGTACAGTCTGCGGTAGCCAAGAGCACACTCCGGATGTGTCACCTTTTCACGCAGTTTTGCCTGGTGGCGGTTGGTTGTTGATCGGTGGGTGTGTTTGGGAGTCGGGATACACACATACATACATGCCCCCGCACACCAACTAACTTCTGCCCATCTATCCTCGATCATGCGTCGTAGGCTCCGACACTTGCAACTACAGGTACTACTACAGAGTAACCACAAGTACACCGCGGATGAGCCACCTCACGGGCTGGTTTGGCCTGTTACTGCTGCTGGGCAACAGCAGGTGGCGGTTGTCGTTGGTCGTCGTGGTGGGTGCGGTCGGGAGCCGGGATACATGCATGCGCCCGCCCGCACCCCAAGCTCTACCAATCCACCCCCCGTGATGCATCGCAGGCTCCGATACATGCATCAAGCCATCGAGTATACTGCGGGTGTGCCACCTCACGCGCATGGTTTTGCCTGCTGCTGCTGCTGCTGGGCGGCATGGTCGCAGCGATGTGCAACAGCCTGCTTGTGGTACTCGTAGCACGTTCTATACGATGTTTGTGCGCATCAGCAGTTGTAACGGCACTGTTATCCATTCACGGCCATTTTGCAAGTCATACGGTAAGCAAGCTCGAAAAGACTAGTCTGTTTCTATTGATAGGTTGTTTTTTTGTTGTAAGTTGTAAGGGCCGGTCCTAACGGGGGCAAAAAAAACGAAAAAAAAAACGAAATAAAAAACGAAGAGCAGAACTAAAGAGCACGTGAGATTTATTGGTCAGATTAAAAAAAATAGACGTAGAGATCCCGATACCTCCGTTTTCACATTTCGTAAGTCCCACAGGACTTAAAAAAACGAAATGGGTGCCAACTCAACGAAATATGGGATACCCAGGGTCGAAGAGGAACATGGGAGGAGTTCGAAGCGTTGGGGTGAAGTTCCGATATAGTTTCTACGACCGGTTGGCAAGCGCACGATGGCCGAGGTAGGGCATGTGGCTGCCACGCGGCTTGTCTGCTGACGGCGCGAGCATATATGGGTAGGGAATCACCAGTGCCCTCGCAAGAAACCGGGGGATCAGGAAGTGGCTGTGGCGGTATATGTTTAGACATGAGTCCCACTCAATATTCAAACGTCTGCCATCGAACAGCGATGGCCGATACACAAGTTCTAGAGCCCTCCAAAGGGAGCGGGTTGGACCACGAGAACCGCCTGTTGTGGAGGTGCCTCACGTGTGCGAGTTGTGTCTATCCACCGTCGCTGTCGAGCGTTATCGCCGGGAATCACGTGCTGTGGCGGTTGAGTCATTCTGAAAAACTGCACAGCGTAAAAAATCGACTCGGCTCCTTTTTTTTTCGTTTTTTTTCGTTTCTTTTTTCTCGTTTAGCACTCAATCTGCAGTTTTTTTGAGTCTGTTCGTTTTTTTTCGTTTTTTTGCCCTCGTTAACGGCCCTCAACCAGCTGTTTTTTACGAAAAACGAAAGTCTGTTCGTTTTTTTTCGTTTTTTTTCCCGTTTTTTTTCCCCCGTTAGGACCGGCCCTACGTCATAACTGTGTACCTATCCCTCGGCCCAGTGCCGTTTTCTGTCGATCTGAAAGGTTTCTAGATATATTGTCAGACATTCTAAACGGGGGACATGTCAAACGTACGGTACTCGGAACCCTGGCACCTCCGTCAGCCAGTACAGTGCTACTGCCAGTACAGAAGTACTGGCATTACAAACTGGACCAGGGCCAAGCCCTAGGCATCACACGATGGCGCGATCATATACCATGGTAAACAGCAGAAGCATATCGCACATTTCACAGGACACTTCAGTTCACCGTAGCACCAAAAAATGGTGCTACCATACATGGCGCATAGGCCGCTAGGCTCGGAGCCGCAGTATGATACGTAGCTTATCTCGGGGAAGATCAGGCAATATCTATACCAGGTAAGAGCTCCAAGGGGGCTACGCCGGCGGCCTTAACGGCTTCTGTCGCCACCTCGCGTGATGCCCAAAATGTTACTGCTGTAGCAGCAGCGTTGTGGTGCAGGGGTGCAGGAGTGCAGGATGGGTTGATCGTAATGCCCAGAGTTGAGAGTGCTCTCCATACGGGCCACGGGTGACTGCTGTTGTAGAGATATACCCCAGATGATCGAAACCCGGGTGCCCGGCGGGTACAACCCGGAATGGGCAAAACGTGGCGGGTTCGGGTTTGACTTGAAACCCGCGGGTTCTACGGGTGACCAGATCCCGGATGCTCGACGGGTTCGAATCTACGGCCAAATCCCTTTGAAACATGGCCCGAACTAAACGTACCACGTAATGTTTAGCTCAAGTTAAGCCAAATCGCGTAAAATGGCGCCCCCGACAGGGCGCCTCCAGCGGTGCCCCCTCACAGGCCGGGTGCACTGGTCGGGTACAGTATACTGGCATCTGACGAAGCCAGTACATAATGCACTGGCTGGAGCTATCAGGGCACCAGGGCCCAGCCCTATATTCCAGCTGCTAATAAATTCCCCCTGTTCACACGCCGTGGTGAGATTCGGACCAAGAAAAAAACTAAATCTTCGTTGCAAGATAAGGCGCGCATCATGGAACACTCACCACTTTGGGTCTCCGTTACTCAGCTGTTCGCCCCTCAGTAGTTCCCCTTTCAGATACTCAGCAGTCGTTTTCCGGACAGCAGCGGCCTGGGATCGTACCTGTGTGATCGCTGAGTGACAGTTTTCCTGAAAGCGATACAAAACATACCAGGTACACGACACAACAAGACGACACAACGACCAAGATAAATCAATAGGCTTGCCATACTATTAATAAAATGATCAAAGGATCAACCGCAGAGAGGGCAACATTTTGTATTTCTTGCGACCTTGAAACCAATTTAAACCTCACCATACCACACCGAGGGACACCTTGCAGCAGAAGTAGCGGTGCTACCAGCCACCACCTGTGCTTGACTTGTGTGGACTGCAGAACTGTTGCTGATTAAAATTGAAAATTCAAGTCAACCAAAATCTCGGTACTCACCACAAAAACGCCGTTACAATTGATGAAACTCCTGGCGCACATCAACATACCGTTATGTGTTTTGCCACAGCATGGACGAGGTATACTGGAGCCTCACGTGACTTGAACGTCTTGGTAAGCACACCATCCGTTCGTAATACTTCTCCAGCAGGAGCAAACTGCTCACAGATTTCATTTAATAACGTGATTGGGTCACCTAAGCCCACTGGGTTTGATGTTTGCCGTGTGTTCGTAGAATATGCGAGGAGAACTGAGTATCGCCTTGACTCAAAGTATACCTGGTAGTACTGCAGTAGATTGAAATGAAGTGAGGCCTCTCAGCCACGGCTGGAGACTCGCCTGAGGTTATTACCCCCGCGTCGATTCTGGCATTTCAACACTGCATGCAATTATCAGAGTAATCACCTCGGAAAACGGTGAACAAATACAAACAAACAAGCAGCAGTATTATGTACTATTGATCTTGCCAGGTACGCTTCACGCTGTCGCAGCATCAGGCTGTTGTGTGGTTCGATTTTTCTGTCTTGACTTGAGCTTCAGATTTTTACCCGATCAGATTTATTGTGCGTGGAGAGGTAGGACCCTGCGGGTACCCGCCAAAAACGGGTACCCGCCAATTTTTGGAGCCCGGACCCTACCCTACCCGTCGGGTAATGCCATTTTGACGACCGGATACCCGGGTACCCGTTTTTTTGCCAGGTACCGGGTACCCGGCCATATATTTAATGTTTTTTCACATAATTTCAGTGCCACAAAGAATGAAATTTAAGTGGAGGATAGTGTGCACAAAACAGAACGCAACACTTCTCCATCCGTCTCGAATGGCAAAACATAGTTTTTTTTTCAGGTTTGGGAGGATACCGTAGGACGCCGCCGGCAAGGTATCGCCCCCTAGATCATGGATCCACCTGATATCTTCGAGGCCGTCATCTATATGTGTTGGCCTTGCCGGACGCCGAGCGGGTTGGCCGTGGGCTGAGTCCATGTTGAGATCGAGCGTCGATCGTCGCACGAGCTGGTTTCTATCAGCGTGTTGACAATTCGCAACGAGAAAAAACAAATTGCGCCGCCTGCAGCCGTTGGGGGAAAAAGAAGAAAAAATCAAACCTTTTTTCTCTTTTTTTCCACAGCGGCGGTACGAGGATATTTTCGGCTGTTCTTTGAAAGCAATATTGTTGAAAGAAAACTTTTAGACTTCGCGTTTCCATTGGCACAGGGCTAAGACCTATGCCAGTGGAAACGCGGAGTCCAAAAGTTCTCTTTCGAACATATTGCTTCTAAAGAACAGCCGAAAATATCCTCCTACTTTGTACCGCCACTGTGGGGAGGGAAGAAATGTTTGATTTTTCTTCTTTTTCTCACGGCTGTAGATGGTGCAATTTTTTTTTCTCGTTGCAAATTGTCAACAAGCTGATAATAATCAGCTCGTGCGACGATAGACGCTCAATCTCGTCATAGACTCAGCCCACGGCCAACCCGCTAGGTGACGGGCAAGGCCAACGAGTATGCGGATGACGGCCTCGAAGATATCAGGTGGATCCATGGTCTAGGAGGCGAGAGCTTGCCGGCGGCGTCCTACGGTATCCTCCCAAATTTGGAAAAAAACTATTTTTTGCCATTCGAGACGCATCAAGAATTTTTGTCATCTGTTTTGTGCACACCAGGGGCCAAATGTTTTTTTATCTTACGCCTGGCCAGCGACCGCCACATATCACCGGCCATTATGTGGTCACGGTGACCCTAGGGTGGGTCGGAGCCCCTAACGAGCGCACTCCGTTCAGAATTCATGACGCAGTCGTTGGTTTTGTCGATAGATGTCTGTCAAGGACTCGGGATCTCGCCGCTTCGAACCAAACACCCGCCTGAGTTTTTCTGAAGCCGACGTTGGCCCAACATCGGCCCCAGATTTGCTTTTTTTGGGCTTTTCCAAAAGTATGGAACTTTCCGTATGATGAAACGTGCCCATAGCAAGCTGTACCTGAAAATTTATGACGGGTATCTTAGAAATTCAAACTTTGTATGGGAACCTTGCGTTTCCATTGGCATAGGTCTAAGCGGGGCATTCATTTTTGAGATCGAAAAACACAAATCTGAAGCTCGAATCGAATCGCATAGGAAGCAGCTTCAGTAATTGGAAGTCGGCAGGGTGGGATTGTCCGTTTTTCCTACTGTATATACACTCACCGTTTTACAGTGCTCTTGGTACCTGGTAGTATTTATTAGAGGTGTTTTTCTGGACGAGAAGGCCAAGGTGGGCGCATCTGCTGTTCTCTCCATATTCGTTTCGAGATTCTGGAACCACTCTTGGATTTCCTAGTTTCTGTTCCACCATTTCTACCCGATCTTACTGGGGTATCGCTTCGCCTCCACTCTAAATGAAAGTATTGGATTGAAATGAAGGGAGACCTCTCAAGCCACGGCTGTTTCATCCCACTTAACCTTTTCACCAGGCATGTGTTCGTAGTCTCATTGCCGCGTTGTGCATCGAGGGTCAGGTTTATTCAACGTATACCCAAATACTTTCCAATAACCCTATGAGGACTGCAGTCCCGTTTTGGGCACAATCCGCTCAATTTCCAAGTAGTAGGCTAAGCCTTGTTGTGAGAGGCCCCCGATGTACGTGTTGACCTGAAAGCGGCAAATTATTTCTGGAACTCCGGTGTCAACGGCATCCTGATCGCTTGGTCGCATGCCAACTCTGTGGGCTGCTTGTCGTAGGCGACTGTGTGTCCACGCTGCACCATGACTCGTTTTGCGTCGGGATTGCACTATTACGGGGGACCATAGTTAATAGGACCTGTGGTATACATAAAAACCTATATATTTAACAATTTCTACTAACAATATTTGGTCCTATTAACTATGGTCCCCCGTAATAGCTCGTCGTCACCCCGATATATCTCTCTGCCACGGAACGGGGTTTACACTCGACTAATCTCATGAAGTACATGGTGCAAATCTGGTCGAAGAGATTCACCACTCGTATACTTGCATGCATGTAATCTTTCAGTCATTTTTGCGGCGGGTAAAGGGGGGCCGCGCTCGCCGGTCGAAGTTACGGTCTGGAAACGGTGTCCTTGCGACAAGTCCCAGTCTATGGCTAGTGCCGCTTGGTAGGACTTTCACCACCCTCTAGGCGCGAAGTTCTCGGGAAGTAGCGGGCACGTGGCTGCCCTGTTCTAACCCCCGTTTTCTCTACATTCACCGTTCTAATTTGGCAGTGTAGTGTATACACAGGTGTTTTTTTTTTACGGGAATGCCGAGGTGGGCATCTGCTGCTCTCTCCATATTCCTTTGGATATTCTGGAATCACTCTTGGATTTCCCCGTTTGGGTTCCACCATTTCTCCCCGATATTGCGTTGGTAGCACCCGTACACAGAAGAAGTCGACGAGAAATGCCTGCTGGTACGATTGATATGGACGTCAGCATCTACTCCGCTAATTATGCCAGTCATCTTATATGTTTCCATGTCCTGGTCCTACTCTCTATCGCAGGCACCCGTGGTGTCGGTCAATAGGTGGAAGATGGTCACCAGGGGTTGGGAACCACGTGATCCACCAGCCTGCAGCGGTCCTAGTCAAGACCCGCCGGCCCCTCAGCCTACTAGGGTGCCATTGATCGCTGTGTGCACACCAACGCTTGAATGCTCATCGTATGCAGAAAGCAGCGACCTTGAACAGATAACTAGGCACCAGTCGTCTATGGTGACGAGCAACGAGTTTCAGCGTCCGCCTGGTAGGCTTTTACGGATGTCGAAGAGTGTCCACCAGCCAAAAGTGGGGGGATCGTGCCTTCGCGGGAGTCCGCCAGCTTTGGCGGTATCCACGCCTGCTGCAAAGGTAGCAGCAGCAACCAAGAAGCATCGGCTTGGAATCGGTTGCTCACGTGACGTGACATTGGGCTTGTCCGAGCCCGCTGTTGCCATGCGGCGTAAGAGTCAGCCAGGAACGCGTGCGCGGTTGGTTGTGGCAACACGAAGCGGGCGGGGGGCAGTACCTGTGCTGGATTCGCTTACAACGAGTCACAGCAGTCTTGCCAGGAAGACGAAAGGTGCTCGTTCTACCCGCCTGAATGAACGGAACGGGTTGAGGAAGAGGTCTAACAAATCACGGCTGGACGGCAAGGCGACGTCCCAATTTTGCAGCAGCGACGAGTCTCTCCTGCTTGAGGGGCCAACGTCTTGTGACAGGCGTAGGGTGAGGGTGGATGGGATGGTAGGTGCTACTCCTGACGACGTGAAGACTGCAGCGAAAGTGGATCATGAAGAGATCTCTGAAGACCTGATCAACCTTACGCCGATAGGACTGCGGTCATCGCCTGTGATGGACTGGTGGCGGAACCAAGGTGTGCCTCACGCCCTGGATGGAAAGACGGCCCCGTCCGAGCCCTCTGATGATGTAGAGTCAATATGTTCTGCGGTGGTCGAGGCGGTGGGTCTCGATGGGGTGGAGGCACCCGATGGCGGGGACTCACCGTGGACGAAGCCTCAACTCCACAGCCTGCGGGTTGCGCAAATGGAAACCGTGCCTTCTGCCACAGACTTTTGGGGCGCTGTGTCCAGCAAAGTCAATGGCAGGGGTCCGCACCAGTGCCAGCAGAAGTGGTTCGAGCTCTTTTCAGCTCCCAAAATTCGGCGCGGGAAAGCAGGCAGTAAATGCAGCACCTCCCAAGAGACGGAAATGCCCATCGTAGCGAAATGTTTCAGCTTGTCGCAGGAAGGTCCGAAAGCTGCAGACAGCTCTCCTTCGCTGACCGAAAACCTGCCTGGGAGAGCGGACGGCGACGATTTGTTTCAATCGACCCCAATGCGAGGGCGGAGCCGGTTCGGGATGCAACTTAGTGATGACGCTTTCGAGGCGAGAACTCCCAAAACACCCGCTGGCCCTTGCGCGCCGTTTGCCGATGCATCAGCAGCGGCAAATGCTTCGGGGGATGAACGCGCGGACTACAAGCGTGGGGTCAGCAAGACGTATGTCCAGGCCTTGTCAAAGAAGATGCGCAAAGCGCGCGGGGCGTCACAAATGTGCAGTACTCGTGTTGTCTTGCAGGAGAAGGCTGGCATCAAACAACCCTCTGGGGGGGCAGGCCGTACGATCCACGCTGCTGCGACCTCGCGGGGGCAGTTACTGAAGGCATCAATGGCGGCATCTGGAACTGTGCGTGTTGAATCAACTGGAAGTGGGGATAGTTTGGATGAAGTCGGCTCCTCCGACGATGCGGAGAGCGACGATGAATGAATCCTTGATGCTTTTTTTTAATTTTTATAAACGATGGCGTTTTGTCTAAATTGCGGCCTCGAACCGGTCATGTGCTGGTTCGTGTGAACCCTGAACCCCCGAACCTCAAGCACGCAGGGCTCGCTGTGTCACTGCATTGTATCCCTCCGAGCAAGTCCAGCGGTAGAGCCTGCAAACCCTTCATTGGCCCGTGGACAAGTCCGAGCGATGTTCTCTTTGCCGCGAACGTTGTCGTCTTTTACTTTTTCACACCCGGTTGCTGCAGGGCTAGATGTTACTCGCCGCAATCCGTTTGTACGACTTCATGTTCCGCTGTAGAATGTTTTCCATCGGGCCCATGACGCGCTTGAACGTACGGCGATCGAGTGACAGCAGCTGCAACTGACCCACGGCTTTAACCGTCGCCCCTCTGGGTTGAGCGAAAATAAGCGCCACCTGCTTGCATTGTGACAAGAACGGGGAGGGCACCAAGAGTGAATAAGTACCGTGTGGAGGACTCTTGTAGTGTAGCACGTCGCATGACGCCACCGAAGGTTGTATTGTAATAACCGATGGTGGCAGCCTACACAATATCGGAATCATCGCCCCGCGCATCGCTTCAGTCCATCTTGCAAAATAGCCCAAATGGTTCTATTATTTTACCATGACCAATGTATACATGTGCAAGCCGTGGCGCCCTCCACGAGGAGCGCAGGGCCCGCGGCTGTCCTTTAAATCACTTTCCTCATTATGTTCGACAAGCTCATGCCAATGATGGGGACGCCGACTTGCCAACTGCTATTTTACGTACCAGGTATATATCAAACATTGAAAACAGTTCGAGTCTCTCCGTTTAGCCAAGCCTCCTATTAATAAAGGTCTACTTTGTGCATGAAATGGATATAATATGTATAGTCCACACGGGAGAGTCGCGATTCCCTTCGGGTACTCTGGCCTCGCTTGGTGTCGTTGTGCAAACAAACTAAAAAGTACAGCCGTCCGGAATCTCTGTTTGCGCTATTTGTCGGCAGACAACGCGGGGCGACGGCGGCATACGGGAGACTTCGGGGTTGGCCGGTGCCTTGGCTAATAGAAAGAGTTGTGGGGCGAGGCGATATTAATTCCTATTCCCACGCTTTTTGAAGCTACTCGACTGGGGGAGACTCTGTGCACGGCGTAAGCTAAAACAGACGAGGCGACGCGTGTTTTTGATAGTACACCAGGATATAGGATGATTACCGGATAACAAAAGGGGCAGTATGGGGCAGGCCCGACTACTGCAATGCAGGTCGGCCTATTACGGGGGACCATACTAAATAGGACCTACTTCACTTACTTCCAAAAACTATATATTTCCCTATTATTATAATTGCTATTAATACTATTAATAACAATATTTGGTGCTATTCATTATGGTCCCCCGTAATAGACGTGTGTACTCGCTCACAGAGATTGATGACTTATCTTGATGACTCCCACCTTCCTGGCTCTCAGAGAGTTCTGAGAGCAGGGGGGGTTGATATAGATTATTTGCGCGGCACGTTTCATCAGAAACACGCCTCCTCGACAATCGAGGGAAACGGGATCATGAATACCATGACACAAGCCCACCTTGAAGAACTGTATGTGCAGATGCATATCAAGAGGGGACAAAATCCACGCAGAAAAATCTGAGAAATGGATCGAAGATAAGGCGCTTCACAGCCCACTCCCGCACCTCTATAACTTGCAAGGCGAAGCCGGTTAAACCAACAAAAATCTGCATCCTACGGTAGGAAGCAGGTTTGTCCCAAAAGAGACGCCGCAGGGACTGGGCCGGCAAGCGTCTCGGCCGGTATCTCTGCCCCGCCGGCCTGCTCGGATCCCTTTATTCATCTCCTGTATAAAACACCCCCTCCCTGGTAGCGGGCCCGACCCTGCCAAGACACCTCCGACTGACCGCGAGCCGCAGCCCTCCTTATTGGAGGGGCAAACCCCGAGCAGCGCGTCAGTTTCCTGAAAGTATGGCACAAACTGCCGGTGCACCTCAAAGAAATCTCGTTCGATTTCCACGGCTCAGGTTGGGACCCCCACGCCATCACACAGGTAGGAGACACTCTCACCGAGTTGAATACCATCACATGTGTCAGCGTTCAGTTATTCCCCCGCGAACGTGGGGGATGTCACAGGCACCGACTCGTTGCATACTTGCGGTGCGCATAAATACTGTGCAACATATTAACACCGCAGGCATATTTCACAAGTTCCACCACGCCCCGGGTCGATTGCCCCTATAAATACCACGAGTGTTCTTCTACATATCTACGCGCTATATACCACATGGGTATTGATGCTACAAAGAAAGTGGAAAGGATCACTTCCCGCGAGAGGGCTATCTTCGATCACAAGTTGACTTATCATTGAGATACAGACGCTATGCGACAACCTACCTCGCCAAAGTAGTGTCCTGTATCCAGACGTGCAATCTCCTGGGAATCTCCCAGCGCGTCCGATTGCGTCACGCTGGCGGCTCCCTGTGTCGTGCACACGTCCAGACAAAATTAACGACGAGATGGTTCCATAGTGGTGTACTCCACCCGTCAATGTGTGCCCCTTACGTCAAACATGCGTAAGCCTCGCAAGCAATAGTCTTGGGTAAGCTCGACATGGTAGAGAAGGAGGGATGCATACCAAACAATAACATAGTTTGGTTGGGAGTATAGAATATGATCAGAGTCGTAAAACGTCGAGAGCGAAATACGTACAGTTGTCTTTAGCTTTCAACTTTCAACCCACCTTCTTGATGATGTAGAACGCATCTCCGACCTCTCCTTGGGTACACACCAATTCCCCATCATTATATGACACCTCCACCAGTGCGTCCGCGATGGTCAATATCTCGTACTCCGTCAACTGTTCTAGGGTCGGGACACTTTCAAGGAACGTCTTGTGTTGCGCCCGCCGGGCTGTGGTAGTTGCTTGAAGGATAACCTGCCAAGGTACCCAAAAAAAAGTTAGTTCACCATTTCCATGGTAAGTTTCAATGTGTGCAGAGAAAGTCGTTTCGTTCCCACAGTTCTCGGATGATAGTTCAATTTTGTCAGTGGAACTTTTCAGCGGTGGGAAATCCTTCGCCGCCATGTGTCGTCATCCGGGCTAGTGACGTCACGTTTCGGGAAAAATACAAAATAACAAATTGGCCGCGGACAATGACGTCGGTCAGTCATCCATATTGTTTTACTTTTAGTACAAGATTTTTTGCGCAGCATTTTCAATGTGTATGCAGGAGACAAAAACAGTTAGGATTCAATCGTGATCCGTCTTGGTTGTAGTCCTCAATAGCGCCCACCTTGAATGAAATACGGTCCAGTGCCCACAGGCGTGCTTTTGTAACGGCCTTACACGTTGCTGTCCGGGGCGTGCTGTACATTAGCGCCAGCTCCCCAAATGATTCCCCGGGCCCCATAGACTTGACCTATGCCGGAAATAAAAAATTGTGGACTGAAGACGTTGAACGATATTGCACGCAAAGGTCACAATCTGGAGACTTCTGAGTGTTCACCTTCGTTGGTACTCCTTGACCACTCTGATATATATAGCATTTCCCCTACCTTTGTTTCCACATCCGCCTTAGTGATGAAGACATCGAAGGTGCCTTCATCGATAACGTAAAAGTTGTCCCCAGCATCCCCTGTAAGTGACGCAGCAACACATGCATGCATACGCCGTGCAGAGATTGGCTCTTATTTTTTTAGAGTGTTGGCAGAACATTGAAAAAATAACAGTTGCGCCTCTGGGAACCCGTACTCCTTTTGCGCATATGAGATGATGCCTATGATCGCTATCTTACAAAGCAGCTATACCCTGCAGCTCCTTCCCCAATGGTTGGGAACGTTCGCTTCATGAAGTCGTTGAGTTCAGATTCAATGGGGGCCCAGATGGAGTCGCGGACACACCTTCACGAATGACCACGTCGCCCGGCTCGTGTTCGACGAGAAACATAGCATCTTTCACCTGGCCAGTCTGGAGCAAATCTAGGTGCTTGAACATTCTGTTCGTGTGGAAAGATAATTGGAGCAATGCGAACAACGTCACGTAAAATGTTCAGCGGCCTGCTGTACAGAAACAGGAAACCATAAAAAAAAATTACAGTGGTCCTTGTAAATGTCTCAAAGTGCGCCTCCAGGCGACAACGCGCGATCAAGTCTACTCTATGCTGCCCAAAGCACACACTAAAACACCATACGCCACTGACATGTTGTCGCGCAGTATTTCTTGGATCCTGGCAGATTCTTCTTCTCTCTTCGGCACCTTCTTCAACTCCGCAGGTTTCTACAATTTAATGCACATACATATTCGCAGATCGAGGTGCTTGAAGCTTTAGGCGGCAGAGCTGCTGTAGGTAGGTTTCCCCACGTTGCTATACAAACATCTGAGACCACGTATTTATTATAGGACACGGAGGGATTTTTATCGTACACCTGGTAGACTGTACAGATATAGCGGTTGATTTCGTTTTAAATACTACTACAGGTCGATTGTTGTTTTTTCTGTACCACCAGGTATTCAATAATGATGTTTTTGCCAGAAGGTTGGAGGACAAGACCGCTCCTATCGGCAGGTGTGTCCTGCGGACACAACTGCCGCACTACTGTTGTGCTGCATGTGTCTGGAACACTCAAATTGGATAAATGCGAACACGAGACTCTACTGGTGTGCTCGCACTCGGAAGGTACAACCGGCGCCTACGATACTCACAATATCCCGTCCGACTTGTTCAGCAGAAACTGATTCACGTCGTCCGCCTTTTTTGGCCACCAGTGTCGATTTCAGGTCAACGTCGTCCATGTACTCGTCGTCTTCGGAATCTGTTTGCTCTTCCTCGGATTCGACACGGCTGTAAGCATATAACGTCATTGGTTGCGGAACGGTAGGAACAAAGGGCAACAAGCCTCCATATTAGGGTAGGTTCAGACGGTACGCTCTTCTTGGTCTTTTTAGTAATTGAATTCATGGGGCACTTGAATTGCTGTGGACCTGATCTCCGGGCCAAGCCCAGTTGTGCGAGAGTTTGATTTGAGTCAACACGGACTCAAGATTCGATTACATTTCGTACGAGCACATAGAAATGGGTCATCTTCGCTTTCTTCATTAATAGATGGACAGAGCGTGTGCCAGTTTCTAATTACGATGTCTATATCCGGCACGCTCCAAACGAAGCACTGGTGGTGGTGTATGAGCTGCTGGATACGCACTGCGAACTTCAAACTCGAATTTTGGGGCAGGTGGGTAAAGAGGATTTGAGACAGCTAGCTGTGGACCAGTAGATCAGTATGGGCCACGCCGACAAGAAACCACCTGTTAATAATATGAGCAAGGCTTGAATGTAAATCTTGTACTGAGTGCATCCGGTCGCCCCGGTGGCTCGGTGGTACTACCCTCGAATGATGCTGCTGCTGCTATTCTTATAGAATTGATTCCGTGACTTCAAATCCCACCGTGGTCATAATTGCTTACCAGGTATATTAAATAGTAAAAAATACCTGGTACAAAAATAAGTCAACTGCTGAGGGCGCGTACCGTGGGTATATAGGCGAAATTAGACGCGAGTCGACGAGGGAAGACAGGGCTGAAGTCTTCTCGCGATAAAAATGCAAGACACGAACCGTGGTGGGGAGGGAAGGGGGGAAAGAACCTGATATGCGACCCCGGATCTGAAATACGCATTATGACTATTAATATTAATAGGAGGGACAGACAAAAGAAGGGCCAATATAATAATGGGAATAAAAAAAAAAAATACAGCAGGGGGTGACGACCTTGAGCACATACATACATGTTGTTACGAACCATGGGTATCATAGGGTTCAGTTTACTGCTCGCCGCTGCGAGTGAACAAAAACAATGTTACTGTTGTAGCGTCCCCAAGCGAGCCTGGCGTTTGCAATGCTAGTTGTCTGTGTTCGTGGGTCTATATTTAACGGGTAGTTGAGCAAGGTTACTGCAGCAAGAACAGCAGATAGTTGCCGTTAGGAACACTACTACTGTACCTGGTATGAAAATACCGGTATACGAAGTACCAGTATTCATCTGTGTTCGACATCCTATTAATATGATTTCTCTTGCCATCCGACAATGATTTTTTCAGGGCTTTTCGCGGGTCACCGCGGGTCGGGTCACGGGGTGTTCAAAATGTCACGGGTCGGGTCGGGTCGGGTCTGGTCAGGTCAGGAAGTGTTCAAAATCTCACGGGTCGGGTCGGGTCGGGTCGGGTCGGGTCAAGAGGTGATGAAAAGCTAACGGGTCGGGTCAGGTCATAACTCGCGAGAAACGGGTCACTCACGGGTCGGGCCAGCGTGACCCGCGAATTGTTTTCTGCTGACCCACGTGTCGGACCTGCGCACCCGGCTTGCGGATCCGACACTTAAAACACTTCCCGCTCTCTTACCCAAAAGCTTCTCTCGTACAAATACTCAATAATACTCCTTTGGTATCTTAGTCAAACATTAAAACACCGCCAAATCCATACACGCATGCCCGCATCCATCCATACCCACTCGTACCACATATCGCTACTGGGCACAAAAAATAATATAAAATTGTTTTTGAAGTGTCGACCCACGGGCCGGATCCGCATGTCGAACCTGGGTCAAGATAAGTGGTCGCGCGGGTCAAGGTGACCCGACCCGCATGAAACCCGTGTCTCGCAGGTCAGGCCGGGTCGGGTCAGGAGATTTTGAAATCTCGCGGGTTGGGTCGGGTCGGGTCAGGAGATTTTCAAATCTCGCGGGTCAGGTCGAGTCGAGTCAACAACTAACTTTTGAATCTCGCGGGTCGGGTCAGGTTGGGTCAAGAGGTTTTCAAAACCTCGCGGGTCGGGTCGGGTCGGGTCAAGTCAACACACCTCGAAAGTTTCGCGGGTCGGGTCGGGCCAGCTGACCCGACCCGACCCGACCCGACCCGACCCGTGAGGTTAGACCTGACCCGCGAAAAACCCTGGATTTTTTCGATAATATATATATCGAAATGTTGAAACTTTCGATAGATCGTACCAGGTATCGAACATCGAAAATGTCGAACTTTCGATAGATCCTATCGAATATCGAAATGTCGAGCTTTCGATACCAGGTAGAGGTACCAGGTCTATCTTATCGAGCACGTTTTGCCCACCATGTCCCCTGTGGTATCCCGGCGCTTTTTACGCAGATGCTGAACGAAAGCTCGATGTACCAGTATGAAACATCGAAATCGGATCGATCAGTTTTTTGTTAATCGGTGTCGTACGAGTAGTATACCTTTTGATTTATGATTCGTAGGCAGTATACCTTTCGACTTATGTTTTGTAGGCAGGTTTAGATATACTTTACAACAGCAGTAACTGTTGACTACTTCGCTGAATATACCACAGGCTTTGTAGTATCTGTATGATACGATAGAAACAAAGAGCACGTCTGCACACGAAGGTCCTTGGCAAACTCTGTGATTGATATTTGGCGTGATTGTTGCTACGTAGTTCGAGGTATTGAACTGCCTTCTCCTCGGCGAAAGAGCCGGTGAAACTCTTATTATAGCTGGTACATCTAGATAGAGATGTATGAGTAGGGCGAAAGGGATTTTCTCAGAGGCTCATCCCCACCACGGCCGTATTCGTTTGGCTACCGCAACATCTCTGGGAGTAGACATTCCGACCCCGAGGAAGCATCTATACGAAACGAGAGTGTGGTGATAGGCCCACGTCTCCTTCACCTAGACATAGCGGTCGCGTTGCTGGCAGCAGATCCCTCCCGCTGGCTCATCGAATGCCCCACCCGTGCTGCCCTCGTTTCATCTGGATACCTCTTGGCCAGGTATTCCACGATGAACCCAATTGGATTGTCGGGTTTCTCAATGAGTAGCCGCTCCACGATCTGAATGAAAAGACTGAAGCAACGGAAGCAACGAAAGCATCCAGCAAGCACCGATATGGGAGATGGGAGGTGCGACGAGGTGCCGGAGTCGATCCACGCCGCGCTCTGATTGATGATATGATTTTCTTGGTCTAATGAACATCTACCAGGTATCTCCGTGACAGATACGCTGTCTCCCCATCGACAAATCCCTCGGACGCACCTGTTAATGTTCTTGGAATTTAAGTATTCCTTCAACTCCGCTTGAACATCAGCAGTGCTTGGGTCAGCCATGGCAATCCCTGCCGTGGAAGGGAGGCGCTGCAGTTTTCGGCGCTGGACTGGCTATGCACGTACGTACAGTATTCTGCTCCACCGTCCACGGTCGGTATTAGGGAGCCGAAAATGACGGTTACATATGCGTACAATTTTACTATGTGGCGTTACGGTTCTACACCTGATTGGATCCATAAAATACCGGCTCACCTCCGAGGGACTTCTCGTAGGGACAAATTTTGTAATAGACTATGAATAGACGTATTACGCAGCTGGCAAAGTTGAGTATCAACTACAGGAGTATTTAATCAGTCGAAATTTAAAGCTTCAATGACGGCCGAGCAACTTTTGCACAACAACAGCAAGATATAATAGGCGGTGTGTGCGGTGTGGAGGCAAAAGACGACCGCAGGAACTATACTGCTACCATTAATACTACTGCTGTGCTCTGTAGTGGTTGCAGGGGACATCCTGCTGCTGTGCCGCAGCTTTTGGGTCCACTATATACGTCAATGAAACTGTGACGAGCTTGTCGATACAAAATACCAACCGCACAGCTCGAACAACAGCAGAGATAGATGGCGGTGCGTGGTGGCGGTGCAGGCAAACGGTTGCGACAGCAGGCACGTGCGTACTGCTGTCCTCCCGACTAGTTGAGAATTGCACTGCTGCTCAGAACAACAGCACAGAGGAGTACAGCAGTTTTTTTATGGTGGCGGTTGTTGATCGTTGTGGTTGGTGTCATTTGGAGTCGGGATGCCACTAAAATAATTATTCATGCTGTACATGCGCCCGCGCCCCCAGCTCTCTCTGCCTACCGTCCATCCTCGGTGCTGCATCGTAGGCTCCGATACACGCAACTAGTCATATAGTACACCCCGGATGTGCCACCTTACGCGCATGATTTTGCCTGCTGCTGCTGCTGGGCGCCTGTTGCTGCTGGAGGATGAGTATACTTTTGTCCGATGGCAGTTTATCTCACACTGTAAATCCAACATCCGAGCAGCCTTTCCTTTTGGGAGCGGCGAAATGAAAGAGAACGCTTGACATCGCACCCGCGTTCGCGATTCACGGGGGAGGGGCGTTGGAGTCGATCCTCTCGCCACAGCAACACTGCTTGCTATGAAATGCAGAGTGCACCTACACCGCAAATGCCCTGCGGTATAAGCGGACATCGACCCTTCGAAGCAGACGATGCAAAGGGCTAACAGAATGTGACTCCTATATGATGCTACTGCTTATTATGAGGCGTTCTACGATAGAGTTTCACCCTATTTTTTCTGAAGCTCCTCACTTAGGGAGCTCCACACCTCACCAAAAACATGACATCAGCAAAAATCAAACTGCAGCCCGATGAATAATCCTATGGCCCAGGTATACAAAAACGTCATTTTCGAAACAAGATTGGCCTTGCGACGATTTTGGGTTAAGGAGCTCCGTCATTCAAAAAACTTTTTTTAGCCGAAATGCGCTACCTCTATCATCATCGTCGAACGCCTCTATCTTTTTTTAAATTATTTATTTGCCTTCTGACAATGTGCAGGGCGTTATTCATTCAAAATGAAAAGGCTGACATAATTCATCGAATACCACTAACTTCATCTAACCAATTCTCCTTCCCTGCGTATACTCACTTGAATATGCACCCCCACCATTTACCGAGATACTTTACCTACTATGCATCTATACGCCATGCGTCCTACTCCGCATCTACATTCCACCCCCACGCCATGGGAAGTAGTCCTCCCTCTTCCTCCCTTCTCCCCCTGGCGGCCTGGCGGTCTCGCAGGGCGAGCTTATATCGGTGCACTCTGCGCGAGATCGCGACCTGGGTAGTCACCGATATGACCTGGAAAAGGTGCTCCTTACACACCCTTTTTCTCGCTAAAGATTCCCCGTCCGTTCCTCCAACGATGCTCGCCGCCAGCTGGTCGATGAAATCGCTACCTTCCTTCCCGAGGCGTCCAAAGCTTTCCACCGCGAGGGTGACAAGTTTATGGCTGCGCTCGTCGAAGGACACTTGTCCTGCACGAGCGTAGTGGTTGCGCTTTCGCGCTTCAGAAGTGGAAGCGGCTGATCCGTCTCGATCAGCGCTGCCAGCCCGCATGTGGACCCTCGCTTGGGGGTCTGCATGCGTGATGTCGAGGAGTATCGCCTTGTTGCGGTGCTCTGACGACGTAGCGTCTCGGAGGCCAAAACAATCGCCCCTTTACGTTAGCGTACCACCGCCCCCCTGTGCATACCTGCTGGTCCATCCATACTTTCAATATTAATGGTATACCCTGGTATGGTATATCTCACATTGTAAATCCAACATCCGAGCTACCTCCCGTTTTGGGAGTGGCACATTGAAAAATAACGTTTGACATCCCACCCGCGTTCACGGTTCACGGGCGAGGGGCGTTGAAGTCGATCCTCTCGCCACAGCAACACTGCTCTGAAATGCAGAGTTCATCTACACCGTAAAATGTCCTGCGGTATATACGGACATTGACCCTTCAAAGGGCTAACAAAATGTAACTCCTATATGATGCTATTAATACTGTACTTATTAAAAAAAATCGTCCCTTTGTGTTTGCGTACTACCGCCCCCCTGTCAAGATTCAAAGGACAGCTCGAGCATACCGCCGCCCAAAATCCAAGATCGTGCCTGCGTGCGTGCTTGAATCTTTCTGCCCCCTAACGTGCTGACGGCGAGGCAAGCTGGGGGAACGAAGGGCGAGGGCGGGCGTCGGAGCCGTCGATCCTCGAAGAGAGCGCTCGAAGAAATAAAATTAAACTCGAGATATTTTGAGGTGCCGAGATTCCGATAGCCCGGAATAAAAAATATTTACCGTGCTTTTGCTGCATAGGGTTGACCCATGATCATCATATATATGTTTACAAGGGCTCCGCATGGGTGCCTGCCGGCACCCATGCTCCGGATAGGGAAATATACCTCAGTGCCAAGTGGTGTGACTATGTCTAAGCAAGTGGACATAAATAAATGCACCATTTGATCTTGTTACGAACAGGATCAGGGCAATGCCAAGTAGCGCAGGAAAAAAAACAATGCCGAGTGTCAGTTCTCAGTTTTTGTATCTGTCTCACTCGAATTATTATGTAGACCAACGTTTATAGCATTTTTTTGGGACGTTATTATCGCTGTCTTTTTCAGTCATCTACTCGGAAGCCCAAAAATCAGAACCGTCTATAATTATGGGCCAGAAAAGCATCGATAATTTGGAGCTCAGTTGCTGCCGGCGGGGGCAGCAATCAGCTCAGTTCTGATAGTTTTATCATATTTCGCAGAACTGATATTATAGGGCTTCCCCGTGAAAACGACGTGAAAGAACATCGTCTCAATCGATATACTCTGCTTCGAACGGCGAACGGACTGATTGACCGTGAACGAAGTAGATAGAGTAGGGCCTACCTAAACTAAAGGCACTACTAAGTGATACCGACCAAATGGAACGAGAACATGTAAGTGTACGATATGTCGAGTTGTTAGTATTACGGGGAACATGGTAAATAGGACCAAATTATTGTTACCAAAAAAAGGTAAATACATAGGACCGTAGGTCCTATTTACTATGGTCCCCCGTAGGTATTAATGGTGAATATCTTGCACCACAGGGGACAGGGGTGAACATACATACATTCATAGAGCACCCGTTGTTGTGGTGATAGTGGTAATTGTTGGTTATGGTCTTGCAAAAGGCGGTTGGAAATATTATACGCACGTTGCAGCAGTAGTGGTGGTGTAACTATAATAAATTACCAAAAAACGAGGCAACAATATCATATTGTTGGCTCATGCTTGGATACACGCAGAGGCACATCAGCTTTTCGAGCTTGGAGCCTCTATTCTTACGTTCAATCATGACCAAGTATTAGTAGTGGGCAAAATAGTTTCGATCGAATTTTTTTTTGACCATTTCTCCGATGAAATATTTGAAATCCCATCCTAGAGAAAACATCCATCCTAAACTTCTATCTCATACTGTTAGGACCTTTTATTTAGGGTGTGTCTAAACAGAATCGAAAAGCGCAATCGAAAATCGAATTCATTTCGATTTCGATAAAAATTAGCCAAGGTGTGTCCAAACAGAATCGGAAATTGAAAATAGAAATCCAGGCGAAAAGCAACGTAGAGCACAACCTACTTGGGCCGTTCGCAACTGTGTGCACACATGCCGGCAATCTAGCGCTCGGCAACACAGATCCACCACAGAAGCAGGCAAATGCGACGGTAATTCGATTCCGGGAGGTCGTTGGGCCTCCCATGGAGGTGGTGGCGCGTCCAACGTTGACGCCCCGGGATCAAACTTTAAATACTTCTGAGAACGAACTTCCGATCTCGTTCTCGAGAGTATCATCCTCAGCTTACCTCGAACTATGTTCGCTTAGGCTCGAACGCCGGGAAACAAAGACCCGAGAACGTCGGGGCTAGAGTTGTGGTTCGCCTGCTGTCTGTCTACGGGGGTCTGTGCGGCTGCGTTGCCGTGCTAGCTGTGGGTAGGATGCTGTGTACATCGGTCCTGATGTGATATTTTGACGTGGCAGCGCTGACCAGTGGGACGCGCTGAATTGTTGCTGTTCGTGCTTTCGATTTCCTTTTCGATTTCCAGCCGTCAACTTTTGGAATTTTTGCATTGGGTTGTAAATCGTTCATTTTCTCGGAACTTAAAAAACGAAGGGGAACATGTTTGAACAAAGACCAATCAGCGCCTTGTTTACCATCATTTCGATTTTTGATTTTCGATTTCGACTCTGTTTAGACACGCCCTTATAGAAAAGCAGCGAAACGAATATACAACACTTGGCCGAATTCGTACTCTCCAACAACCTTCAATACGTTCCATCGGCGAAAAATATGACGCGACGAAGTATAAAATACCAAATCACCGGGATATCCAACGATCTGGTACCAAGAACGGCGCGATACCCCGAGAAGGCGCGTGTGGTCGACCCTCGAATAGAGAAGGGCAAGGAAAGGCAGTCACCGAGTAACGGCAAGACCGAGAGGTTCGAACAGACCGATGGCGGCCCGCAAAGCAAGGCAGTCGGTAGAAAGCGGTAGCATCAGCAAGGCCGCGAGATCTCGAACCTCAGAGAGAAAAAAGGTAAGGTCGAGCCTGTCACAAGAAGGTCTTCGCGGAGCGAAAAAACAATGAACCAAATCTCAGACCGAAGAAAGTAGATCCTCCGTGTCTCCTCTCCGCAGCAAATATCCCTCGAGTTCGGGGTCGCCGCGCTCGTCGGTGACGCGAGACTCCGAGACGCACGCACGAGAGAACACCCGTCGGAGCCCGGCGAGCGCGACCCTCGAGGAAAGCGGTCGAAAAAGCAAGCGCGAAGGTAGGGGAGCTAAGGCGTCCGGAGTCCCAGACAAACTTCTAGAAAATATCGAAAGCGGAGGCTTCGCTCAGGCCCAGAAGAACAATATGTACGAAGTATATTTATATCCCACGTAGATATCCAAACCCCATGATGTGCTCGGGGAGAAAATATAAATAGGCCTTTTATATTCGTACGAGTATCTGGAATGAAACAAAACAGAATGGACATTACGTTTATCATGCGTATCCATATTGGGTATATATATATATATAATATATATATATATATGTATGTCCTCGCCCTGGATATTGATACCCACACAGCCCTACGAGTACCTAGCTTGCAAGCTGTTTTTCTCGTTATTCCTGTAAAAACGTGATTTTACGTGTACTCGTACGTTTGTGTTAAGATCTCGGACAGCGGGACACTTTCTATCCCTGGACAGGTCTGCTTATTAAGCCGGTACTCGTTGGTACTCACGTTGATGTTCGCTCAGAGATAAAAGAGTAGCTTTATTCCTTTCGTGCACGATGGACACCGAGACCACGCTCGTGCCTCTTTGGAAAACCCCTGGTTTTCCACCTAAGATACGCCTTCCAAGTACTACAAATACGATCCCAGTGCCAGAACCCAGGTAATTACCGGGCTTTCAACCTCATACAAAGCAGTATCATAACACTAGCCCACTCTCATGAGCCGCATATGCAGAATTATGCGAAATTCATGGAAACCCCGATTTCACAAACTATAACATGAGTCGAAGATACGGCTCCTCAAAACCCACACCCACACCTCTGAACGGCAAGGCAACGAAGCCGGGAAAGTATGTAAACATAAAATGAAGGGAAGGCGTAGCCTTGAGGGGCAGGAAGAAATCGTCAACGAAAAATCATCTCAATGTCACCCGCAACGGGGGGGGGCGAGGAAGATGCAGGGAAAAGTGAAAAGTGAATTAAAAAAAACAAGAAGAAAAAATACACGGAAGATGTCAAGAACCACACAGAAAACCCAGCCTACAACTCGGGAAACGTGTCCTGTGCCACAAATGAGTGGGCCGATTACCCAGACCAGCCCCGACACTGAGCAGGGGGGGTAGGCAGGACAGAATACGCAAAAACCATCCCCAACCAAGCCCAAACAACCAAGGAACACACCTGCCAGAAAACCCCCGACCCGTAAACTCGGAAAACGTTAATTAATAAGTTAAAAAACCACCCCCCAGAGTCCAGAAAAACGTCAAGCGAAAAATATCGAGAACAGTCGGGAAGCGAAAGTCAGCTAACCACGGCGGCGCCTCGAGATTCGTCTACGTTACGCTGGACCCCCCGTGCAAATGCGCTAGCCAAGTGAATTTGTAGACACCAAGGGCCACGTACAACTCTCGTCGAAGTCGTGTAGCGCGCCAGAGAAAGAGGAAGCTTGGTTGGTCATGTCGCCCAAAAATCGAACCAAATATACTCCATCCGTAGGCGTAGTCGCGTTGATTTTCCCGAGTCACCACAGACCGTCGTCGCCCTTGTACCAAAAATGGGCCCCGTTGGGAAGCACGGTGTTGCAGTATCGGCGGAGTCAGTCGGCGTGCGAGACGCAGCCATAGCCGGGTGCCAGAAACCGCTCACCGTTACTCCGAGAGAGCTCCCGTTGTGCCGCGTCGATTCTCATTCAGCGGTACAGGCGGTTGGTTTGTCGGTGCTGGTTCGGGGTGCCGGCCCAGTTGCGCTAAATTGCGTGGTGAGAAAGCTAAAGGTCCATTTCCCGTTCCCAGGATGGACGGGAGAGTCCACTCCGGTGCGTCTCGTACATCACTGCTGTGACGCCACCTCGACCTCGAACCGATTGGTGTCCCGTAATCTTTCCCACTTCGAGTCGGTGAAGAGGTGTCGAGACGTCGTCCTGGGTGACGTGGTACGGGGGAGATTCTTGGAGAAGTTGTTGGGCACGTGCTGCGTCACCCCCGCTGCCAAGTACTTCGGCATGTCGCCGCCTGTTTATTGAACGACGAGCCTATTCGCATTTATGTGCCGCTACTCATGCACCCCTGGGTCATGCAGGCTTGCCATTCCACGGCTTCCAGTCACCTAGGAACCGCGCGCACCCGTATGCTCCAACGTTTCTACAGGTGGGTCGGTATGAGCATCTGCCCCCGGTGGTGGTTACGCAACTGCTTGAAGTGTGAAGCACGAAAAACGTTGCGTCAGACGGTCCGGTGGCCCCTCATCACATTGCCCTTGCCAGAAGGGCCCGGCATCGCCGTCAGCATCGACTATTTCGGCCCCCTCCCGGTGACGCCTCGAGGAAGTACCTACATCTTGCGTTTCACTGATCGTTTCAGCTGCCGAGCCGACATGTACGCTGTCACTGCGGCAGAGTTCACCGCTGAGGGCACGGCTAACATTCTCATCAACCGGTATATCCCTCTCTGGGGGTGCCCGTGCAGCATCCTCTCGGACAACGGCCTCCAGTTCTGCTCCAAGCTTTCGCACGCCGAATACCAGCTTCTCGGGGTTCGAAAAATTGCCACCAGCTCCTACCACCCAAACGGCAACGGTGGGGTGGAACGTGTACTACACACGATGGCCCAGATGTTGGCAATGGTCGTCAACGAGCTCCAAAACAACTGGGATGAACAGCTCCCTCGTGTCGAATTTGCGTACAACCATTAGGTCAGTGCCGCCACGGGTTTGACTCCCAACGAGGTACATATGGGTCGGCTGCCACGCCTCCCCCTCACGATTTTCGAGCGTGCTGGAGTCGCCGTCCACCAAAGCTTGACCCGCGACCACCTCGCCTATTGCGACTTGGCGACGGACCGCCAGCAGCGCGCGTACAATATCGTTCGCGAACACCACGCCCTCACTGTTGCCCGCGTGAACCGCCGAAACTCCGCCCTCGCCGACACTCTACGTCCGGCCCCCAAATTTGGCGTTGGCGGCTGGGCGTGCGTGTACAATACGGCGGCCACCATCCGCCAGGGCGCAAAGCCCGACAAGGACGCCAAGGTCCTCAAGGCCAAACTCTCACCCAACTGGACAGGCCCCTACAAAGTTCTCGCAGTTGGCCCCAGCTCCTTTCTCAGCGGACACCCCGGACGGATCTTCTCTTGGGCAAAGCTCCTGTTTTTGGATCTTCCTTCTGATATGCCCGGCGCGGATGCTCGTCGGCGCGTTTCAGTTCAACGGTGCAAGCCCGCGTTGCGTGCCTGACGCAAGGGGGGGGGACGACTGCCGGACGAGTAGAACGATCCCCGCGTCGGTGGTGTGCGAACGGCCTTTGGTAGCCAGCTCCTGAACCTCCGAAAAAGGAGGGCGCTGGTGGGAAGGGAAACACGACAAAAAGTCGGCTGGCAAAACTTCCGGCCGGCCAAGGGCTATGTAGCGCATGGCGGCGTTGCACGCGGGCTCGGCCTGTTGTTCCCGAGCACAATCGGTGTGCGAATAGCGCGCTGCAGAATCACCGAACTGAAATTCGGCAGCTGCGCCGAGGGCGTTCAAGTCATTCGAGGGGACGGGAGGCGCGTCAGTTGGCAGCGAAGGCCGTAAAAGAGAGGTCCCCACGGGCTCGGCGCGGTCGCCTTCGGACGGGATGGGTACCGGCGGAACCAACGAAGCGGCAGGAGCCGGGGCCAAAACGACTGGTGCGGGAGGTCGCGGCCGTGGGGCTCGCGGCGGGGTGATAGCACGCCGGGCTGATGGTCTAGGGGCCCCACCGGGCCCGAAGCCATAATCAACAGCAGGCGGCGCGGAGCCAGGGGCGGCGGCTGTTCGCCGGCGTATCCGAGTCGAAATGCGGCCCGAAGGTGGCAAAATATTCAGAGGCGCCAGGTTGCCAGGCGGTGATGGGGCAGACGCGGCCGGATCAGTGATCACGGCGGAATATTCTCCCTGTAAAGTGCTCGTCGAGGGAGGAGCGCGCTAGGCGACATTCGTCGCCGCTGCGGGGGCTGCTGCAGAGCCCTGGCCTGAAGGGGCAGACGCGGCCGGAGCAGTGCTCACGGCGGAATCTTCTCCCTGTAAAATGTTCGTCGGGGGAGGAGCGCGCTGGGCGACAATCGTCGCTGCAGCGTGGGCTTCTGCAGAGCCTTGGTCGCCCCCGGGGGGCACGACAAAAATCGAAGCGAAAGCGGCGTCGGCGGCGGGTGAAAAACCCCGCAGACCAGGACGGCGCTCGACGGTGGTGACGGAAGCAGATACACGAGCGACGAATCTCCCCAGAGGAGCAGAGAGGCCGTCAATGCGAAAATCACGAAAATCCGAAGAGGTGAAAGGCAGCCCACCCAAGACGGCACTTTCGGTGCGGGGCACCAGCCCACCCACACCTACTCCGGGGGTCGGGGAAGAGCGAGTGCGAAGCCCGCAGGCTCAATTGAGGAAGATACCCCCGTCCTCGACCGGTGTGAAGCTGCTAGGCCCACTGCGGTCGTGTTCTGAGGCGGGCTCTGGCAAGCGGGAGAGAAAATCAGCATTTCCGTTGGCGCTGCCCTTGCGGTACTCGAGGGTGTAGTCGAACGTTGTGAGGAACTCGAGCCACCGCTGGACTCGCGCGTTGTGATCCCCTACTTTGCCGATGCGCTCAAGTGCTTTGTGGCCCGAAAATATGCGAAACTTTGTCCCCCGTAGGTAGCCTCGGAGTCGTTTGATAACCCAGACAATGCTGCCAGCTTCCAGGTCCAACGGGGTCATGTGCCTCTCGAAATCGGGGGTAGCGCGGCTGATATAAGCCATGGGCCGTACCGAGCCGTCCAGTTTTTCTTGTTCAAGCGCGGCACCAAAACCGTCGATGCAGGCGTCACAGTACACGCGAAAGGGCGGAAGCCGTCGGCTACAGCGTCCCAGTCCGGGAAGACCAAAATTGGCGGGGCAGGGAGCTCGGCGGGGATCTTGCGAACGATAACTTCCATGGCCGGCGTAAAGACGTACATAACCCCCTTCTGGAGGAAGGCAGTGAGAGGACGGATCCTTTTAGACAGGTCGGGCAGGAATTTGCGATAATATCCCACGCCGCCCATCAACGCACGGACCTGCTTGAGGTTCTTGGGCATGAGCATTTTCATCAAAGCCGAAACTTTTTCCGCATTGGGGCGTATACCCGCGGGCGGAACGGAGTGGCCCAGAAAATTAGCGTCCGTGGCGCCGAGACGTCCTTCGAGGGGGAGAGCTTGAGGTTGTGTTTGCGCAGGCGTTCGAAAAAGGCTCGTATCGTCTTGACGTGGGCCGTCGGATCAGAGTCGAAGACGACGATCACATCATCGAGGTAGGCCGCCACCTGTGCCAGACCTTTGATGGCTTCGTTAATCACTTTGACGAACCAGCCGGGCGAAGCACTGCTGCCTTGGGGCATGACGAGCCACTCGTAGAGTCCCGTAGGAGTGCAAAATGCCGTGAGAGGGACGGTGTCTTTGTGCGCGGTAATCTGGTGGAACAAGGAGACCAAATCGAAGAGAGAAAATACCCGCCCCTTCCCCAGGGAGTCGAGGACTTGATCCACGCGAGGAATAGGCACCTGGCTGAGGTTGCTGATCTGGTTGAGTTTCTTGTAGTTCACGGTGATCAGAACGCCCCGAGACTTTTTCGGGATGACCACCAGCGGGCTCGAGTACGGAGAGGTCGAGTGCTGGATCAGAACTGCCGCTAGAACTGATCCAAGGTGGCCTCCACTTCCTTGGCCAGGATAGGATTGATGCGGTGCGGCCTGGACGTGACAGGAGCGCTTTCTTCCGGGACCGAAATCACGAAAGGCATCAACGAGCAGGAACCAAAATCAGATTTGGAACTCGAAAAAACGTCCGGAAAATTGCAGGGAACACCCCCCAGCCCTTCGATGGCCTCAGGGGTCCAGTCCGTGCCGTGAAGGTCAAAAGCCACCTCCTGCAGATGCAGCGGCAAACGTGCCCAGACGAGCAGGAACGAAACGCCCTGTTCTGGGCTCAAACGCTCAAGCAGTGCAGGCGAGGGCGAGGCTGGAGCTGCGAGGGAGGAAGCTGTAACTGCTGAGACCGGAGACACCTCAGATAGTCCTGAGGGAGGGCTGGTGGCTTGGTTGTCCTGATGAAAAACGTCCAGCGGAACGCTCAGCAGTGGGGCGTGGGCGGCGCCGAGGATATCTCCTGGCTCGAGGGCCGCCACTCCAACGAGGGGAAGAACCTGTCGCCCGGAGGCGACGAAGTGCTCCTCAACCGAGGGCAGGTCGGACTGAGGCATCATGTCGACCAAGTAGTGTCCCGTGAGTGCCGGGGAGACATCGCTTCGAACCAAATCAATCGCAAGGAGTTGAGGATCGTCAGACAGGGTGACGCCTGCCGCGCCCTCGTAGCGGAAATGGAAGCCCCCACCCGAAGCGGCGGGGTCGATGGCGTACACGGACATGCCTGTCGGGGCGTGGTGGAGTAACTCGCCAAAAACGCGTTGGTCTGACGGGAGAGATAGCAGAGAGCGGTAGGAGCGGCTATTAAAACGCATCCAGCTGTCACGTCCCAGTAGTACTGCATGCTGCATGGCTGAGGGGGGAACAACGTAGGCCCAAACAGCGAGGGAGCACGTAGGCTCATTTTCTCCAAAAAATTGGACGCTCAGGCGTACACTCGTCGGTGTCTTCAGATTGGTTGATTCGCCAAATCCCCCCAGGAACGAGGAGTGCATTTTTGCTCGCACGCGATGGATGCCGCACCAACCGAGAGCATGCGATCCAAAACATCTCGTCGAATGAAAGTCTGTGGGGAGCCAGTGTCAAGAAGCGCCCCGCAACCATAAGGTGCAAGAACGCCAGCTCCGCTGTGAATCGCGATTTTGGTTGTAAAAGAGGCGTCATCGAGGGTAATGGTGCCCTCGACGAGGCAGGGGCCGTGTTCTGGCAGCGCAAGGAAGGGGTCGACACTAGTTGCGACAGCCAAAACCTCGGGGCTGTGATCAGCCGGTGCGTCAGAAAAAAAGGTCGAAAACTCCAAGGGAGGACCTGGGCAAGTGCGGGCCACGGCCAAAGGGCGAGGCGGCGCTGGTGAAATCTTATGAATTCTGTCAGTCGTGGTCGGAGTGCAAAATTGATGAGAGGAGGCGGGGGGTGCCAACCCGGCCTCACTTGAGCGGAGGGTGTCGCGAACGGCGGAAAGAGCTTTCGCGAGCAATTTTTTCCCACGCCACCGAGAGGGGTCTTGAGCCTCGGGGTCGTCTGCCCGGAGACCGATGCCCCACACGGGGTCAAAAGGGCTGGCTTCAGCCAATTTTTTGTTGCCAGTGTTCAATAGCTGCTGCTTCATGACCGGGTTCTGCGTGATTTTGGGAATAAAACCAGCAAGGACGGCGTCTTCCCGAACGCGGTCCCAGGCGGCGCAGTCCAAGTTGTGCACGCTTCGACCGAGGCGTTTGTGCTCGCGAGGGTCTGGCGAGGCCATAATCCGCTCCGCTGTGTCGTGGTCTAGGAAAAGGCGAGCCTTTTCAGCCATCATATACTGCTCCTCGCAAGAATATAGCACACCGTCCATGACAAAAACCGAGGGGGGCCACTGCAAAAAATAGGAGGGGGGCAGCCAGAAAAGTACCACCCGCTCCGTTGAATACTCGAGAGTAGGGCCAAAGACCGAAGATGTCGAGTCGTCGGTGGCCGCCGTTGCGGTGTGTGTGGGGGGGTGTGCTTCTCTGAGAACACTGAACCCCTGGTGCACGAGGCGAGTCCGGTTCCACGTATACTGGCTCGGTGTCACCATTGCCCGTAGGCAAATAATCGCCAGAAGGTTCGCTTACTGCGCCCGATGATCTCTGTTCTGGACCGAAGGGGGCAGGGGGCTCTGAGCCCGTTCTGCTTGACGAGAGCTACGATTCCTCCGAATTTAACGGGTATGCTGTCCGGTTGATCTGACCGGAGGCTGTGGAGTCACCACTGGCTCGACGGGCAGTACCAGGTTTTCCCTGTTTCACTGGAGACGAAGGAGCGCGGCGAACGTGGAGTGGCGTGCGCGAAAACGAACGAGGGCCTGCAGAACCAATAGACGACTTCGAAACCGGTGCTCCGGCGGGGGGCAACAAAGAGTCCACCGGAGAGGGCTTCCGTCCTGTCCACCTGGTGGGGAAGGGGATCGAGGTAGCTAATCTTGTCGACTCTTCCTTGATAGGAAAAAGAGTGGAGTGGCCACCGTTATTGCGACGAAACGCCGAGTCGAGCTTCAACCGAGATCTCGGGGTTTCGGTGTTTGCCTTCCCGCACCTCAAACCGATCGCCATCGCATGGCCGGGAGGTGAAAGAGGGGGGCACCCCCGCTGAAACGAACGACGCGACGGCGCGACACGCGTGGTGCCGCGCGGTGCGTGGTTCGGGAGAGCGGCGTTTATCGCGCCTGTTCTCGTGCCCAAGGTGAGGGGAGCGGCGTTCGAGCCGCGGGCTCCCGTCGTCGGCGAAGACGCCCGGGGACTCCCCGGTAAAAGCGGTGGAGCTGAGTCGCTGCGTCGGTCCGAAGTACGGAGCAACGCGCGGGGGGGGAGCAGCGCAGGGCGGCGCTGAGTGCTGAGCGAGCCTGGGACGCGTGCATCTTGTGAAATCAATGTATTTTCTCCCGGCAATGCTGGCGGCGGGCGGGCAGGAGGAGCCGAACCGCCGTCAACCTTTCAGTTACCGGCGCGGAAGGTGCCTGGCTGGCGTCCGTTGGTGTTTTCGTCCGAATTATGCGAGGCACCGTAGCGAAGCCCCGACGCGAGAGCCGGGGTGGAAGAGGCAGGGGTGGTCGAACCACCACCGTGGTAGCCGGAGTTAGACTGTTGGTGCCCTCGTTCCGCGTGTGTGTTGTAGCCGTCACCTTGTCTGTGGCCCTGGCCGTGATGCTGCCCTCGCGACTGGCCGGAGCGACGCCTGTTTTTCTTATGGTTGTGCTTGTTCGGCCGTGAGTTATTTTTGCGGCGGTGTCGGGTCATGCGTTCTTGCCAACGACCGGACGCCGCGCCGTCGTCGCCGAGCGTTCCGAGGTCGGGGTTTAGAATACCGCTGAGGTTTTGAAAGGGGTGCCTACACTGTCTGAGGGAGTGTGAGTCTTCGTGGCAGTTCAAACAGCGGCCTCTGTTTTCGCTGAGGGCGGCCGCGCGGGCGGACGATGAAAGTAGACCGCTCCAGAGGGGAGGGTGCTCGGTCTGGATGGACATGTAAAGAGCGTGAACTTCAGCATGGTGGTGTTCTTCCAGGGGCCAGCAGTTGGAAGCGGTGTCAAGCCACGGGTCGAGGCAGTCAGGGATGGACTTGTGGATGTTCATCACAAGCGGATTATTGCGCGACCCCGTCTGCCAAACAGGCGACTGGGGAAGCGTCCGGCCTGGCCGCACCCATTACTGGCGGGCCGGGACCCCGACGGGGCGGATGACCGCACACTCGTCGAAGAAGCAGGCAAAGAAAAATGTTTTTCGTCGTTGATGGCAGGTGTCTTATTATTCGCGAGAGTCTCTAAAGCCAACGACATGGCGTCCAAAGTACCAAATGGCCTCGATACCGTAGCCAAAACTCCCGGGTACAGCGTGGGCATCAAGCTGGGGAACTGCTCGTTCACTACCATCTGAACAACCTCCAAAACAACCTCCACCCCCGGTGCCAAAACATGATCAGTCCCCGTCGCTGCCGACACCACTCCTCGAAAAGCACGGCTAAAATCGCAAAAGGGGGTCCCGTTAGGTACGCCAAAATTATGCAACTTGGTGTAGCTGGCCCCCGTGTCGATGCGGGCGGAATGGTTGCTCAGCGACCTCAGGAGGAGCGTGAACGCTTCCGGTCCCGTCGATCCGGTTGCGAGGGCGCGCGATACCTGCCCAAAAAAATCATCCATCAAGATAGTGCGGGGGGCGGTCGTGGGCTTGTCAGGTGCGATGGCGCGCGCGAAGGATTTCTTGAGGAGGTACTCCCAACCGGGGATCCATTCGGTAGAACTAAGGCCTTCATGGCTACCATCGTTGCACCGGATGAGAATATCAGGCGTGGAGGCCTTAACCGAACGAGTGAGCTGCTGCACGGCGTCAGAAGGATTGATCGAGGAGGGGAAAGGTAGACATATGCACGTCTATCTTTTTTCATCCCGTTTCCAACGAAGCAAGGAACATACTATTAATACTACTACTCGTACCTCGGGTGCAAGAAATCACACTCTCCTCACGGAAAGTTCCTCCTGGAAAAAATGTGTTCACCTCGCTTATCAGTGTAGTAAATAATCAGTCAGGTCGTGCACGCAGTAGAAGCGCATCTTATAGATTATAGCCATCAAAGCACATCAGATTCTGTGCTGATGGATATGACCGCGTTGTTGCTCGTAAGCTATACTCAACGATCTATTTAGTATACGTACCGATGTTATGATTCTGCTTTGTATGAGGTTGAAAGCCCGGAAATTACCTGGGTTTAGGCACTGGGATCGTATTTGTACTACTTGGAAGGCGTATCTTATAGGTGGAAAACCAGGGGTTTTCCAAAGAGGCACGAGCGTGGTCTTAGTCTCCGTCGTGCACGAAAGGAATAAAGCTGCTCTCTTCTATATCTGAGCGAACAACAACGTGAGTACCAACGAGTACCGACATAATAAGCAGACCTGTCCAGGGATACAAAATCTCCCGCTGTCGGTGATCTTAACAAGTGGCGTCGTCGGCAGGATAAAATGCTAACACCACGCCCCCACTGTTGCCCGCGTGAACCGCCGAAACTCCGCCCTCGCCGACGCTCTGCGTCCGGTCCCCAAATTTGGCGTTGACGGCTGGGCGTGCGTGTACAATACGGCGGCCACCACCCGCCAAGGCGCAAAGCCCGACACGGACGCCAAGGTCCTCAAGGCCAAACTCTCACTCAACTGGACAGGCCCCTACAAAGTTCTCGCAGTTGGCCCCAGCTCCTTTCTCAGCGGACACCCCGGACGGATCTTCTCTTGGGGCAAAACTCCTGTTTTTGGATCTTCCTTCTGATATGCCCGGCGCGGATGCTCGTCGGCGCGTTCAACGGTGCAAGCCCTGTGCCAACCCCCACGACCGTGGGGACATGCCGAAGTACTTGGCAGCGGGGTTGACGCAGTACGTGCTCAACAACTTCTCCAAGAAATCTCCCCCGTACCACGTCACCCAGGACGATGTCTCGACACCTCTTCACCGACTGTCGCCCGCCGCCGGGCGCACAGGCGTTCACGGCGGCCGAACAAGAGGCATCAGCGGCCGCTTGCACCGCCACCGACGCTACCAAAGCCTCGGAGACCGCCGACAGCGCCTCGAAGGCGGCCGCCGCGGCCTCCGAGGATGCCGCGCGCTCCGCTTCCCGCGCCCAGGACTCTATTTCCCGCGCCAGGGAAGTTCTGCGGGCCGCTCGGGCGGACAGCAGCACGAAGACCCGTCGTGTTGCCGAGGCGGGGACTTCAGGGTAGCGCTTTCCGCTCGCCGCGACCGCGACGACGGCTACTCCAGCCCCCGGACGTGGCACCTCCGACTCGCTCCCTCCTAGCGCGATCGCGGCCGACTTAATAATAAGCAGACCTGTCCAGGGATACAAAGTCTCCCGCTGTCCGTGATCTTAACGCCGATGTGACGAATACAAACACCCATACGTAAATGTGTATGTGAAGGTGTTACCTACTGAGCTATAGGGGTAAAAGACCAATCGATGACCCTAGCCCAGGGTAATTCTTATGACACTCTCCCCCCCTATGAGTGTTACAAGGATTTCCCTGGGCTAGGTAATCGATCGGTCTTTTACCTCTATAGCTCAGTAGGTAATACCTTCACATTTGACGTCGTCCAGGTCACGGGTTCGAACCTCACCTCGAACGTTTCTTTTACAGAAACGCTTGCGCGTGCACACCTAAAAAACACATTTCCCTGCTTCCCCAGGTAATGAAAACGAAGCGGGTAGGTCAGCGTACGGACGTATGTATACGGTTCCGACGCCCCAAAAGATCCCGCCGTTTAGAGGGGGGGATAGTGTTATGAGGATTACCCTGAGCTGGGTAATCGATCGGTCTTTTACCCCTATAGCTCAGTAGGTAACACCTTCACATGTACCAGTAGCAAACATTACTGTTGCAGCCTCCTGTGACTAATGATGCCCCTTGGGAAACAAAACAACAAGTACAGAAGCAGCGAGTAGCCAAATAAAACCTGTCCTCTCTTCGTGGTGGCGCGATTAGGGCCCATCTTAACCAGCAACCTTTTTCATGATGATCGAATAGGGAGACTAAAAAAGATTTGATTCGAACAGAATTTCGTGAAAAATTTGCCTTTGGGTCCTATCGAGGAAAAACGTATATTTTTTTGAGATCCGATAACGCACAGGCGTCAACGAACACCAGAGGGCAACCAACGAGGCGAGCGACGGCCCGCGTCCTCCCCGGGGCGCCGCGGGCAGCGGCCGGTTGTTTCTGCCGGCACCGCCGAAGGGGCTATCGCTCTTGGGATGTCTTGGGTGGCTGGCGCAGCCCCGAAGCCCCACGCAGGCAGCAGCGACGGGGATACATCGATCGATTTTCTGAGCGAAGTCGTGATCTGGTCGGTGCTCGTGTGGTTCGCGAGGCAAAGAGGGATGAAAAACTGGGTTTGCGACGGCTTTGTAATTTTTTGAGGCGCCGCCGACGGTCTACTCTGTGCTAGGGACCGTCGGACCTCGCGCTGCGGCTGCTCCGGTGGCCCTGTCTCTCGGGAAAAAGTGGATCTCGCCTGTGAAGCAGTCGGCGACACGGCTCAAGTTTGCGTGGCTTGCGGTCGGTTTCAGGAATATGCCACGTCGAGTTGGACGAACTCCCCGATTTGAATAACACGAAGAGCAAAATAAGTCCCAATAGACTTCTTGTCGAATTCGTTTTTTCGTTTTAATTCGAATCAAACATCAAAATGCCTGCTGGGTGATTCACTTTTCGACCAATCAGATGCAAATCAAATAAAACGACAAAAAGATTGGCGGAGTATCATAAAAAAAGTTCTCGTTAAGATGGGCCCTTAGTATGATCATCCAAGACACGAACTCAAACTGGGAGTATTCTCGCTTCTCTACTACCAGGTATATTATTATTAATAGTTTCTTCTTTGGTGTGATTTTATCCTCCGGCGGATTGGTAAAAATAAAGCATAAGCTCACCAGACTTGCACGTTCAAATTTCGTGTCGTGTGTCAATTTAACCCAAAGTCGGCGTCCCCGGCGGCTTAGTAGGTGGTCCGTGTTCCTACTAAGATCAATTTCGTGGTTTCAAGTCTCGCCGAGTGAATACTCGTAAGGACTCTTTCATGCATAAAAAATTATTAGCCGAAAGCGCGAAAGCGTGAGTTAGCTACATTCAATGAAAATCGACGAGCAGTGGGAATGCTCAACCCTATGCGCGACAGAACATGAAGGCACGCACAGGGGGGAAGAAGGGACGACACCCGTGACCATGGCTTGTCCAGAAGAAGACCGCTGAGGGTAAAAATAAAAACATACGACGAAAATGAAAGTGATGGTTAAAAATAAAATAAAATAAAATAAAATAGCTGTTTCGTGAATGGTGTGGTCCTGATAACACGTAATGCATAATACATAGGGAAGCTGCGACCTCCGTAATGGGCTGGATTAAGGAGAACCTAATATTTCTTGTACTGTAGTGAGTAAGTCTACGGAAACACTGGTACGTATCATATTAACGTATACATCCGCCTATCATTCATACCGGTACACGGCACTACGGTGTGCGGGAATCATAATATTCAGGCAGATGAACACATCAGTTGAAGCACTACGCAGCTGACGAGACCTTTGAACAACACGCCAACGACGGTCGACGGGAGAGGAACGCCGAATACAGTACTACTCAAGACCCGCTTATAAAGCTATAAATAAGCAAATTCGGCGAAAATACTCGCGGGCACCAACAAATATTGAGTAAGTTGCGATCAACACATAGGTTGCTGACCGAGGTTTATCGGCAAAACGCCCGGCTACGAGGAAGATGCGGCAGCATAGGAACAATACTACACTTGTGCCACACCTTACTCGCGTAACCAAACACACCCACTGCTTGCGATGGCGAACCCCAACCCTCACTATCGTCCCCACTGGGCACATCTCTTGCAACGCCGGCGAGCAGTGGCCGTGTGGCATCATGCACAATACCAACAACGATCAGACAACACGAGTGAGCAAAGCAACGTCTTTAAGCTTTGCTTTGCCAATACGCCCTGTGGCCAATCAATATTTTATGAGAGATGATACTCGTCAGTAGCCATCATATTCGTTACTCGATTACACTTACGTCATCTGGTATACATTTACGCATTCTAGGTACAACAGACAGTTTTCCAGTCTGAGTTATAGTAGGATAGCAGCAGCTGTCTTTTTACACATTTACTGCTGTGCACCCGTACGCACAGAATAAAGTCCCAGTGACAAGTAGTGCCATGGATCTACTGCTGTGGTACGTACGTACATGATCTACGGCAGACAGCACATTTAGTACGTGCTGTCATTGGTAAACAATGGAAAGGATATCTTCAGTATCCCTCCGGGACCGGTAGCATAGTTTTACTGTAGTTCTGGTTGGAGGAACAACATAGACTATACACGGGGGTCATGGATATGTACCCCAAGATATCTTGTTTTTTGCAGTAAATCTGGGGGTTCTCTTCGTTATTTTATTTTGAACGGAATACGAGGGTGTTCCCTCATTTTTGTTTTTCTTTGACCGAAATGTAAGGGTCGTCCTTTGTTGCGAGCTGCGAGCGCACACGCGCACATCAGCTTTCAGCTGAGCAAATCAATCAACATTGTGGCTTGGGGTCACCACACCATCTTCTTCTTCTCTTCCAATTTGAAGCTTCACGTACAAGTCACCTGACAGTGGCTACGTGTTTGCCTCGAACAGTTTGACTGTGTATTGCCGGTCATCGGCAATTGAGTCTAGGCGTACACATCAGCTACGAGCGGGTACACACGCCAATCGCCATACCTAATATATTTAAGGTGCCACAGTCGCCCGCTTGTCCCCATCCCACAGGTAGAATCCCTCTCCCGTTTTCCGACCAAATTTGCCAGCCGCTACTTTTTCCCTCAGGCACTCAGGTACGACGAATGATGGCTCGTTCGGGTACTTGTGCGCCCAGCCATCCAGAATGGAGAGGCAAGTATCCAGTCCCACGTAATCCTACGATGCGTGGGAAGGCGGAAGAGCATGGAGAAGCTAACACACCCGATCCTACGATGAGTGCCAATGATATGCTTCCAATTTCAGTTTCTGCTAGCTAGCTCATCTTACCGCCAGTGTTAAAGGACCCATGGGATGACCTGCTCCGAGTTCCAAGGATTTATCGATATCTTCCACTGATCCGTCGCCTCGGTCAAGCATTAGCATCCCTTGGGCAAGACCAGGAATGAGCAATCTATGTACATACAATTCCGGCGCAAAACAAGAGGGTGCAGAGGCGAGCGTTAATCACGAAGGCACACGCCAGCAGCCTCAAATACCGCTTTCTTGCCCCTGTCTTTCACGGACAGAGTGCGAGTAAGAGCCCACCTGTTGACGATGAACCCTGGTGTGTCTTGGCAAGACACGGGGTGTTTACCGATACTCTCAACCCATGCTTTGCTCCTTTCAAAAACGGAAGGGTCCGTGCCGTCCGTTCGCACGACCTCGACGAGTTTCATCAGCTGCACAGGGTTGAAGAAGTGTAGCCCGACCACATGCGAGGGTCTCCCCGATGCCACGGCCATTTCCTACGCGGGTGCACAGAGATGCAAGACGCAATGTTCTTGGGCGGTTTCCGTGTTGGAGATATCCTTCACGTGGCGCTAACAACATACGAGGGTAATCTAATATATTTCCCTCAAGAAGGTGCGCCACGTAACATCTCCTGTCAAAGCAGCGACGTGTCTAGCGCCAAGAGCATAGCGAAATCCTGCCCATCAACAGAGTATGCCACCACCATTATTAGCGTTTGAGATTTGGACCAGCTTCGACAAAATGGTTGACAGTGCAGGCAAAATCTTCGTTACAGGTTCACTCTGAGAGCTTGCCTAGGCAGTCGGGGTTAGGGTTTAGCGTAGGGGTTGAGAGTCAAATACAATTGAACTATTCTATCGAGCCGGGCCAAGTCGTCTACACGGCTCTATGCTACGCACTCACCATAATGCTCAACGAAGACGTGTTCGAGGCCAGGATGCAATCCGGTGGAGTGATCCGCGCAAGCTCTTTGAAAAGCGGAAGCTTGATGTCTGGGTTCTCCGTTATAGCTTCGATCACCACATCGCAGTTAGCCAGGGCGTCCCTCTCGGAAGCGTAGGAAACGCGAGATGAAATTTCGTCCTTTTGCTTGTCGGCATCTGAGGCGGTCAGTTTTCCGTTTCTTACTTTCTTCGACATAATCTTCGACAATGAGTCGTCGATCCGCTTCCTTCCAATATCGATAGCATCTTGGCTAGATTCCACGGCTATAACGGAATAGGCAGGAGACGAAGCCATTGCGGCGACCTGCACAATGCCGTGCCCCATCAATCCCAAGCCCACCACGCCAACCTGTCAAAGAGGTGCAACGGATCGCCAAGGCAACAGTAACTTAAACGGCGATGAGGAAATCGGCATATCATACTTCGAAGTATACCTGGTATTTGACACAATCGCCTTTCATGCCGTGGGTGCCATGCATCTATCTATACCTGGTATCCTTTTTTTGTTGGGTATTCGTTTCATTCCGTTCATCCAAAGCACCACACATTCAAATATGATGCTCTTGTCATAACTCCTTTTCGCCAAGTTTTTGCTTTTTCTCAGGGCATGCAATAACCCCCTCCAAAAAGCATTGGAATGATCCGAATATATTATTATTATTTGCCAGATGAAGTGGTACTCATTGACACCTGGTCAACCTTATGGACATCGAATATATTCCATACAGCCCGAGTTGAGCAGCTGCTTACAGGACGAATAGAAATATGTGTTAACCCGTTGGCCCCCTTTTTCTTGTGCAGGAGGGCACACCGGTCCCACCGAACGGGTACAAGCATAGTCTTGTTTGATGAAGATAGAGTTGGACACCAACTGTGGATCCGCATCAGGTACGTAGCTGTAGTTGTGTATGGCATGTGCAGAAGGTTACCGTTTGCGCTGGTCTGGCGAGGCCCAGGATTCTGCATGGACCCAAAGCCTCGTAGATAAACCGGAACGGACGACAACAAATAATTTAGTTCCGCACCGCTCGATCCCTACAGATGGAATGGAGATAAGGCACACCCTCAGACTGCTGTTCCTCACAGCACTACGTAGTATACAGCAAGCAGTACATTTCTGCTTATGGTATTGCTGTACTGTAATATACCAGGTATGAGATAAATGTTATTCGTTGCACTACCAGGCGTGAATAACTAAAGAAAGCTTCATATGTACGTAAAACCATAGGAGCACGAAGATACTCTACATCCAGATACTTATCTACTACCAGTACCTGGTATACTATTAATATCAAAACCTCGTACTGCTGTGACGAGCACCCAACAGCTTTGTGCGAAGGTATTACCCTAGAGGTGCAGGGACGTCGGTGTTGAGTAGTTACTCATCCACCATATTTCTGTTCGAGTCCACTCCATGCTGTCGGTACTTCCATCCGCAAGCATTTAGCGCAGGAAACATGAAAAGAGAGGGAGGGGAACCTAGAGAACAGAAAGCAGCGATCTGACGAGGATCTCAAGAGGGCCACGAGATGAGGTTCTCCTGTTCTGCCATGTGTAGAGTGTATACCGATTTATGTGTTTGTTCTTCGCAATAAACTGCTGTTTCTACATGCAATATTGTGAACGAAACCCGAAAAAACGTTTTTCGGTCAATTGTAGCCGATCGACCCCGACCGTTTCGGGGTCGGTTTTTCGGTTGCCGAAAACCGACCGAATCCGGAAACCAACTTGTTTTTCGGTCGATTTATTGTTTCTCTGTCTCCTACGTCAAGAACGCCTACACACGCGTATGAAAACCGACCGAAAACGACCGATACTTGAGCGAAAAAATGAAAACCGACCGATCCATTTTCCGAGTCGATTCACAATTACCCTACAATGATACCAACACGTGTAAAGGCGGTAATATGGCCGAGGGCGGCTAAGAAGAGCGGGGAGTGGTACCGGGGGGTCGTCGAAGCGGCGAACTGTTTCATGGCGAGGTGGCACAGAGACGAGGCGTAGAGAAGCCGGCTGCGCCACGCAGCTGAGGACTTCAAGAGCAGCGCCAAGGAGAGGGGGGGAGGGGGGCAGCCGTACCGATACTGCCGTCGACGAATAATAAATCGGGTGGCTAGGTATCGGTTCGACTAGCTCTTGAAGTCTAGCAGTTTTTTGTCTGTTTCTTGTTGAGTTGTTCAATGGGGGGGGTGGGGCGTCAGCGGCAGTACTGACACTTGGCACCGCTATTGACGAGAGTAGCAAGGAGACGGCAAAGGGTGTGGCTAGGTTCCCGAATCGATTTTCTAGGTCAGACTGGCACCCATGTTATCACGGCCTGTAGTACGGTGTTATCTTTTCCCCCCCTTCTCTCTTCCTTCTTGCTTTTTGCCTTCTCTCTCCCTTTGCTTCCTTTCCCCTCCCCGCCGTCCGTGTGCCGGTATCTTCCTCTCCCTCATGTTGCTTCGTCCGTGCTGCAATCTGTCCTTCCTGGGTACGTATGCTTGCCGTCTAGCAGCCTTTCTGATCTCCTTGCATCATTTGTATTCTGTTTCATTTCAGATTTTTTTTTCTATTGTCTTGTTGTTCTTATTTTCTGGTCTTGCTTGTGTTGTTGAGTTCTCGTACGGTGCGCTGGCGTTTCACTTGCTTGACCCTTGAATTTGCGATTATTTTTCGTTTTTGGTCTTCCTCTGTCTCACAGTCTGTGACCACAGAATGTATATCTCTCTAGGATAAGGAATCACGACAGACACTGGGTGTACTGAGGAAGCTGGGTAGAAAGGACAGACAATACACACATGCACACCGAATCCTTCGAAGTCTCGACCATCTGCTTTTGGCGAGAAACCGACCGATAACAAGTGTTCGGTTTCGGTTTCGCTATTTTTGGTGCTAAACCCACCCGGACCGAAACCTACCGTCATTTCGACAAAAAAACGAAGAACAGACCGAATCATTTTTGTTTTCGGCTCACAACATATGTGTACCGCCTTTCAGAAGTGTGACATCACTTATTTTAAGGATCTTACGTAAAACAATCATACCTAAGTTCCCGTTCTATCCTCGTAGCCCGTCCAGGTACATGGTATACCGCACTCCGCGTATCATGTCTCACCTGTTTGATGCTCGAAAAACTCCTCACCGCCCGCCCCGCCTCGGCGGCGGGTCGCCGAACGCGAGCTAGCATCATCCAAATTCAGACACCTGCTCCAAGGGATTGAAGCCATCATGTCACTGGTCACACTCAGCCAGCCCAAAGAAACATATCACAATCACAACATGAGTACGAGTAGAGTTTCTTGCCGTATCCTGCAGGTACGTGGTACCTGGTATCTGATCTACACGAGTCGAGATGATATAATTATACCCGGTAATTCATCATACGTCATAAATACAATATGATACGATCTACCCGTGGGTACGTCTTTAAAAAGTATGAGAACAGAGTATTAATAGTAAGTCTATCTCTCCGAGTGAGTACTCGAAATGCCTTTACCAGACATGGTACGCCACCAGGCTCGGAGTTCACCTCACTAGGTGTTCAAGAACAAGCTCAAAGTTGGAGTAGTTGTATAGAAGCAATGTGCGGGTAGCTGGTACTGCTGTGTGTTCAGCCGTGTTCGGTGTTCTCGCGATTCCGGATCTGGCAGCGGAACACGGCGATTTAAAATCTCTGCAGGGTTCCAAGCAATTGGAGGGCGTTTCTACAACGGGGTCCATGTTAACCCTCTCTGACCCTTCTTCTGGGCTCCTTTCGCTGCGTAGGCAGTAGTGCTCACAGCCTGTGTCGCTTTGTTATCGGAGGGAGCACACTGAAAGCGAGCGGCCATGGGAACGTCGGATGCCGGGAAGCACTTGCAGGCCCTCGAGGACAAGCTGCGGATAGAAATCGATCCTGCCTTCTTCGAGGCGGAGCAGGATTTCCGGTGAGCAGTGTATAGAACTGTTCCAGGACTGAACGACAACCACATTACGAGCATAGTACTGCTGTAGCACTACAGCAGTACCAGGTAGACGTGTAGTGGTACTATTCATTTCATAGAAAAGAATATCCTGGCTGATGAAGTGTTTTCGTCCGTCGGGTGCAAATATGCCATCCGTGCTCGTACTGGACTGTTTCTTTGAAGCGAAATAATCATGTTTGTACAATGTTGGACAACTTCCGTCGTCTCGATCTACGAACGAGAAGCAGTCTGGTTTGTGACAACAATATTGATGCGTTGCAAGCGCGTGTCTGCGATGAGAAAGGACTGCAGAAGTACTGCTGATGCACTGCTGCAGTGCTGCTATACGAGGTAGGAGGCGGCGATGTAGCAGTATACTTAGGGAAATGATACTCGTACTATTAATTCTACGAGTACAGCACAGCAGTTATATCATACCAGGTATGTATGATAGCACAGTGTGCTGCTTGTAAAAAATAGGGAAATGATACTCGTACGATTCGTATTAATACAGCACAGCAGCCATAGCACTACTTACAGATATCTCACTCTCTGAGCGTGCTCGGTTGGTACATCCCTGGCCTCTCAGAGCTCCCACTTCGAAATTGCCTCCTTTTATTACTTGCCGGACCTTTCCAGCAGTTCTTTGTTTTCGACACTATCGATTCTTTTTCCTTTTTTCTTCTTTCGTTTGGTGTACTCGGAGCACGGCACCGCGGGCGAACCCAGCGCCGTCGCGGGTGTCAGCGGGTGCTGGCGGGTAGAGAGGGGGTCGAAAGGAGCGCGGTCGCCGCTTTCGTGCCTAGGCGTCGCGTGTGCCTCGAGACACGAGGGAAGCATGAATGGGCTCTGTCTGGCCTCCATCTGAATAATTCGTTCGAGTATGTACGAGTATATAAGGGCGTTTCGGGATTGCAAGGTAATATTCAAGCGGTGCTTATTTTTGCGACCGGGCTGAAAACCACGGAGGGAGCTACCCAATCTTAGCAACAACATTGTCGAGCTGACGAACGACGGCCACGGTGAGCACCGGGCTTAACGCGAGGCGGGCGACGGGGCTCACTGTGGCAGAGAGTAAGGAAAGCTTTATCCGGACCGAATCGGTGGCGAGGTGGTCGCGAAAGCGGCGGGCGGCGTACGAGGCTGAGAGAGAAGCTCTGCTGTTGGATTTTTTTTTGACCGGTGCAAGGTGTTCCAATCAGGCAGAAAAATATTTCATGAGAGGGACGGGGATTTTTTTTCTTTCCGTTTTTTGTTTTGTTTCATTTACATTGATTTTGCGGTGCTGCTGTGCCGTGCTGTCCTTTCTCTTTTTCGTACATAGCATATCAAAAGAAGAAATAAGTACCCTACCTGGGATATGTACGTACGTGCGGCAACCGCCCGCGACGCGAAGCGTATGTGGTGTCCGAGCTGTTTTCTCCTGAAGCATGGCGGCGGGGCTCTTGGCGTTATCAAGTCGCCAGTTTGCAACTACAGTAACATCATAAAAAACCTTTATTCAACCTTTGACCTCTGTCCGCTTCGCATAGTAATTTGATGCACTTTTCCTTCCTGAGCGAGCGTAGAGGGCGGCGTAGGCCGCTCGCGGAGCGAATCGTCTTGTACCTTACGTATTTTTTACCCCAGTACCTGGTAGGCGGTACCTGGTATTACTTATATACTTGTATATTTACTACCAGGTACTGCTGTACCAGGTAGAGTGTTTGCAAAAGTGTTTTTTTGACTACTTCCCTTCCCCAAAAAAACAGGGCTTTCGCGGGCCATGACCCGACCCGCCGCGGGTCGGGTCACGGGTTGTTCAAAATGTCACGGGTCGAGTCAGGTCGGGTGAAGAAGTGTTCGAAATATCACGGGTCGGGTCGGGTCTGGTCAAGAAGTTTTCAAATCTCGCGGGTCGGGTCAGGTCGGGTCAAGAGGTGATGTGTGAAAACCTCACGGGTCGGGTCAGGTCATGACCCGCGAGAAACGATTCACTCGCGGGTCGGGCCAGCATGACCCGCGAGAAACGATTCACTGGCGGGTCGGGCCAGCATGACCCGCGAGTTGTTTTCTGCTGATCCGCGGGTCGGACCCGCGCACCCGGCTCGCGGATCCGACGCTTGAAACACTTCTGACTCTCTTACCCAAAGGCTTCTCTCGTACCAATACTCAATAATTCAGTAATACTCCGTTGCTATCATTTTCAAGCAATAAAACACCGCCATCCATACCTGGTATACGCATGCCCGCATCTATCCATACCCACTACACATCCAGGCCACATATCGCTGCGGGGCGCAAAAATGAATGTTGAATTGTTTTTGAAGTGTCGACCCACCGACCGGATTCGCGGGTCGAAGCTGTGGGTCAAGATAAACGATCCTGCGGGTAAAGGTGACTCAACCCGCATGAAACCCGTATCTCACGGGTCAATCGGAACGTGGCGAGTCGGGTCGGGTCGGGTCAACAGCTTTTGAAATCTCGCGGATCGGGTCGGGTCAGGAGACTTTTAAATCTCACGGGTCGGGTCGGGTCGGGTCAACAGCTTTTAAAATCTCGCGGATCGGGTCATTTCAAGAGGCTTTCAAAATCTCGCGGTTCGGGTCGGGTCAAGTCAGCACACTTCAAAATATTTTCGCGGATCCGACCCGACCCGACCCGACCCGACCCGACCCGACCCGACCCGACCCGTGAGGTTTGCCTGACCCGCGAAAAGCCCTGAAAATAAACACCGAAGGTAGGATTTGAGGTAAATTCTTGAAAAAGGCTTAAAAGTAGTTCATCCAAGGTAGGAATTGGACGAAATGCATGCTACAATTTTGCTCTTCACAGCATTGGCTTATAAACACCGAGCATGTTCCATGCCTCCACGCACCATGCTGCTTGCTGTATACAACACGACAACGGCTAAGAGCACAGAAGCTCGACATATGTAGCTGGAGTATAACGCGGACGAGTGGAGTAGGATTGTGCCAGCGGGGCCGCTGGCGGCCGGCTGCTACGGTACGCTCTCGCCCGCTTGGTGCCGTGAAGGACGCGTCGTCCCGAAAGGACTCGTACTCGTATTTGTACTCAGACTGGTGCTCGCACCGGCTTGTTATGTTTGTGGAGCGCGACAGCATCACAGCTTGTCTATCGTTTTAATCCACCATACTGCTATGGCAGCAGCAGCAGCAGCAGGAGGAGGAGGAGCAGCAGCACTAGTTGCAGCGGCGGTGGAGCGGCGCGCGCAGGCGCTGTGTTGCGCGTAGGCCGAGCGCAGCAGCAACAGTAGCAGCAGCAATCGAAAAACGCAAAAATGGAAGCTGGTCGTGGTGGTGATGGTGCTGATGCTGTTTATTTTTGTTGCTCAAGCTGATGCTGCCCCTAGCTGCTGCTTGCGGTCGTGGGATGGCAGTAGTGGCACTGCAGTCAACTCTGCCGCCAACACCGTTGCTGGGCCGCCGTTGCTACTCGCACGCTGTTTTTTAGTTTTTCGTTTTTTTTTGTTTCGCCGCGTTGCCGCACATATCCTCAATTCCCTCCTCCATTTAGGAGGAGTCGCCAGCAAGATTTGCTTTACCTCGTCCGCAAACACACCGAGATCATGATGGGAAGGGACTTCACTTTTTTTAGTGGAAGGAAAGTAATTTTCTGAAGACATGTTTTCGCAAACACCCTATTTGTACAGCCAATATGAGCTTTCGAGCTCGTTCGGCTATTTCTCAGCCATTCGGAAATGTTACTGCTCAAAGTTAACAATACTGTGTTCCTGAGCCTGTGTGTGGCGCATTTGCCGACGTAGGAATTTTCGAAATCCGAGGTGGTTTCGTCAAACGCCTTTTTTTCCATTCCATTTATTTTGTTCGCCGTTCTTCTCTTTCCTCCCTATAATAGTCGTAACTCAGATCCAGGGCCTCATAGCAGGCTCTTCTTCGCCCTTCCCAATGCGGTCCGTGCCTTGCATTTTTATCGCGAGAATACTTCGGCCCTTTCTCCCTCGTCGATTCGCGTCGAATTGCGCCTACCCACTGTACACTACTTGGCGCTCTCTTCAGTGTACGTATCTTTTGTCAATATTTCGTACTTTTGCCAACTTTTCTCCTCACACGAGCACTTTTCGGCAAAACACAATTAGTAAGTGCTCGGACACGGGAAACCCGGCCGGACACACTGATTGGTCTAGGTCTCGGCGCGATCCGTGCACTCTGAAGCGCGTGGCGGGTGCTCGAAGTTTTTTTCCGGCGGGAGTGGATAAGACGATTTCCCTGGTTTCAGTACGAGAGGCCTTCTTTTATACGTACGTGCCTCTGAAATGTCGTCATCCTTTTGGTTAATCATGTGGTATGTGCTGCTGTAGTACGTGCCGGTACCATTTTTTTTGCTTCTGAATACAAAAACACACAACACAGACAACAGGCAATTCAATACAGCAGCAGAGCAGAGAGCCCCACCTGCATACAACACTACAACCCTGCCGTTCAGCAGCAGCAGCAGCAGCAGCAGCAGCAGCAGCAGTGGGCAGCCACGGGCAGGTGTGGCAGATCTTAATGTGCGTAGGTCTGCGCTGTATTGCTTTGGCTAGCTACTTTTTTCTGTCCCTGAGATCGATCATCCCCCAACTACACACCTCTCTCTCTCTGATGCTGTGCGCGATCGTGCGATCGCGCACAAGATATTGGGGCTATTGCACACAGAAGTGCGACTCTGGCGACAGACATCAACACCACCAGCGCAGAGAGCGTACTGACTGCCAGCTAACTACAGTATCAACAGTAGGCAACACCATGCACGTGTGGTAGAGCCGCGCTCTACAGAGCCTGTCTGCGCTTGCTGTGTAACAATGATGTCATATGAGACAGAATTTTTAGCCCATGACGGAAAGAAATTTGGCCTTGACATGCCTTGACTGAAACCAAATACTACTATTACTACTGCTGTAGCTACAGTAGTTTTGAGTATAGAACAACCAAATACTATTATTACTACTGCTGTAGCTACAGTAGTTTCTAGTATAGAACAACCAAATACTATTATTACTACTGCTGTAGCTACAGTAGTTTTGAGTATAGAACACTCGGCCCTCCACCCTTGGCACTTGACGTTTTGCTTGATTGCTGACATCTTTGGTGTGTGACGGCACAAATGGATTGCTACTGCTGCTGGCGTGCTTTTCTTTTGCTTGCTATAGATAGACAGCCGCAGAGCAGCAGCAACAGTGAAGCAGTGGTGCGATGCTCGCAGCAGCGGAGAGGCCAGCAGTCAGCAAGTATGTGCCTACGAGTACCTGTTGCACGTTGCTGTTGTCATGCTGACCACTATGCACCAGGCACACAGCTACTTGCTCGGCTTGCTGCAGTCTGCAGGCATTTTTTGAAAAGTTTTTTACTACGCACCCAAGAAGTGGAACCGATTCCTGCCCTCTGTGTAAAAGCTCTCATACCATCAAATATAAAACATGTCATAGACACAATGTCGCTCGCACAAATATCGTACGACGATGCACTAACTGCTGTTTACCCTACTGTTGCTGCAGCTGTACACTACCGGACTTTTCCTACAGCGAACAGAGTAGTAGCAGTATAGCGGTGTGATTAGTACAGTCATCCGAATGGGTACTACAACAGTGTGGGCAATCCTGAGACTCTATTGTAGCGCCATCTTGAAACAACCTCGAGCATAGGCTACTATATAGGATTTAGTGTACAATTTTCACCACTGAGCCGTTTTTTTTAACCCAATTTTCTTCTTAATGGCGTTCTCCAAAAATTGAGCATTATGTTTTTATTGGGCACTTTCTTATGGGCTGTAGCAGTACCCGTCCTACCGGTAACCTCTGCTCTGGTAGTAATATGAATGATCCCACACTATTTCCACAAACAGCAGAAGTGCAGTAAGCAGTTCTTCCCTCTACAGTCTAGAATATGTGTGTGTGTTCTTCATCACATTACGTGACAATGATGGGTGGGATGCAGTTAAACAGATGTGCAGTTTGCAGGTATTTATTTCATCCGAGTATTATTTCGTTCTTGCGCCACTCCCCTAGCCACGTCCCGGAGGGGAACCTTGTAAATGTATATACCAGGTATGTCGATACAAACGGTATTGGAGTCTATCAGGTACATGAAAGTTCAAAACCTCCGTTTTGTGGATTTCGCTCAAACTCGGTGTGAACTTTCCTTGAGATATGACGGAACGACTGATATCCTCACACTTGTCTGGTTTGTCGTTCATTAATAGATATGCTGTTTATACGATCCGCTTCGTACTCGAATTGATGTACCTTGGCTGTACAACGTACGGGGCCGGATTAACGAGTTTTTTTCAAATTGAATTTCGATGTTTTTCGTTCGATTTGATTTGCATCTGATTGCAGGGCCAGCGGAGCAGCCGCAGCGTAAGGTTCGATTGCCCCTATAACACAGAGTAGACCACCCTCGACGCCTCTAAAAATTACGAGGACTTCGCAAACCCAATTTTTCATCCCGCTTTGCCGCCCAAACTACACAAGCATCGACCTGGTCCCGACGTGGCTCAGAAGTTTAATCACTACTGTATCCCTGTCGTTGCTGCGGTGGGGGTTCATGGCTGCGCCAACCACCCAAGACATCGCAAGAGCGATAGCCTCCTAGCCGGTGGCGGCAAACCAATTTGCCGCTGGTCGCGGCGCTCCGGGGAGGACGCGTGCCGTCGCTCGCCTCGTTGGTTGCCCACGGGTGTTCGTTGACCCTTTTGCGTTATTCGAATTTTAAAACACAGTGCCCCAATTCTGTATAAGGCCCACACACGGCTTTTTCACCGAACCAATATTCAAATCAAATGAAATTACTCGTTTAAAAAATAAATAAATAATTACAATGAAATTCTCCTCCGTAATACAGGCCCTAGGGCTTCCCTTCGGGATTGTGGTTGAATCGAAATCCCGGGGACGCGCAAGCTGAAAAGGGGGGGGGGCACAGCAGGATTTCGTGCGTTCCTCGTATTCACCAGCTACTCGTACGTACGTATATGGCCAGGGCAAGAACAAAACACATAATGAAGCTCTTGAAAACTGAATAAAAACATTTTGGCCACCGGGCAAGGAGCCGGGCAAGTGACACCGACCGGCCCAAACGAGTTTAGAGTTAATTCCCATACGGAGACATGAGACTGTGTGCGCGAACCACGTTTTGCAAATTGGATGTCCGTCGGTAATCTGAACCCAGAATGAAGTATCTCCGGTGTGCGTGGACTACTTTGTCGAAACTCGGTGAAATTTAGATAATCTTGACCGGTTGGGTGGCCATGCGGAATGGTTTGTTGTATGTACTACCTGGTATGTGATACCGAGAGGTATGCTGCACCCCAAATGCTGTTGAAATGCTGGTGTCGTCCTGTCCTTCTGTTTGTTGATAATAAATGATGCAGCCAGTCGGCCAGAGGCACCGCACCCCGGCCGCGGCGGCACTACAGCGCCGCAGACTAAAGGGAACCTATTGCGGCCTGCGTTTGTGTCGAACGAGCTGCTGCTATTGCGCACTCCTTTTGTTGCAAAGGCATGGCCGCTGTCGGAAGCGAAACACAATAACAAACACGAAACACGATTACACACAGCGAATTCGCGCAGGACGTTCTTGTCCGAGCAGCGATGCTAGCAGCTAGTAGCCAGCACATGAGCGCTTTCCCTTGGGTGCTCAGTCAACGCGTCAGCGCCATCATACCTCCCCCTCCCCCACTGTTTGGCTTTCCCGCGCTCTGACGCTCTCCCAGAAGCAACGCTTTCCTCCCAGTACAGTAGTAGCACAAGGGAAAACAAACATCCGATCAATCTAAAACGACAGAGCGAGATAGGTGCTATCAGGGAGCTGTACTCGTGCATAGGTCGACGAACAAGCAAGGAGCAAGCCGCCAGGGAATCCTCGATCACCACATCGCAAGCCCTGCCCCCCAACATATCTCAGCTCGAACACATTTGCCGAGTAGTAAGAGCGATAGCCGATTGCACTTCGAGAGGGCTCTGCAGTTGACTCGTGCCTGTATCCTTTATCCTTTCAGACGAGGGTGAAGTGCTGTAGGCACAGATGCGATACACGGACGAGACAACAGGCGTTCCCTTCAAGCCTTCAAATGGGCTGGAGCTCCGGGTTTAGTCCGCCAACCAACGCTGTGCCTTTCGCTTCGGAGAGATGTTGACCAAAGGAATGCTGTGGTCGTCGTCCTTTTCGGCTCTTATCAATTGTTGCTCTCCAATTTCTGCCAACCTGGAATAGTTGGCCAAATTCGGCCCAAATTTGGAAACAGGGTAGGACGAACTGTCGGTAGCAGAAAAATAAAAGTGGTTGTTGTAAGCCATTTTTTTTGACACGCAAACACTTTGTCTATATTCATGAGCTATCCACGGGTTTCAGGCTGCGCAGAAGTGCTGGTGACGCAGTGCTGGTGATGCAGTGCTTCTGTACGAGGTATACGCGAGGGAGTGATATAGTAGTATCTTGTAATCAGGAAAATGAGGATAGTATCATACGACTACGTACTTTTTAGGCGATTTTGTACAATGGCTACTAATACTCGTATATGTACGTCTGGGGTGATTTATTTCTCCGTTTCCTTCTTGTTTTTTTCGTTGTGCCTCTCTTTGTTTTCTTCCCCTCCCCGCCGTCCATATGCCGATACCTTTACGTCCTTCGTGTTGCTTCGTCCGTGCATAAGCTAATAATAGTTGTCCTTCTTGAGTACGTATGTTTCTTTTACATAGCAGCCTTTTTGATTTCCTTGCGCCATTTGTAATCTATTCTGTTTTATTTCATAATTGTTTTTGTTCTTGTTTTACTGTCTATGTTTTTTCTGGTTTTGGTTGTGCTGTTGTGTTCTCGTACCGGGTACGCTGGCGTTTCACTTGAGTTTGCGATCATTTCTTGCTTTGGTCTTCCTCTGTCTCACAGTCTGTGACCACAGAATCAGTATCTCTCTAGGACAAGGAATCAGGACGGACACTGGGTGTGCTGATGACGCTGGATAGAAGGAACGATTTAATGTGAAGACAACACAACAGACTTTTATGAGCTATCCCTTGCGCGGACGGGGTTAGAGTCAGTTTGTCTTGAGGTCTGTCAGGGCTACCTACGGGATTTGACGGGTCTATCACGGGATAAACGAGACGCTTGGCTTCGCTGTCATCGCGCGCTGGTCCGTGAGCGATGGCTGGTGTGCTGGAGGGGACGCACGCGGCAGGACTATGCGAAACGCATGGCCTGAAACCCGGGGATGGCTCCTAAATTTCGCAGTAGCCGCGTGCCAAAAGCTTCGAGGCTGAGCTGTGAATCCTGTCCCTTCCAAATGACAGGATGACAGTACAAAGGGACTTGAAGAGCCACCGAATAAGTAAAGAAAGGAGTGCGTACTCTGGAAAAACAGGATAAACCACCTTCGTATTAATCTGTTGAGACGCCAGACCATTCTCTTTCTTCTCGAAATACGTCGCACTTCGTAAACAGGGATGCAAGTTGCCGCAGAGCGCAATACCTCCATGCTATGCTTCGTGCACAAGACAGCAGCGATGCACTGCGTCTGATGTAGAATTAATGCACTTGGTTGCAAGTCTATACCTGGTATCGGTATTGAAAGGATTTTACTTGAAGGGACAAACGTGTCGGTATACGAGACTTGAGTACAGCGTCAGTCATACGAATCAACCCGGGTTGCTGATGCCGAGGTTGGAGATGCACCCGAGCTCCAATGCATGGGAGTCTACGACGTGCGCGCAGCATAATACTATTAAATAGTCGTACTGCTGCGCGCTCCCACTATTACGGGGGGCCATAGTAAGCAGGACTTACGGTACACACAAGAACACATATATTTCACTATCTTTACTAGCAATATTTGGTCCTATTTACTATGGCCCCCCGTGATATCACTAAAGGGTTCATTAGACCGTAATTGGCATACTGTAGATTCGGTTGGTATACCTGTCATGTCTGCAAGAAGAACGTTGCACCATGCACAATTCGATGTGAGTCGGCGAGTGAAGGGAAATACTGACCTCAACCCGCAAATACAGCCAAGCCAAGTATCCAGTAGTCAGAAAGGTGGGTGGATTGCCCTGCTATGCCCGAAGTATGAGTATGAGGTATGGGACCCGTGATCTGAGTTACTGCGAAAGAAGGGCAAGGATTAGAGTAAAGGGCTTAAGTCGAGTGACAAAACGTGTACTGCTGCTGTAGAGCTACTTTTTGTGGATCGTCCTCGATACATAATTAGGTGCTATATACCCCTCTTAATTCCCGCTGTGTCATCGACGACGCTTGCTACTTACCGCGGTCGTAAATACCTGGTAACTAACGTCGGTAACCTTCGTACGTTCTGCTCATTTGCGGTGACACTGTACAGCGCTGAAGGTACGTCACAGATTGATGTTGCCGTCTTTTGTACGTAATCAATCTTAATCTTTGGTGTACGTGCTGGCGGTGTAGTAAGCTTTGCCCCCTCGTGTGGCATGATTTAGCCTGCCTGCTGTGCCTGCCGCTTTCCGTTGGAACGACACTTGAGCGAGATCAGCTATAATATCGCACATCGCGGATAGGCGATTTAGGTTAGAAAGGATCTGGCCCACTTTCGCAAGAGCTTGACACACCACAATATGGCGCACGATTCTTCGTTCGACGTTTGAGTACTCGAGGGCAAAGATTTCGATGAAACAGTCCAATCCTACAGTCCCACCATGAATTTTGTTCTGTTTTGTGATTTGTACACCAGGTATACCCACCACGATTGGTGATAGTGTGAGTGTATGAGTGTGGGCATCAGCTTCGAGGCTCGACGAAGTCTTTGTTCATATGACCCTTTCCCGCTCAGGCGCTGCGTCTAATTACTTGCCCCCCCGGCGTTGTAGGGATGCAAGGGTATATGTTCGTTATGGTCATACGACTACGGCCATGCATGAGATCGAGAACGTCTCTCCTATCGAGTACACCCCCCCCCCCCCCCCACTGTAGCTCCGTCTCGAAAGGGATGCGTGGTCATTGGTCAAATGACTAAGGCAAGCAACAAATGAGTACGCCCCCCCCCCCCCCCCCCCCCATCTGCCAGGCCATTCAACCAGGTGATCGAGATTCTGAGTGTCAGCCTTGACCAAGGTAACGACAACGAGGAAAGCCCCGAGTTCGAGCAGCTGGCAGGTAACCCGCTACACAAGAACATTCAGCGACAACTTCAAGTGTGCAGCGATGTGGTCGAACGTATCACTGTGGAACACCATGGCAGTTTGAACAGCTCAGTCCAAGCTATGGGCGGGGTGGCGAGGCATTACAACCAGACCCGATCTAATGTCGGCACGCTTCGAGAGCAGCTGCGGGAGTGCAAGCAACTCCTCCAAACGGGCGTGAGCCAGACCGACGTACGGGAGCTATGGCAACGAAAATTGCAGTACTCTCTCGTGCTGCGGCTATTGAACGCTCTTGACATGATCAAGGTGCGTTCCTACGGATCTACCAGCCCCGCTTAACTTCACGCTAATCGATGCTCTCATCATCATGGTTGAGGCTTCGCCTATAATTGTCGAGTGGCTTAGTGGATATCGTTGAAAAAACACTCTGGTCATTGTTGCGATGGAGTTCTTCTGTGCTGTCTTTGGTTCTGCAGCAACGCGAAAGGTTTCGACGGATGGGCACCCGTGGCGTCGGGAAGGCGTTGTGTTCATTCACTTCACGATGCCGCTATCGTCTTGGCATATGCGTTGGAGAATGTTTCGATACCTGCGTGCCGTTTTTCTCACGAGAGTACGCATCCAACGTGCATGGTAGTTGACTTGAGTACGTCGGTTGCAACCTATTTGTCTGCCAGGAAACGGTATATAAAAAATCAGGTAGAATTGTACACAGCACAGGTTGCTGTGGTTAAAACCCGTCCTGGAATCAAGCATCAGTCGGTATTCTTCGCGGAGCTAAGTCAAGCCCGGTAGTATATGTGTTTGAGGGCAACAACACGGTGGAGTAGTGGACAGAGTGATTTAGGTCAAAAATCGATGAGCTTCAATTTTTTCTCGTTTTCTTCTTCTAGACTGCTTACGCTCAGCGAGTCATAGCGTGTGGTGGTATTCAGAGGTTTTTGTTGTTCATGTCCCATGTGCATGTTGAGTGTGTAGCGCTCTCGCTCAATTTCACTTGAGCTCGTAGATCAGCAGGCCAGAGATGTGTCTACCTGATCAAATATTGTTGCGGTGTGACGGTAACGTCCACTTTATTGCCAAGAAGGGTACGTCTACGAATGCAAGGCACGGCGAGGACGCTTGTTTCAGCTTACGTTGCTTTTTGATAGCGTGTTATGTGGACCATGCCGCGAAAATGCCTGCCTGTTTGCCACATATTCCACAAAGGCAGTGGAACCGGGATGCCGCATTTCGACATGCGCGCTTAACAGCAGGAGTACGGTACCCTTAGGTCACTTGTTTGGCGGACGATGGAATATATCCCCCCTTAGCTCGCCTTCCCCCGCGCGTTGCCGCTGTTGCAACAGGATGCCCCAGTCAAGTTTGAGCGGCTAGTACGCCAAAAGAGGTTTGTTGGAGCTGTCGACTTGCTCAACGAATCCCTGCTCAACATTTTCAGCGCCGAGTTGGTCGACGTCCCCGCTGTAGCGAGTGTACGGGATGAGATGCTGGTTCAAAAGGGGAGGATACTGGACACCTTGGTTGAAGAAATCGCGGACATTTTATTCCTGCGCGCGGCGACCGTCCAATCCAATACCGGGGACAAGGGGCGGGTAGCGCCCAAGAATATAAGGAGAAGGGAACGAGGTGGAGCAGGTGGAGCGCTAGCGGACGATCCCACGGCTAGCGCGTTGTCTCGCGGACAGGGTACCCCTGGAGGCGCGGGTGGTGGCCTTTCTTCGGATGCAGCCTCTGTATCGAGCGCGGGGGTAGATGAGGCTGCAGATATTATGTGGGCAGGCATTCCAATGGATGTGACTGACGTCGGAGATGACGAGGAGCAGGCGCTGGAAGACCCATCGCGGGAATTCAACGTGTATTTACGCCTTTTGGTTGAAGCTGTGCGCCGTTTGCGGTGTCTAGACGACGTTGAGCGGTATCTGTTGGAGAGGTTGCCGGACGAGGTCTTGACTCTGAGCGCCACGCACATGCGCACGTGTGTAGACAAGCACGAGGAGGTTCGCGTGAAGTCTCGTGGCGCTTCCTCTAAAGGCAGGAGAAAGGACGAGGGGTTGGGGACGCACGTGCAAAACCTGACGCAGTACCTGAGTCTTGTCTTCGACTCCTTCACTAGCGTTCTGGCGAATCTCATGCGTCTCGTCCGACTTCTGCATGCTGCCCGATTGCGAGATCTCCGCGAAAGTGATCCGGGAGCACCTGTATTCGAGGCAGACGCACCCTACAAGGAATCGCTTGTCGTGGGTTTGTGGCAACACATTCAGGGTCACCTGGTCGACGTGCTGGCAAGACACATGGCAGATTCGCAGGCCGGTGACGTTGCAGCGGAAGTCAGCAAGGCACAACCTGGTCGGGTGCAAAACACTAAGTTCGGCTCAAACTCGTCCAGCATCGAGCCGTTGAGCATGGCTTCGTCCGTCTCGTACTTTCGTCCCCTGCGACGTCCCGAATCATCTTCGACAGGATTGGTTAGGACAGCCATCGAGCTCGATCACACAAGCGCTGCTGAGTATTGCCGCTCCCGTTTGTTGGCAGACCCTTCGCCTCTCATCATTATCAACATATTCCGCCCTACCCTCAAGTTTGTCGAAGTCGAACAGGTGAGTTCGCTGAGGGTGGTTTAGTGCACTCGCTGATGTTGCTTCGAAGACGTCGATGAGCTTCCTGCCGCACCTCCGATCGTAAAACAGAGTCCACGTACGCGGCGGTCGTTGGGTTGCTTTGCCTCTTCGTCTTTTAATAGTTAGTAATTTGTAACGTTACTCTCGAATGCCCCGGAAGTTAAATTATGCCCACTTGTATGTAGTACGTTTGTCGCAACCGGCGTCAGATCCTCTCGGTCGGTACATATGTTTTGGCGCAGCTCGGTTCGTCAGCACTTCTCTTGATGCTTCAAAACACGCTTGAATAGGCCCACTACGTCGTGTATTTGCTCTGACCCTAGCTAGCTTAGGCCATCTAATATACTTATCTCTACAAAAAAAATCCCCCCCCCCTCTTCCCCGCCTCGTACCATACAGGCCATGATCAACGAGATGAAAAAGGAAATTTTTGAAGCGGGCCACATCCACCGAGACAGAGGAGCACGCCGAGTCATGCCAGAGGGACCGGAAAACGCAGGGAGTACGCTGTCTGCATTTATGCATGCCACGGCTTGTGACAACTTTCTTCCTCTGCTTGGCGCCGACTGCCTAACCATGAACGCGCAGGTGATCTGTTAGGCCGAAGGGCCCTTCTAGAGGCCGACTGCGACTGTTTCGTCGCGTTCCGGGTCAATCGATTTTAACGCGCATAACCATGCATTGCTGACGGTATTTAATACTGGTAGATGTTGCGCTGGCCGACCTTTTGGCACAGGTCTGCTCGGTACGACTGCACCTACTGTATGTTGTACACAGATTGCGCGTCTCTGTATATAATCCACGAGTCAGCGATGCGCATGTCATACTTCGAAGTATGTGCTGTTGTGAAGTGATTCTTAGTCTTTAAACAGCCAACGAAAAGTCTCTCTTTACGCCACAAAGTTTGACGTAGTTGGCGAGTACCTTGTCTAGCTAGCGGCAGAAAGCCTCGCGCTATGCACGTATGTGTTTCGCATAATCCGTGTAGAGGCGCTTTACTCCGTTTTGGCACAGAGATCTCGGCGACTCTGTCTGTGCGTTATACTTTGCATCAGTCACGCGCTGATGATACTGTTATGCGCAAGGTGCGTAATGATGGAGGACACACAATTTGATGAAGAACCGGCCGTCCAATCTCGATGTTAGATTTCTCCACCGTTTGAGGACCTACTGCCATTTGTGCGCTCACAAGTGAAATTATTCTCCTGACCCCAAGTCGTTGCCCTGAACCGCGGTACTGCCGAACTCCAGCTAGTGGGAGACAACGATTGGTTCTTCCCGGCATCAATGGCCTCTGGGTCGCAGGCCCTTTCCAAGGTCGGCGCAAGTGATGGCGCTGCGTCTCGTGAACGCACTCCCGGTAACGTCGGTGGCCTTCATCCGAGCAGAGGTGCTGAGGACATGTATGGTCAGGCGTGCACTCTCTTCAGAGCGATGGTTCAGATGCCGCATTACAAGGAGGAGGTGAGGACCTCCTTGTGCTTGTTGCGACTTTTGGCTGCAGGATAATTGTCACGATTGACTTGCCGGTACAATCGTTGAAAAATCGTGACACGCGGTTGCGCGCGAGATCTGTCCTGGATTGTGTACTACCAGCTATAAAAGCAACTACCCATTCTGTGACCTCTGGATCTCAGCGTTTCACGAACGAATCTTGTCGCAGATTGGCGAGATACTTCGAACGAGCTTGGAGGACTACTTTGCCTTGGTCCAGAACAAGTTCCAAGAAACGACAATGTACAGGTATTAGGAAATATAAATAAGGATGGCTGTTTCGGCGGAGAACGGGTATATAAGTTGGTGTGTTCATTTTTGTTAGTTGCGATTTGGACGTTGAAAGAATAACAATTTACGCTTGCTGCTTACCGTGAACAGCGCATCTCGATCGCGATTGGAGCGATTCAGCGACAAGCTACGAGACCTGCTACGCCGGGACGCGCAACACCTCAAGTACAAGACGTTCATCTATGGTGAGTGTTGTATAGCCCCTACGTTCTGCGTGGGCGTATCATGTTTATCGGCAGTAAAACTTGATTCAATTGTACACCGCAATTCTAACACATAGTGCTGTGCAGGTGCGCTGCTCCGGTGGGACGAAGGCGAGGTGAATGAAGCACTAGCGGCGCAAGGGCCTGCCCAAAGGAGATCACTCGGCGGGGCAACTGGCAAGAGTGTTGATCGCCAGGACGCCCTGCGGGGCAGGGACGGGCGCCTGGAAAGCTCTGGAGAGGAAGAAGCCGACGACATTTTCGAGAGCGAGTTTGTCCTGCTTAAAGACTTGTGGAATTTCAACAACGTTCCTTTTCCAGTGACCAAACAGGTGTGTATATCGCTGTTTTCACCCATGCGGGTCGACGCACCGATTGTTCAACCGATGTTCGTTTGAAGACTTGGTTTGGGTGCCTCCCGGAACAGCTGAAGGCTTTGAAACGTGGTATTCAATGAACTTAATTCATACCGGTACAGGGTGTCGTTGTTTTGTGCGATTATTTTTGGTTTGCTGCAGATGATAGCGCCAAGACAAAACGACCCAACAGGCTCAATAGGTTTGCATTTTTCAAGACTACCTGGCAGTCGGTTTGAAGAAATATCACTCGTCGGCGTCGTTAAGGAAAGCTTTTGACGCGCCCAATTGCCTCGAGATACGGTAGCCACGGAGCGTGTTCTGTCCATGGACCCACCCCGTATTCTCACCGAGCCACAATGTTTCCATTAACAATGTTTCCATTAACAATATTTTCATTAACAATATTTCCATTAACAATGTTTCCATGAACACTCCGCACTACTGCATTTGTCCAAAGACTGACGGCATTGTGTATTTGCTCGCCTACGCTGGCTCATTTCTTGCTTCAGAGTCTTCTCTCTCTCCGAAAGCAACAAGCTGTGGCGTGCCTGGGTTTCAGCTGCGATTGGCTGGCGCACAAACTGCTCAAGATCTCCGCCGCCATCAAGCACCAACCCGCATCTGCTCCATACGAGCAATCCTCCAACGTCGGCGCCAAATCAAGCAGTGTGAACAGGATCGGCGACCCTGACCGTCGCACATCTCCTGCGGCTGACGGGGTCGTGGCACCCGCGGAGAAACTGCGGCAGATCGCGCGAAAGCTGTCACAACTCGCCGATGATAGCCTTCTATGCCTCCGCCTCGAGGTGAGCCTGTCAACCGCTCTCTTGCACACTGCACGAGTACCAGCACAGGTTTGCGCTTCCGAACACATGCTGCACTCGCTCAGTCACAAGATCGTGCTCCGTACAAGTCATGAGCTGGGGATTGTCCCCGTGGCATCTGGTTCAGCGTTTTTTCAATAGTGTCATATCGCCTTTGAATCGTAGCTGTTATCTAACGCAGCTTGGATCGTCGTTTTTTTTTTGCTTTTTTGCTCAGGTATATATGCTGGTAAGCTACTACATGCAGCAGCTGCCCGCCATCGATCTGGCGGTAACTAGCGGACAAGGCTCGACTACAGCAATGAGCCTTGGGAGCGTTGAAGACCCATGCGTGGTCACTCTCAATCGGTGCATCCGCGAAGAGCAAGAAGCTCTCAGCCCGTTTGAGCCCAAGGGAAGCTTGCCTCTGCTCTGTCCAAGGGAGCTGCTTGCATTTGTGCTGGCGCCGTTGCCTCGTCTTCTCCCCCGGCTCTTGGTGCGCTCGTTTTCTTTCGTCAAGACAAAGACCATCACCGTGGGTGGTGTGGGCAAATTGAACAAAATCCTCAACACTTTGCAGCAGACTGTGGGAGATGTCACAGAGGAACCCAAGCTCAAAAGCCAGGACGAGACTACGGCAGCTGCTCATGGACGAGGAACAAGACCCAACACACCAACGGGAGCAGTGGAGGAGCGATTTGAATGGGCCCGGCAATACGTCGCTTTGATAAGTATGCCACAAAGCGAGTTGGAGTCTTTCATAAGGAAGAATCGCACGATGTTCAGCAAGGAGGAATACCGCGTGTCATGGTCTCTGGCGGGGCCTAATAGTCGAACCGCGGACGGCAGCACTGGGCAATCATTCGAAAAATGGTGGGCGTCTCAGAAGTTTTGAATGACGGCATCTCGGACATTGTTGTATATGAACTGGGCAAAGCAAACACTAACAATGGTGGGTGTCTCAGACGTTTGAAAGTTCGGGTCTCGGAGGTTCGCTGTTGCATGTATATAAGTGCTTTGAACATTATTGTGTGGCACGCGATGCATTTTTTGTGACGCTTCAAGGTAACTACTTTCTTTAGCGTGCGACAGTATGAAGGATATAGCCGTGTGCCGGGTGAAAATATAGTGTAGAAACGATCGGGTCTGCACTAAGGTGAGAACTGTCATCGGTGACGTAGCATGAGCAAATTGTGCGTGCTCTTTACCCCAACAATTGTTTGTACCAAGCTGTGCCTTTTAGTGTTCTTCCGAGGTGTTCGTTTCTCTGACAAGCAACAAGCACCTGCAAATTAGATGATAATATACGCGCCTCCCCCCGTGTGTTTTCATGAGCCAATGTGCGTTTCGGCATGACCGAACGGTGCTGGTGGGCGCCATACTGCTCGTGCTACACCGGTACCGGTTTTTCGATAATGTTGTTGATTCGTTACATAAGTACCAGGTACGTGATAGGCACACAGGTATATTGGGGTGCCCAGCTCCCAGCCTAAAAACCCCTTTCTGTCCAATCCGCTTCCTACGTTCATGTTTCGGACTTGTACCACCGAAAAATGGAAACACGCCCACAGTTTTCTGCTATTGTTGTGCAATAACTACAACACCCTTCTCTCTTGGGCGTTAGGGTGGATGGTGGGAAAATAACACCCAAAGCCTGGATAACAGTCTTGCGCTTGTATTCCTTGCGCTCTACCTGCTGCTCTTCAAGCCGCGTCGCTCCGAAAAACGGACACTGCCAGCCCAACCCCTCCCAAAACCTCCTGACCATATGTCAACCCATATCCCCTAAACATTGTTGCCTCGCCATTTCCACAAACTCCATATTCCGAAAGGATTTGAATATACTGTATTGTGGCATTAATTTTCCGGGTACGCAGTAAAATAATGCCTACCGTAAGAGGCACACACCGCTTTCAGACAAAAGCACCGCTTCCTACGTTTATGTTTCGGACCCGTACCACCGAAACGGAAACACTGGCTACGCTCCTTTCCATTGGCGATATGACCTCTGAACTTATTTCACCACTCATCTTCTTGCTTCATTCACCTTGTCAAAGCTTCTGACACAAAGTCTTCCCCTTCTTGTCCCGCTTTTATTTACACCATGAACGCCGAGCAGCTCGATCTACCCGCCCTTTTCATCGGAATGTCTGATGATCCTAGTGCAGTAACTGCGTAACCCCACCAACTACCTGAGTGTAGGCCCTACTGGGTCGGATCTCTACCCAAACTACTTCGCGTCCGCCTCAAGGCCATTGTCGCTACCGTGCGCGGAATAACCTTCCACCCGTTTGCCGTGTGTGTCTACACGAGAGGTGGTGACCCACTAAATTCGGGGTGAAAGTATAGAAGCTACACTACTGTTTCCAGCTCCCCGCTACACTTTTACGTCCCTCGCTTTGCTCCCTATCGTTACGCTCGTCCTTGCCACGGTGCATACACCCCAAACACTTGTTGTCTGACTTGGAAGCGTGAAACGTGGCATCTACTCTGTCCGCTACGCGTCTGTCGCCCCACGCCAATTGTGACGCGCCCGCAAAGAATACCAAGTCATTTTTAGTCAGACAAAATCAGAGTATACCAGACATTACCGTCCAAATTTCCGAGGCTCTGCAAAGTAGGTGGAACGACCACGCGAGTCCGCTCCAAACTACCCACCTTTCGGTCTCCAACTCGGCTACGCTCCTCCTTCCCTTGTTTGGCAGTTCCTAGGACAAAGGTTTCCTCACCTCGGGGCACACCTCCGACTTTCCGTGCACTCTATCGATCCCTTCTCCTACCGCTGTCATCATGCAGTGTGACGTGGTCAATTCCCAACTACCAAACATTTTCTGCAAATACTTAATCGCGGCTAGATGGCCTCCCTTTAACAGCGTGACTCTTTTTTTTTACATGTAGAGCATTTTAGAGTCATGCATTTTGTCAGCTCTTCAATTGGCGCTTTGACTCCGTCCCCGATAACCAGCCAACCCTTCCCTTCTAACGCCCTGAGACGGCACCGAGTGTTCCACCAGTACATCTTCTGTGTGCTCCCCCACATCGAGGCCAGAGCTAGGGTCTCCTCCAGTATGTCCGTCTCGTCCTCATTCCTTCCCTCTCCAAGTTATGTTCCTGTACGGAGAGGTTTGAGAAGTGCTCATGCTTCTGAATGATGTTATCAATGCACTAAGGCTTGTTATCGGAGAGCGTTTTTTTCATAATTTCCAAAGTCCGGAAATAATTGGAGATATGTATCAATATACGGAGGCGTTCTGTCACTATCCGTAAAATTCTCCAGAAGCAAAAAAATCAAGGTCGCGAAGTTTCACACATTTGGAAAAGAACCCAGGAAAATATGGAAGATTGAAAAATTGCGCGAAGTAAGGGTCGAAAAATTTGGAAAAAAGCTCTCCGATAAGAATGTGACTCTAAGTGGGAAAGTCGGGTTGAAGAATTGTCTCTACGCTTTGCTCTCACCATTCACCTTGTACGTTGCGTGCGATATTTTCTCTCGGTTATCTAGAAATCCGCCCGCCACTTTATTCTGCACTCCGGGAATATTTCTTGCGTCATCAACTGCTCGAGATTTCCAGTCCACCTGATATAGTGATCTCATGGCTATGGCGGCACGTCTGTTACGTGATCCTCCAAATCGGCCAATCTACGAAACTGCTGCAACGTTGTCCCCGCTCGACAAAACAGGATATCCTGGTGTTTTTGGCCTGTCTTGCAAAATGACTTGTGCGCTGTTACTACAGTGCCACAAAGCTCAAGCAAGTTGATCGTGACTGCTTCCTTACCCTTCGTTACTATTTGGTTCCCCAATATAGCCCACGCAGCTCGGGGTTCTACACCTCCTGTAGTTCTGGGCAAATCTCACCGACTGCAGTACAGCTCGCGTCTGAGTACCTGTAGATGTGCGTAAAATGGTGCACCAAGAGACTCTCCGGGGCTGAACAACTTCTGGTCGATTGCCCACTTCCAGTGAACTATATCATTGTGGAACTCCCAGTACTCTTGGCGTCCGTTTTTTCCCCGTGGAAATTTTGTGCAGATGGGTCAAATGAAGAAACTGCCAAAGTATTTACCTGCTGACTACTTACGCGAGGTTCCATAAATTGCCGGCCATGCTGAGAACGGACTTTGCGCCTGCACGCATTTTGCTACTCGTCCACTCAAGGTTTAGTATGCGTCTAGATGCTTCTACTTTTGGCTTATTGACGGACATTCGCATAGTATGTATCACGGTTAAGCCGAGAGCGTCTTCTGCTGAATTCCAATCAATGCTCTTCTTCGGGGCAAGAAAAGGGGTTTCACCTTTCTCACCTGGTCCGCATAATCTGATAATCTCACGTTATCGTACGCGAGAGAAGTCGATACTATGAGAGCCGTCTGATCTGATGCGTTGCGCTGCACGCTCGTCAAAATGCAATACTTAACGGTTCGTTCACCCCCCTCTTCGTCCCCCTCTTCGTGGGGCGTTTGCTCTTTTATCTGGACTTCGTGTTGGACTTCCAGTCTCCCACACGGCTTCAAGATTTCGACGTGCGACATCATACTTTTCTTCATGGAAGGGTACCGGCGCTATCTACGGCAGTGTTACAGTGGGCGTATTCGGTCGCTGTGGCCAAGAGGCCCCAGTACCCCGGCGATGCTGCTTATCCCAAGGTTGGTTAAAAAACTGCAACCAAGACGTCGTCTACCACATAGCAAAAGTTCTGCGCCTGGTACGGTGAAGTTCCAACATTCATGTTATGTCTGATTTTGCCAATAGTATACGAAGGGGGGGGAACTTATTCGAAGATATGTAAGAACCTTTGGGAGTGTAAGAGAGTGCGTCACCACATACGCATTTTTATACTTTTTGGGTTCGCATGTTTTTGTTTAGCCCCCATTTCCCCCCCTGGCCGCTCCGGCATAAAAATAGCAGTCTTTAACAGCAAGGATCTTGTGCGTGCCCACAGCATAGCACCTGGGGGTGCCACCCGTAGACCTTTCAGAGGCAACATATTCTCTGTCAAACACGCTTTCGTCGAATATCGTTGTACGGTTTCTCCCAAACTAGGTTCATGTATTCTGCGACGGCACTGCGATTACCATGCTGCGTCGCTCTGGTTGGGTGAAGGTTGGTGACTGACGTTTTTATCGGAACACCATTGTCGGTAATATCTACGAGCTCCATTATTGTTGGGAAGCCTTTAATTTCCCCGAAGTAGTGCTCCACCTGACCGACGAAGGAGAGAGGTGAGTGACACCAAGGTGCTTCTGATTACAAGGGCCACGTGTCCCACTTCACCATCGCTAACATGAAACAGCTATGCATATATATGTCTCTGCCATCTCTCGTATGAATCGTTTCTTCCTACTCGTGGTATGGTCGCGGTTTTTGTCGGCCATCAACATTGTTTGAATCCGTTTTTCGTTCAGATCAGCGATTTGGGTCTTCCTTGTCTTGTACTTATTGTTTAGCTTGCGTGTCCGAACTTTAGTGTAGTACGTTCCTGGTCAACACGAAGATGCTACTGGTCGCCCAGACTCGAGTACATATTTTATTTTTGCGTACGAGCTTTTATCTTGCGTACGAGCTGGGCCAGCCAAGGTGTTGCCAATCGGATGATTGTCCAGCCCCGTTTTTTGATGCGATTTTTTGACACGGTGTTGATCATGCACCAACCCACAAATGGAAAGCGAACCCTTTTTTCGTTTTTGTTCGATAGATAAGACCGGTAAAAAGGTCCGGAAGAATACGAAAGCGAACGCAACTTGTTTAAAACAAAACTGGCTCGCTTTCCGTTTGCCTGCGTATGTCAGGCAAACGAGGTCAAATTTTCATGTGGAAACTTGCAAATTTGAACGTCGCATCGCAGAAAAACAAAACATGATCGTAATTACTTGTGTTATGTATGGAAAACGTTTTTCGGCTATATTTCTTGATGGGTGGCGAATTGTGCACTGAAACGCGTATGGTTTTCTCGTAGAGTCTTCTTTGGGAACGATTTTATTGCGAAATTTGCTTCGAAAAGTTGTTGTTTTTGAGTTTTCGCCAATATCTCGTCGAAGTCGAATCAAATTACAAATATGTCTTATTTTTTATATACTTTTTTTGCACATGCAGTGTTATGTCAGGTTCAATTCGAAATTCCAAGCCTAATTCACGGTGGTTCACGAGATACGAACGGCCGATGTTTTATCCACTATTTGGCTGGCCCAGCTCGCACTCGCTTGTATTCCATTGTATTTGTGTACTCTCACCAACCTGGCGCCAACTGGGCACGATCAGGGTCAGGCAACTCGCCATGACCCTCGTAACGTTATCTAGAGTTACTCGTACTGCTATCCTTTTCCGACTCGGAACAATCAAGGTCAGGCAACTAACTGGTCATGGCCACAGCAAATCTGTCTCTCGCTACTATTTTCCGACTCGGAACACTAACGGTCAGGCAAACTCGCCATGATGAATGATCAAATTCCTGCAGTAAAACTGATTCCCGGCGTAGGACACTTTGGTCGCGACCGTATTTCGAACCTTATGGGCGACAACATCGCGCATAACCACGAAGTTCTCAGCTTTTTGGCGATTGGAGCACCCTCGGCCGTGCACTGGTCGCCCGCGAACGAGCGCGCTAAAAGGTGTGCCGAGGCTACAACCTGTCTGTAGAGTGGGCTGTACGCATGCCATCGTTAAAGCAAAAAATCGGGCTTGGTGGGCCGCGAGCAGACTTGTTGCGAGGCGGTCGAATATTGTTCGAGATATATTGCATCCAAAAAACATGAAGCAAAGGTATTATTGTTAAAGGACACCATTGCTCTACAAGCACGGTGTCAATTTCAGTTGGGGTATGTATGCGCAAGCGTCAATATTTCAGATTTTATTTTTAGACCAGATCGAGCACCAGCCGTAAAGATGAAAGCAATTGCGCTCGCGTGTCGGGGATGCACAAAACGTGGAGAGCGTCCTACCATACATATCCCATCGTGTGAGCGAAAAATGACCTCGATCGACCTGGAGGAAACTTGTTGCCGGACTGCCCAAAGATGTCTAGATTTGTTCCAGCAATGAAGCAACACCGGCCCTGCTCGGAGCAATCCACACTGCTTAAGTTTATTTAATAAACAAGCTTTTCTGTGGGCGAGAGGTCACTTTTCGAAAGCTCAGTCAAGTTGAGGTGCCTGAAAGGTTGCATGCACTAGTACTACCGTCAGAAGTGGCTTAGCGCACTCCCCACGTCCCTGTGGGTTCGCGCTCCCAGCAGTCGTGGTGTGGGCCATATCCGACAAGGTTCACGAGGACTTTTAGATCTGGAACGCATAGGCTGTAAAACATCATTTTCGTGAGAATAATGTTTTGCATTGTCGTGTCAAAAGCTCAAGGTGGCTTGTGTTGAGCCTTCCTTTTCAACATCGAGAAAGTTGCTCTAATGTTTGGAAGGCTCGTTACAAAGCTGATCATATTTTCGCTCGCGCGACGGGAAGTGTACCGTCCACTCTCGGTAGGTTGCTTGGTCGCCGCGCGCTCTCTCTCGTGCGCTGGGGGTAAGAACTGTTTTCGAACTCGAGCGCACACGTTACAAAATCGTGATTTTCGTGAGGTGTTGCAGCGAGTGGCGCCACCGTGAAAGGTTCAAAAGGATGTGACTGTCGTGACCATCACTGTGAGGAGGATTATAGGATGCAAGAGAACTGCTCTGATCAGTGTCACGCGTCGGGCTTATTTGTAGGGGCAGAGGGTAAGCTTAGTTAACTCCTCTGGGCACACTTTATAGGGGCAGGGAGGGTCTCCGGTGTCGAAACGCCTTTCACCTCGGGTACAGAGCCATTAACGAGGTTCTGAGAACACCCAGCGCTCGATAAATAAACACCACCAAGTGAACCAAAAAGAGTCGAAGGCAAGTGATCTGCGATACCCGTCCTACCGACCCCTAGCCACTTGGACCTTGCCTTGTCCGTCGTGACCGTTAAACGTGTCTGTGGTGCTCCGTTGATTGTTTGATACAACAGGGGACAACTCTCGGACCCTAGAAAAGACCCGCGCTTGTTGGATCTCTGAGACCGGCTCACCTGTTGTTTGAGAGTTCGAGAAATGTTCTCGTGCAGGGAGAGGATCGGGTCACGCAGAAGGTGAATCGGTTCAAGGCGGTAGTCGCAAGCAGCCAGAGTGAACAATCAACGAAACACTACGGACATGCTAACGGGCGCGATCGGCAAGGCAGGGTCCAAGAAGCTGGGGGTCGATAGTACAGGTACGGCAGATCACTTGGCCTTGACTTTCTGTGGTTCACTTGGTGTTAACCGAACACCAGGTGTGGTCTTGGAACCTCGTTACTGGCTCTGTACCCGAGACTGAAGGCGTTCCCACATCGGGGAACCTCCCTTCCACAATAGGCTGTGCCCAGAGGAGCTGGTGAACGCTCAACCTATGTCCAAACAAATAGACCCGACGCTGACACTGATCGTAACGGTAACAGTTGTCTCGCGCCGTAATATCCTCCTCATAGCGCTGGTCACGACAGTCGCAACGCTATGAATCATTTACCCTGACGCCACTCGCTGTGTGTGACATCTTCACTCTGGCTGCTTGCAACTACCACATTACATCGATTCACTTTCTGCGGAACTCGTTCCCCCCTGCACGAAGGCTTTTCTCGAACTCTCCGGCCGGCCTCAGAAATTTAACGAGCGCGGATCCTTTTTAGGGTCTGTGGTCGTCAGGAGACATCCGGGGGAAATCCCCGGGTTTCCTATAGAAATATATATCTTGGGGTATAACGGATGTTGCGTCCTTGTTGCAGCGAAACTTTGTACACAGCGGTCTCCCTCTTGTCTCTGTTAGGTCTTGTAAAAAACTTATGCAGCTCTTTCTTCGCATCGACCAGGGTGGCTGACTTACTCGAGTGGTACAACTATATGCTGGCCTAGAGGTGAGCTTTTGGTCATCCGAGGCGTGCATAATACTGCAGTATTCGAGGGTAGGCCTGTCGTCACACGAAAAAAATCGCGTTCAAGGGTTGGGTGCGGGTATCTTTCGGTCAGGTATCGGTCGTGGGGGTATTTCGGCAATCTTGGGTATATATCTACTGTACGAGTCTTCGGGTCTTCGGATATATTCTTCGGATCTTCTTCGGGTTTGGGTCTGTTATCGGGATGCATGCCCGGTTAGGCTTCTGGGCTCGTGCCTTACCTGAAATTTACGTACTAATCAAAAGTTTTACTCGAAAATACCAGGTAGTGCGGAAGGGCCTGCCAAACTCTATTGTGGATTATAAATCGGCACCAATGTACCGAGGATTTGACGCTTTCATCAAAATCGAGATGACAAAATCGAGACGAAAATCGACATGAAACCATCGAGATGAAAATCGAGGTGAAAATCGATATAAAAGGCGTGTCACACACTACTTTACACGATGTCATCATGCCCCCACCCACCCTAATGCCACCTCCATATTCGAGATAAAAATCGAGACACCACTCACTACTAACACTATAATCACCATGCCTCCTCCCTTCGCGCGATGCAAGGGTGAAACATGGTGCTTACTCTTTTAAAGGAGAAACGTACGAGCGCTCTTCGCGAACTGGGCTTGTGGTGGCTGAAGAATTTCGGCTGCGGGTACTGCGGCGATCGTTCGGTCATGACGTGCTGCCTGGTGGCAGGGGGGTTTCACCCGGCACAGGTTCAGAAGGTCCTGTGGGGTGGCAAAAAAGATGGGCGTCTGATACAGCTGCTTCAACGTGGCCGTCAACGGATCGTAGAGGCCATGTTCTCCAACCCGTCTGGCGCCCTCTTCTCGGGCGTGATTGCGGTCAAGGAGGAAAAACTCCCCGACTCGGCCTCATGGGTCCAGGAGGTTACCGACGGCAAAATCCTGGATTTCCGCGCCGTTCGTCTCTTGGCCGAGCGGTACAAAACCAATGTGCAGGTCATCCAGCAGATGGTGGACGGCGACAAGTACGAACTGATGGATGCTGACGGCCTAACTACCCCCTTGATGGAGAACGGGCGCATTTTGTGGACATTGGGGTGCCACTTCGAGGCGGTTGTCACCAAGGTAAGCTTTGAGCGATAGGTTCGAGTAAGCGGCGGGTCAGCTTAACAGCGGTACCAAGCTTTCCTTAACTTTGTTTTTCTCCTGGAACACGTTGTATCCTTCATCTTCTTGGCAATGGAATCCTTCTTGAAGTGTTCCCTCTTGGCGCGGTGCCGGGTGTCAGTTCCAAGCTCCCGAACGTCGCCCGAGCTCGAAGAACATGTGAAAGCCGTCCGAAGTCCAGGGTCTATGCCGATGACCCGTGGTTCCGTGGATGTCTCGACGTTTGCCTTGTCGATTCGTTCGGGTATGATGATGTACCATGTGATGACAGAGACGGTAGATTCTGTTCGAATATGCTTGTTCAGTATTTTGAGGGTTTCATGACTATTCGGTATACTGACTTAGTATGAATTACTTGGTGGTTGCTTCTGTGGGTGTACGTGATACCCACATGACCACTTCCATCTGTATCTACTCTGCCGGGAGAATAACACTAAAACCTGGATCGCCATCTTTCTTCGCCTGGGATTTATCAACACTCTAGAGTTCGCAACGTTGAGAACCTAGGCTCATGGGTGACGAAGTAGAAGGTCTTCGGACGATGGTGTTAGAGCAGGGCCTCGCCCTCGAGGGGCTACAGCGTGCGACCGCAGACGCAGAGGAGCGTTGACGGTCGAATCACACCGAGATCCTCGAGATGATTGCGCAGATGGGGTCCGGTAGACAGCAGCAGCTATCTACCGCAGTTGGAGCAGGGAGATATGCTTCAACGCCAGCGTCGGAACGCTCCGACGTTGGTATCGGGAGCCGGGAGCGGGAACGCGTTTCCGCGGAAGATGGCCGCCTCGGTGGCAAAGGGTGCGGAAGCTGTGTTGATGCTCTCGGAGTATGCCGGAGACACGACGGCGTGCTAACTGGAGAAGAAAAAGCCCTGCGGTGGAAGCATAACCGTAGGCGCCTCCGTGGGGAGTGGCATGGAGGATAACCAGTCGCGCGATATTTTACGTGCGCACCCCACTCAGGGAGATTGTGGGGGGGCTAGGAGCCGTGGGGATGGGAGACAAATCTGCACATTTTCGCGTGAAATCGCACGGTGAGCCAGGCCGTGTGCACCCGGCCAGCCATGTGGCATGGTCGGGAAAGCCGCGTACGAGATGCGCGTACTCGACTACGGTGCGGTAGTGGTCGAGGGAGCGGACGTGGGGAGAATCGGGTGCTGCTGCAGCAGTACTAGTACCGAAGGAGGGCACGTCTGCATCGGTAACAAGTCGCGTGGCACAGAAGTCGCGTGCACACGACGACAGCAGCAGCAACAGAACAGCAGCAGCGGGAGGTCAGGGACAGAGCAGCAGCAGCCGCGGAAGCTCAGCAGCAGCAGTAGCAGCGGGGGTCGTGGATGGGGCAAGCGTGGTTGGATCGTTCGCTGGATCCCTTTGTGGGTCCAGCAACACGCGGGGCGAGGTTTGCACTCGTAATGGTGGGTCTTTGATCCACTGTTATATTGTGAGGTTTGTTTATTTTTACGACGAGGGTAGAAATTCGTAAATTGATTCGTAGTACGTACGAGTACGTATGGGATGTGCGATGAGGTACATACTGGATGATACGTACGCAAGTGTCGTTTGAGCTTCTATTCCTGGATGATACGTGAATACCCCCGTCCCCCACCTGGTAGTTGAAAAACCGTATTTTTGTGTTTCGGTTCGAAATATTACTGCCGGGTACATCCACAGCGCTTCGTTGCGCTCCGTGTTCGATGTTGGCAGGCCCAGAAGAGAAACTGGACAAGCACCATACAAAATATCGCATATTTCAAAGGTGTGGAGGGAGTCGGTGTCAAGGGTGTATTTATGTTGCGGGAAGGTCGTGCAATGGACAAACAGGTATCTCGTCAGCTGGAGCCTTTTTAGTGATGCGGCTACTTCGCGGGCGGGAGGTTATGCATTAAGTCTCTCTTGTGGGTGTTCGTAGGAGTAGTTTTCTCTTGTGATTGGATACACCTGTCGGTCGAAATACCTTTTTGATCGTACAAATGAAGATATATCATTTTCGACTGGGTTTGGATTCGTTCCGGGTGAAGAAAGTCGTATTTGATACATAACGTTTGCGACGTGTAAGGGAATACTAAATTATATGGCGGTTATCGGTCTTCCTGGGTAAGGGGTAATTATATCGTTTGTCACTGGTTACGGAGATCTGAATGGTATGGAATATATTTTGTATCCCGGAAGAGTCGTGAATGGTATGAAGAATGTATAGTATCGTCTACTACTGTAGGTTCGTCAAATGGAGATGTGTCATTTTCGACAGGGTGTAGATTCGTTCCGGTGAAGTCGTATAAGATAAAAACCGTTTGCGACGTGTTAGGTATAAAATTATATGGTAGTCATCGTTCTTCCCGGGTAAATGGTAGATTTTACGTCACTGGATACGGGTTTCTGAATGATCGGATCGTATGGAGTATACTTTTTATCCCGGGAAAATCGTAAATGGTACGGAAGCCTATTTAACAGGTATCATATCGTCTACATGACGGTATACGTAGCTTCTTGTTCTGCATGGAGTTTTCCAATCTAATTTCATGTTCAAATCAAACAGTCTTATAGAGATATAGACAGGACTAGCAGGTGACTGGTGGAACTGATATTTACTGATTTGTCGGATTGGCGAATGGAGAGTACGTGATGGGAGCGCATCTTGAGGAGGGGTGTTCCGGAGATGCGGTGTTGGTGGATACTGACTTTATTGGGTCTTGCAGGAATTTTTCTTTGTTCTGTCTAGTGGTGACAGAACCAGGGAGGGTATGCATATTCATGATAATTGGTTGTTCTATCACCATTGTTTTTTTCTCCGAACTTGATGGAAGATGGAAATGTTGTTCGCGAGCTGGGAGATCAATTATTGTGGGTATATGATTGTTCATGATTGAGGGTGATAAAAATCTCTCGGTACACACGTAGGAAAAAGGTGAATTATTTCAGGGAACAAGGATAGATAATGAACTGAACCAGGAACAGGGAGTTTTTTTTTGGTTCTGACACAAACGGATATTGTATCGGGAATAGTAAGCGCTGAGCAAACTCTATAGGGAAATACCAGGTATAGTTTATGGCGGGAGTAGTTGGCACAGGGAGACGTGTCCCGGGGGAACGAAGTTCCTCCCGAGCGCTATATCATTTACTAGGGAATAAAAGGCCCTCCCGCCCCCACGGCGGTCGAGCCAGATTCCTGTAGATAACATAGGTTGGACATTAATTGTGGCCCCGTGCTTTAAATTAATGAAAACCACTTTGTAAATCACTTTATGTAGCACCTCAATCAATATGCGTTGATATTATGAATTGTGCAATATTTATTTATGTGCTTGCTCCCTCTCTGGAATCTCACACTGCAACTTTATTAGTTGTTGGTTGCAGCAGCACGATGCAATAAAATCTGCCGGTAATACGACAAACGCACAGCAGAGGGACCACACTCGGAGTATCGATTGCTTCCGTATCGAGCTAATTTGTCTATTAGGGTGCTTACGGCCGAGTGACTGATGGTGTAAACGGTACTTAACTTCAAACCTCGAAATACTGCCCGAATGTTGCGAGTAAGTGCGAGTGTGAGTAGTACTAAATATTCAACTGCCCCGGGTGCAAGGAGTGCCCGCAGGATCGGACGCCGCAATATCCGAACGAACGGTCGTCAATATTGTCACTTTTATCGAGAGGATGAGGTGTGTTAAATCGAGGTGTCAGAGCAGAGATCAGACGACCGTGCTGGTAGGACAATGAAATGAAAACGATGTCGAACTTACTCAATTACAAACACGAGGATGATGGAGACGGCAGCAGCAATGGTAACGCAAAATGTAAATGCACGAAGAACGGCTGTAATTATGGTGGTCATCAACAGAAAAGTGTGCCGGATTAGGTAGTCCTGAGCGAAAACCAGACGAGGCTCGCAATATATCAATATGGGAAGGTGCAGATACATGCTCCGAGTACCTTGGAGTAAAATAACGAGTATCGGAGATACATTTCTTCAGGTACTTCGTGTACTCGGAGTATTTCAGGGCTCGACATTTCGTGATACTGCTCGTACTCGGAGTATATCATGTGTGGTCACTCTGAATGCCGCTTGTACTCGGAGTATTTCGGGGTTCGATACTCTAAAATACTGCTGTACTCAGAGTATTTTGGGGTTCAATACTCCGGAATACTCGTTGTACTTGAAGAATTTGGGGATCTTGTACTGCTCCTACTTTAAGTTCTCCGAGTACTTGGGCATTTCATACTGCAAAAGCTTCAATACTCGGAGTATTTTAGGGTTTCATATATTCCAAGGTACGAGTAATACTCGTATATTTCAGGGTTTCACAGGGTACTCCGAGTTGGAGTATTACTCGGAGTATTTTACTCGGATGATGAAGTATTCCTGGGTTTAATACTCGCGAGAGCCGGTCGCCCCGGTGGTTCAAGTGGTTAACCTCGAATTCTACTTGTGTTTGAGTCCTGGGTTCGAGCCCCAGGTTGGTCGGACATTTGACTGTATTCGCAAAAATAAAAATCAAAAGAATTCAATTGTTGAGAGCACCTTGAAGCGTGGGTAGGCACAATTCGATGCGAGTCGATGAGGGAAGAAAAGGCTAAAATCTTCTCGCGATAAAAATGAAGGCGCGTACCGTAACGGGAAGGGGGTAGAAGAGCCTGCTATGTGACCCCGGATCTGAGTTACGAGTTGGAAGGAGAGAGAGAAGAAGATGTGCGAAGACAATAAATGGGATGAGCAAAGATAAATAAAATAAAAAAATACTCGGAGTACTCCGAGTAATTTACATGTTTGTATTCCAGGTACTGCTTGTACTCGAGCATAATTGCTGCTCATACTACTCGGAGGTTTTGGCCCTTCAGTACTGCTCATACTGCAAGTACTCCGAGTATTTAAGCCACCAGTACTCTAATACTCGGAGTACGACAATTACTCGATACTCCGAGTATCCTTGGGGTATCGAGTATAATGCTGAGAAATCGAACGCTTTCGAGCCGCGAGCAATGTCTGTACAACCCCCAAAAACCATCAAACCGGCTGCTGCACAGGTGATACAGGGCGAGTTTTGACGTCGTGAAAAGCTGTTTGGATCATCGTGATTCTTACTGATATTAAAGTAATCGTGGAGCAGGGTGCCAACAACAGCATCATACGATGGCGAAACAACAGAAGGAGGAGCAGCAGCAGCAGCGTCAAGCCGAGTGATAAAAATCGACCGGAACCAAACGAAGCCGGCACGAGCACCTGTGGACCGACGGACGGTGATAAACGAACCGCGCATATGCGTCTTACATCCGCTCTTGCTAGGAGAGCCAACGTCTTTCGCACCGTGTAGGCAGTTTGTGTTGTCTCACCACAGTTGCTGCAGGCAGGCTTCTCTCTTCTGCTGCAGCTGTATGCAGTTGAGTTGTCTTTGCTCGAGGCAAGGTCTTCGCGCCGAAACTCATCATCATCATCGCCACGGGCCACCAACAACGCGGTGTAGCGAGCGTCGCTTCTCATCTTTATACGGGAGGTGAAGTCGGTTGGTTAAAAAATAAAAATTGCGGCGGGTTTTCGAACCTTTACGATCTCGACCAACAACGCGGCGGGACACACAGATACCTTCTCGTGTCAAGCGTGCGTGATTGTGTGTGTGTACAGCAGTGTGCTGCGGTAGAAGGAGATAGGGAGGATGATTTGGAAATGGGGTGGGTGTTGTTGCAGAGGTTATACAGGAAAGTACTGCTTTGTTGTCTGCAGTAGTAGCCCACAGCTCGGCGTATTTAGTGTACAAAAGACGACAGAGAGGATTGCGTGAACCCCTCGGTAGCTCGAAAGACTCCTATTTCGATGAACGTCGGGTGAAGCGGCGGTAGATGACGAGGACCACATGTTCAAAGCGCAGGAGGGCAGGAACACGTGCGTGTTTCGAAGATGACGTCGCAAAGGACAAGATCTTGTAACTTTGCACGAAAGCAACGTACAAAAGGTGAGTTCGGAGTACTAGGTATGTGAGAGATACATTTTATTTTACGTTGGTGCATGAAAGGAGCTAAAAAAAGTTGTTTGTACGTGCGGTATATATATATTTGTTGAACAATTTGGTATGAAAGAGGCAATACTATTATGAAGTTATAAATTGGGCATCACGCTGCCTATATATAATTAATAGATCTATCGCTTTAGTTTTTGTTTTTGCGGCATTGAACTACTGCAGTTGCAAAGGAGATCTGGAATAGGTTCATACGGGAGGGAGAGGTTTTTGCTTGTGAGGTACAGGTTTTCTCTAGAAATATTTTAGTTGGTTTTTGATCATGGAGATGAGTTTTGTTCGGTTATCTTGAATTGTCATTGCTGTTTTGCTGGAAAAGCAGGGAGTTTGTTCGAATATGCTTATTCAGTATTTTGACGGTTTTATGACTATTCGGTATATTGACATAGTATTATTTACTTGGTAGTTGCTTCTGTGGGTGTACGTGATACCGACATGACTACTTCCATCTGTATCTACTCTGCCGAGAGAAAATTACTAAAACCAAGCATCATCTTTCTTCCCCTGGGACTTATCAACAGATTCTTCCAACATCTCCAGGGACGAACTCGGTCACGTTTCCTCTGGCGTCAACGGTGGTGTTAAAAGTCCATACAGGGTCGAGGGCGACAACCCTCGGGTCTTCCGTGTGCTCGACACGTTCGGGGATAACTTGAGATTGTTGAAGTTGCCACACCGATCCTTCTGAATGATGATTTCACCTTCGTACGAAGCCCAGTCTTCGAAACCCTTGAGCTTTTCTGATCCGCATGATCGCTTGAACATGAGACCGTCCTTGATGCAGCACCCCAGAATCTTGATTGTCTGTACGTTTTTCCTCGACCTGAAGGTCATCGAGAACGTGTGGGCTAAGCTTCCGAGATGCTTTTCACTTGATGACAATAGGTGCAATGGCAAGCTGACGCGCCCTTCCTCGGGGAAGACGTGTGCGACGAGCAAGGAGACGGATGAGCATCGCCACTTGACGAGCTGAGCGGAAGGTCGTGCTTGAAGAGGGTTTTGGCCAGCCCTGTCGACTACGTCGAGACTGTGTGTGTAGCCAGCCCCAATTTTATGTTGAGTAAAAAGTAAAAGATGATTCGATTATTTGTCGAAGCTCTGGTCGTTGGATTCGTGACTATGCATATGGGGTACCCTGTGAGCATGATTGCTCTCAAAATTTTACCAGTCAAGGACGACGATCACCGCCCCGTCATGTACCTCAGCCTGTTCTTGACCAGCTTATTGTCGCACCTGCTGTTTGAAGTTGTGATTCGAAAGTCACTCGTGGTACTGTACGAACGGATTTTCTTGCGCAAAGTAACACTTCTTCTGTCCATTCAATTATCTCGAAACACCTCGGCCATCCCATCCTTCCGAAGGAGTCGGGCCGTGCGACCAAGGGTAAACCCTCTGTACAACTAAATACCAGGTAGTCGCCTATTATGGTCCGAAAGGCAACGTCCTTCTACAGCAGACATGAATGATACAGTCATCGACCTGTTTTTTTTGTCAGCATATGCATTGGTTGCCGAGGAAAAAAGCGAAAAATGAAAAAAAAAAGACCCAGCCCAGACTCGAACCCGCGACTTGGGCGATTGAAGGATTTTCTGAAAAGCTTTTTAGTTGCAAATATTTTGGCAACTACTTTAGGCCCTTTATGCCCTCACGAGGCGAGTTCGATCCTCACCAAGGGTATATTTATTTTTTTTCCCCTTTGTTTTCGCCATCTTTTTTTGTGGCTCCTTGCTTCGTGTGTCGACCTCAACCGGCAAAAAACTGAAAATAGCTGCCTACCAAGGTAATTAGTTGTACAGGGAAGGGTTTCAAAGTACACACACCCGGGGGTGTCGTCATTTAATACATACCGTTTGGGGCGCCGATGCAACGTACATACCCTAGGGCACAGAAGTTACAAAGCAGCCAAGCGGGCTCGTGTTACAGAAGGGTACAGCTCTCAGACTCTCAAAAGGACCCGCGCTCGTTAGATCTCTGAGGCCGGCATACCTGCTGGTTGAGAGTTCGAGAAGTGCCTTCGTGCAGTAATGATCGGGTCACGCAGAACGTGAATCGATGCGATGCAGTAGTTGCAAGCAGCCTGAGTGAGCAATGGTACAGGAACCACAGACACGGTGACGGGCACGACGGGCAAGGCAGAGGGCCCCAGGGGCCGGGGATCGATAGGACAGGTATCACAGATCACTTGGCTTTGACTTTCTTTGTTCACTTGGTGGTGTTTAGTAAACAAAGGGTTGTTCCGTGATCTAGTTACTGGTTCTTTACACGGAACTGAAGGCGTTCCCACACCGGGGATCCTCCCTCCCCCTATAAAATCCGCCCTGAGGATGCTATCCAAAGCTTGCCCTCTGCCCATCGAATAGACCCGACGCGTGACACTGATCAGAACAGTTGTCTCGCGCCGTATTATCCTCCCCACAGCGCTCATCACGATAGTCGCAGCGCTATGAACCTTCTACCCTGGCGCCACTCGCTGTAACACCCCCCCTGCCCGACGCATGACCATCGTCGGCACAAAGCGAGCATCCCAGTACTTGCCCGGCGATAGTGCGTGCGCTTTCCTCCTCGGTCGGCCCAATGTTTGTAGCACCCCCCCAGCGGGCATTGCGATCATGAACCGCTGCAGAGGGTGCGCCTTCCATCTCCGCACCTCGCCGCCGGCTCGATGTTGCAGCTTCTCTCCTTCGTCAGTGTTGCCTCCAGGCGGTGGTGAGAAGAGCGGCGATCCTGACCTTCGTCCAGAGATCTGTATGGATTATTGTGTGGGTTAATCACGGGCGTGCTGTAGGAAGTTCATGTTGAGTCTTCTTTCTACTCCCTCCTCCTCATGTAGAGTTATACTTGGTATCCTTAGTGCTTCGATTTTCTGGCACTTTCCAAATTATTATTCGATTGCGAGTGACTACATCGTTTGAAGATACGGCGTTTACGCCACTTTGACTTACGGGCTTCCTAATGTGAGGGGCTCAGGAACTTCTGGTGCACCCCTACTGCCATTGAGGGATGGCTCACTAGCGAAGGTAATTTTTTGATTCCGTGTATGTAAGTCGTTTGAAGGTACTGCCGTTTAACGCCACCCCCGCAGCACGAACAGTTTTTTTTTTTTTTGCTCGTTCCCATTTATTATCTTCGCACATCTTCTCTCTCTCCTTCCAACTCGTAACTCAGATCCGGGGTCACATAGCAGGCTCTTCTACCCCCTTCCCGCTACGGTACGTGCCTTCATTTTTATCGCGAGAAGATTTCAGCCTTTTCTTCCCTCGTCGACTCGCATCGAATTGAGCCTACCCACGCTGCAAGGCGCTCTCAACAATTGAATCCTTTTTATTTTTTGCAAATAAAGTCAAATGTCCGACCCACCTGGGGCTCGAACCCAGGACTCAAACACAAGTAGAATTCGAGGGCAACCACTTGAACCACCTGGGCGACCGGTGCCCACTGGTGAGACCTTTTCGTGCTAAACCAAATCATGAGTCCTCGAATGTCATTCATCCCCAACCACGTCCGGATCGTATCCCTTGCATAACGGTGGTGAGAAACACCCCCCCGGAACGCCGGAACGGAAACTACCGCCTATGAGCATTTCAATCACACCTCTAGATTCGTTCCCTCAACACTGGGCCACCATACTTGGAGCGTCGAACTGCAGGGTGTCCTGTTAGGTTGCGCAGATCATACCAAAGCTCGTCACGTTCCATCTCGGGTATGGGTCTCACAAAAGTGTGTACCTGTGGGTTGTGTAGCGATTTGTACATGCACTCGTCCCTTTGGATATCTGGGTATTTAAACGTTATCATACCTGGTATAATCCTCATGTACGTCTGATGAAAGGCTGACGAGTACAAGTATCTGTATATTAACTGAATCTGTGTGAGTAATCCCCAACGCCTAGGTATTATCACGAAAACGTTTAGCAAAACACTATGGTCTGTATCCTACTGATATTGGGTTCAGGAGCCTGGTCGATCACGATAGATGCTGAGCCGTATCGAACTATACCCCTCTCGTAGCAGGTTTCTGTGTCTGGCTTGCCTCTCATTCAAATGTCACTGTTATGGTGACATCGTTGCGATCAAAGGTATGGTCACCTGGATAAAATTATGATGAAAACATTTTTTTCCAACATTAAACATGCAATTTATTAATAGCAGTTCTACAACCGTTCTTCTCCGGCCAGGCGGATCACCCGATACCCGGATACGGACGACAAAAACAGGGATGCGTGGTACGCTCAACAACTACACGCTCGCGTTCGCAAATGAAGGGAACCTTTAGTTTGGACATTGGGCATATGTGGCCTCTAGAACTGCCCTCCCCTTGCGGGGAAGAAACACCTGGAATAAGGATCAAACTCAGGTACATGTACAGACAGCAGTGCAGTGCTCAAACGGTTAAGATGTCCAGTCGTCATTGGGAACCGTGTCAGATACTTGAACAGAGTCAAGCTCGGTTGACTCGCCGTTCACCGCGTCAGCGACTAAGGCGGCGCATGAGTGTGCGTGCTGGGGAGGGGCTTTGGTTTGCTATAGGAAAATACCAGGTTTTCTCTCCTCAGTTTGATTGGCGTTGTGTATCTCGTATCCACCACTTAGAATGCATGTTTTTGTTCTGGGAGAGCAGTCACACTTGGTACAGGCAAAACCTCCCGGATAGAAGCCAATGCATTCAAGCACGATGTAACAAGCGCCTGTTTTCACGTGAAGGTTTGGTTTACTTTCCAGAGTTCTACAGTAGCCCGCTCTATGCTCTTATGCCGGGCGTATATGCCACGTTCACACTCCGTCCCAGTCCATGCCCAGACTGACCAATGTACCACGCAGCCTGCGGCCCTTGTTGGTGAGCCATTGTAAGTGCTGTCCTGAATACGTGGTGTATGATTCGCTGTTTCAGCACTCTTGTGTTCACTCACACCGCAAGTAGAATGTATGTTTAATAACTGCTGTAGTTCTTTCTTAGTCCTGTTGTCTTAGTTTCGGGTGTAATAATACAGCATGGATACGTTCTTGGTGTCATTTAGTTGCAATTGATACGGGATGGTTGTTTGTTGTTGTTGTTCTCACATTAACTCTCTGACGAAGGAGTCCGTGGTCACACAAAGGTGCTGGAGCCCTAGGAAGATCCGAAAAACAAAAAAAAAAAAAATCGAAAATTCGGCTGCCTCAAAATACACGAGACGGAAAAAGCGCACACAAGATAAAACCAATGTGCAAAACTGAACTAACATGGCCGCGGGTATATCCTCTCAACTATAACATAGAAGAGTACCCCCGTTCCCACCACTAACCAACTCGTGGCTGCTGACTACAGCGGATGCTGTCTGAAGTGCTGCCTGCACCGTACGAAACGCACGGTAGTCGTGAAAACGAAAGAGGAACACACCTGCCTGCTATCTGGAGTGCTGTCAGAGTGAAGACTCGCGGATATGCAGTGAAAAAAGGAGCAATCGAACCTTACTGCCACACGAATATCAACGATCGCCATCTCTTCCTGGACTGTCTGACACAAAAAGGTGCAGCACAGTTATGATACCACGCCCCTGATAATTGCGTAGGTTATTCCCCATGAAGGGTTTACAACTCGTTAAACTACAAAAACCAGTGACGAGTACCGGTAGATACTATTCTGCCTCGTGAAAAACAAAACCAGGAAAAAACAAACTATGACTGCTTCTCTCGTGATGATAGTGTGCGCGCAAATCATGGGTCTCCATGCACCGTCTTCCTGCCGCTCTTCATGGCCGCATCATCGCCTTGGCCCAATCCACCCGCTCCTTTGCGCGTGCACTCGTTGCCATTCCCTTCCAGTCGTTTCCCTTTCTCCGTCATCCTGAAAAACAAAATGCTCCTCGCACTTGCGGTTCTGATCTGGGAAATAAAAATTCTCGCGCAGGGGGAGGTCAATCCGTCTCTTCTCCGCACGTCGACGCTCAGTCTCCCTCCTCCCTCGTCGTCGAATCCAGCCTCCTACCGGCGCAATAGACTGTGCCGTAGTGTGGCCTGTGGTGGCGCCTGCCTCCGCGCATGGACACCCCGATTGAGCATTGCTGCTCTGCCGCAGCTGCCTAAAAAGACGCGCGAATCGTAGGTCTCCGTGCCTGACGCACCACGTACGACCCAACTCTACTGCCGCCTGAGCCTCGCGGCCACAGGCAGCAGCAAGAAGGTATCACTCCTTGAGGGTGAGTCCGGCCTTACACCCGCCAGAAAGACCTACCCCACTCGCTATTAGCCTGATAGGGCATGCCTTGCAGCATTCCTTGCCGAGGCAGCGAAGGGAACGGAGGTATCCCATATCGGGTATCTCGTTAGTACCGTTTCTCTTACGTACTGGTACTGCACTATTTAGTTAGTACCTGGTACTTGTTTGTTTTCTTCGATCGAGGTGCATTTTAGTTACAGCCTGTTTAGTGGCCGGAGTTCGGAGTGTGTTCTAATAATGATGCGCCAACATCATCATACGAAAGACAAGGTTCCCGTCCGGGACGTGCCTAGGGGAGTGGCGCAAGAAATAATACTCGTCGTTTGAAGTACCTGCACACCTACCTGGTATCTGTTTAGAACTACTTTAACTGCATCCACCCATCATTAACGTGAAGAATACACATGAACACAGTTTTGAGGACAGACTATATGCACCGCTGTTTGTGGAAATAGTGTGGGATCGTTACTATTGCAACAATAATATAGAGGGTATACGGGTAGTAAGTGGATATTGATCCAGAACAGTGTCTCACGGCGATCAATTCAATGCTTGCGGCATAAACTTAAGTAGAAAAAAATGGCGCGAGGTCGTGGTTGCAACATGATACTTTGTAACCGGCTGAGTAAAATCCAGCACAAAATATATTCCCGCAGAATAAATGTTTCTTGGTGCTCAGGGTAAAAAATAAGGAGAACATCGAGATACTGGGAGTACTCGCAGTGCATACTCCTCGCGGTACATATCACCAAATACTGCCAGTCAGTGCTAAGTATTCGAGTTGTCCCCTGCGAAAGTAATTTGCTCCAACTCCCACTCGTCGAACCATCTGTGAGTGATTTGTGTCGAACAATGGGCTGAGAATTTGTCGACACGGTGCACAGACGGTCGAAGTATACTTTGTACTCCAAGTATTACTGAACATCGTGATAGTATTATTTCGGTACTGCGAGTACTCGCAGTACGAACACTATTAATACCAATGGACGAAACACTTGAAGTATACCTGGTACTTGCAGTACCCGCATCAGTACAGAACCTCGATATTCGTGAAGCACTCAGACTGCGAGAAAGCACGAAGTACCTACAGTAGTATTGTCTCGAACCTATTTAGTCCCAAGTTTTGGGAGCAACTAACTGTGAAAGGTTGGGGTATGTACGCCCGCCACACATGAGAGCGTGCCCAAACTCCGCGGTCTTCCTTGCGTAAAAACACACAACTTGTCGTACGTACAAATAGTACCTGCTAGGTCAGAAAAGCAACGTGGATGTACCGGTACAAAATAAAAGGAAAGGTGAAAATTAAAAAGAATCGTGGATGGTGAGAGGGTCGAATCCCGGTAACGCATATAAAATCAAGTGCAGGTTATTGCACTTATCACCAACAACTTTACATGTACCAGTATGTTTTTTTCGTCATGTAAAACACATTGCAGGATCTTTTAGAGTAGCTCGTACTGCTTTAAAATGCCATACTATAAGATACGGCAGCAGAGGATACGCGTACTGCGACAAAGGAACGTGTACTGCTGTGCTCTTTCAGCTGGCTCTAGGGCCTATCATAAAGCAGTACTCAGGACACACAACAGCCAGTAACTACTACTGTAAGTATTTTTGTACGAATGCTGCTGTACACGATGCTACGACCGATTGGTTGTACTGGACTCGACGAATATACACGATCCAGTATCTAGGGATCGGTATGGTGCATAAAATGCCAGTCACACACAGCAGCAGGTACTAATAGGTATGTATGTGCAGGCCAAATGCCGATGACAACAACAAACAGAACTGTAGTACTGAGAGTGCATGCGTACCGTATGCTGCCTACTTGTACTGTTGGCGCACTGTGCCGAGCACAGCTGGAGTAGTGGCATTGGTGGATCACACACAGCAACACGCAGCGGCAGCAGAAGCAGCAGGGAGAGAGGTGATGATGATACTTACCTGGTACGCCAGCCTGGGTTTGTAGGTAAAAAAGTATAAAACAAAATATGACACTTGGGAAGGCAGATGGAGAAATACGGGCGGCAGGCCCCGACAAACACAACGAGCCACAGCAATACTGCGCATATGGGTGTGTCGCACACGCATCGTGAGTGGGCGGCAGCGTTGGAACGATGGGATCTGCGATTGTCTCCTCTGTACCTGGTGTAAAAAAAACAGACGACAATTTACCGACACGTACGTGCGAACTAAGGCCTCTCATATCGAAACCAGGGAAGTCGTCTGATCCACTCCCGCCGAAAAAAAACTTTGAGCGCATGCCACGCGCTCCAGAGTGCACGGATCGCGCCGAGACCTCGACCAATGTGTCCGAGCTTTTGGTGTTTTACCGAAACGTGCTTTGTACGGAGAGACAAGTTGGCTAAAGCACGAAACTTTGACAAACATACGTACACATATGTATACAGCAGTGTCTTCTTCAAACCAAGCCGACCTTGAAACAGCTCGACGTCCATCAACGATGCAGTGTTTCTTCGTATGTTTTTACCGAATGTTCATACCTTATATTATTACTTCGTAGTTATGTATGTACGATATAGAGAATGGAAATATTGTTGATTTCCATTCCGTTTGTTCTCTTCACCCTTGTTTCTCTACTCCTCTTGCATATAAACACCCGGGGTGACAGAGCAGGCTCTTCAATCTCCTCCCAGCATGGGGTCTGTACCTTGGATTTACATTGCGAGAAGAGTTTAGTCCTTCGTTACACCTACTCTCGTTAGGCGGTCTCAACAGGTCGCTCTTTACATTTTATATATTAACTATATATAGACAGCATGATGCCCAATTTATAACTTCATCAAAGTATTTCCTCTAATACCAACTTGTTTCAAAAATAGATACCTAACGTACTCCGAACTCACCTTTTGTAAGTTGCCTTCGTGCAACGTTCCAAGATCTTGTCCTTTGCGACTTCATCTTCGAAACATGCACGTGTTCTTGCCCTCCTGCGCTTTGAACATCCGGTCTTCGTCATTTACCGCCGCTTCACCCGACGTCCATCGAAATGAGAGTCTTTCGAGCTACCGAGGGGTTCACGCAATCCTCTCTGTCGTTTTTTGTACACTGCATACGCCACGCTGTGGACTACTGCAGACAACAAAGCGGTACCTTTCTCTGTAAACCTCTGCAACAACACCCACCCAATGTTCAAATCATCTTCCCTACCTCCTTCTACCGCAGCACACTGCTCTTCACACAAAATCATGCAAGCTTGACACGAGAAGGTATCTGTTTGTCCCGCCACATTGTTGGTCGAGATCATACTTTGCCGTTACGTATCGAAAACCCGCCGCAATTTTTATTATTTAACCAACCGATTTCACCTTCCGTATAGAGAGGATGAGGAGAGACGCTCGCTACACCGCGTTGTAGGTGGCCCGTGGCGATGATGATGATGAGTTTCGGCGCGAAGACCTTGCCCCGAGCAAAGACAACTCAACTGCATACAGCAGCGGAAGGAAGAAGCCTGCCTGCAACACCTGTGGTGAGACAACTTAAACCGCCTACACGGTGCGAAAGACGTTGGCTCTCCTAGCAGGAGCGGATGTATGACGCGTATGCGCGGTTCGTTTATCATCCTCCGTCGGTTCACGTTTGCTCGTGCCCGCTTTGTTTGATCCCCGTCGATTTTTACCACTCGGCTTGACGCTGCTGCTGCTGCTCCTCCTTCTGTTGTTTCGCCATCGCATGGTGCTGTTGTTGGCACCCTGTTCGAGATCCACGATTACTTTGATATCTGTAAAAATCACGATGATCCAAAACATATTTTCACGACGTCAAAACTTGCCCTATGTCACCTGTCCAGCAGCCGGTTTGACTAGCGAGATTACTCGCGGCTCGAAAGCGTCCGACTTCTCGGTATTTTACTCGATGAGTATCGAGTAATTGTCGTAATCCGAGTATTCCGAGTATTAGAGTACTCATGGCCTCAATACTTGGAGTACTTGAGTACTGAAGGGTCAAAACCTCCGAGTACTGGGAGTATGAGCAGTACTTATACTCGGGTACAAGCAGTACCCGGAGTACCACCATCTAAAATACTCGAAGTACTCCGAGTACCACGAGTATTGAACCCAGAAATGCTCCCTCATCCGGGTAAAATACTCCGAGTGATACTCTAACCCAGAGCACCACTTGGAGTGTAAAAACCCTGGAATATACTCCGAGTATTACTCGTACTTCGTAATATGAAACCCTAAAATACTCTGAGTTTTGAAGTTTTTGCAGCACGAGATGCCCAAGTACGCCGAGTACTTAAAGTAGTACGAGATCCCCAAACACTTCAAGCACAACGAGTATTCCAGAGTAAGAACCCCGGAATACTCGGAGTACAGCAGTATTTTAAAGTATCGAACCCCTAAATGCTCCGAGTACACCCAGTATTGAGAGTGATCTATGGTACGCCTCGGATGACCAAGCTCAGCTCGAGGCCAGCCTATAGCTGTACCACTCGAGCGAGTCACCCACTCTAGTCGACGCGAAGTAAGAGATACATAAGTTTATTATTAGAATAAAGAAAGACTAAAGAAAAGAAAAGAGAAGAGTGACTGCTGTGGGCAAAGTTTCCCAGCAACAAGGACGCAACATCCGGTATACCCCAATATACCTATCTCTACAGGATACCCGGGGATGTCCCCCGGATGTCCCCTGACGACCAGAGCCCCCCCCCAGAGCGAACCCATAGGACAAAAGAGACTTGAGGAAAACGATAAAAAATACACAGAGGGACAGCCGGGGAGACAAAAAAAACACAACTCCAGGAAGAACGAAGAAACCACCAGTCAGCATCGTCCGTTTCGACGAAACCCTTACAATATATCATTCAAAAACAATATAGTGGTATCCAACACAACCACTGGATTGGACGAGAAACACTGGAAATTTGAAGAAACTGTATCCAATTTCACGTGAAAACCTACACAACAATATTTCTCGACGTCATCCCATATCGCCTCGATCCCCCTCCTACCACTTAGTTTTTTCCTGACAGACAGGTCAGAAACATACCAGTTATCACACGCACATACACATATCGATACCCATACAACAAACAGTACACAGAAAGGAGGTAATCTACCAGCTTCTTCCTGTTGCGGCCTAAAGCCATCAGTCAGGAGCAGCTCGTAGAGGACCCAGGTTCAGAGAGAATTGTTTCGACTGCGGGCAAGCAAACGCGACCGGACACTCTACAGATGATTCACCCATAACCTTTATCCCAGCACAAGAACCGATTAGATCGTCGACTAACACTTTTTCGCTTACAGTATGCGCTTTGCCCTCGCGTTATTTGCCCTCAAAACCTCCTGCGTTATACGTACATTTCTCTGGCCCAACACAAATTTGAACTACATGGTCCACGAGCTCGACCTCGGGCGATACCACAACAAATTCCGGTTCAGTACCCATCATCATCAGCAAAAGAGTGGGTTAAGAGGACGCAGTTTCCTGTTCAGGAGCGCCCCTTAACGAGCCAGAGTCTTCAACAACAGGTATATCAATCACCGACATTTCACAGACACCCACATCCTTTGACAGCTGCTTAGAAGCAGCACACCGGTTCAGCAGAAGGAACGACGACGGGTTCATTCACATCAATCCCGGAGTCCTCACAAACACCCACGTCCCCCGTTGTTGTATCAATCTCCGATATTTCACAGACACCCACATCCTTTGACAGCTCCTTAGAAGCAGACACCGGTTCAGCAGAAGGAACAACGACAGGTTCATTCACATCAATCTCGGAGTCCTCACGAACACCCACGTCCCCCGTTGGTGTATCAATCTCCGACATTCCACAGACACCCACATCCTTTTGTGAGAGCTCCTTAAAAAAAGACACCAGATCAGCAGAAGGAACGACAACAGGTTCATTGACACCATTCTCGGAGTCCTCACAAACACCCACGCCCGCCGTTGAGGTCTCCTCATAAACAGGTATCAGTGCAGCGGAAGGAATAACATCAGATGGATTCGTGTTGCAGCGCACGGCATCAATTGAATGGTGAATGGAACCAGCCCCACAGGATCGATGCTGATGGCTCCGAAGCCCAGACAAAGGCGCTCCCCCATCGCCAGTAGAAATATCGGTACTGACAGTACTATCAGTCGTCGCTGTTGAAGCCCCTCACTCCTCAACTATTGTTGTAGAAATAAGTGTCGTAGCACGTGATACGTTGATATTTGAAGGAACAGAGAACACAGGCCCGGCTGAATGCATGCAACACAGCAGCATCACTTGGAGTATCACCTGACCTATGAGAATATTCAGATCTAGCAACACTGTCGCTGGTAGCACACAAAAGACCAAGATTTCGGTGTTGGCGGAAACCCTGAGGTTTGAAGCGTCCAACCGGAGGACCCACCGATCCGGAACAATCATCTTGTGCGGAAGCAGGGCAGACCTAACGCATAGAGTAAAAACGCTCGCCTGCAACTCCCTGCTCTCCTTGGCTGGCCTGACGCTCAAAAAGGCGACCTGCATATCTAGCACGTTCCTTCTTGACTCCACCCCCACTTGATGGAAAGAAATGACACCTATTACTCACAGAAGACCTTTGCTGATAGCCTCGACTCCCAGAATAAGGGTAATCATGATTTTCACTAGACGTAGACGCATGCACCAGTAACCGGTGTGTTCTCGGCCACTAATTTGGTTCTCTTTCCACCATCAAAACTTATTTCATTGGTTGAGAATATAGCTCGTCGTTAACAAGCAACTGTGAAGTGTATGCTTGCCTGAAGACTTCAGGTGATATCGCATCCAAGAATATCCTCGTGAAAGTTGTGCTGGTGCTGATTTTCAGGCGCCTCGAAAATCTCCTCCAACCATGGAAAAATCACTTATTCCAACCTCGGCAACGAACTTGCACATATCGTCAAATAGCGTCTCAACCTATCGTGACATATCAGCAGCGTTAGTCGCAGGATCAGCCGATCGAGCAATTGAGCAAAGCGATTCTTCCGCAGAAATAGCATCTAGCTTGCGCTTATGACATGCCTTAGCATGCAGGCAGTCCAGCAGGTCGTCATTGGAAATACGAGAAGTATCTCCTATATAGCCTGCCGCCATGCATAGCCGTTGCAACAGAAATACTGGAATCATATCTCAAATGCAATATTCTCTCAAGTCATCCAGCTTCGCACGGGAATCGAGGAACAAACGGATATCGTCCACCTGACCTCCAATAAGTTTGGGTAGTTTTCTGCTTCGGGAAGAAAGGCCACGTACCACGGCTGTCCTAGTCGCGTCGTACTTGTTGTCGAAATCATTTGTCTCGCGGTAGTCGAAATCATTTGTTTTGCGTTTACATTTTGAAACGGCATAATTTACGCCGAAAACACGACGACCCTCTGCATCTGTACGAGGAATCGATGAAGCTCCAGACTCGAACTCGTACATATGAGTACCTCGTGACGCACCACCAGCCCCTCGACCTTGGTCTGGACCAAACGACCGACCGACCGAACCTTGCCAACGTTCCATATCCTAGTCGGCTAAGCTAGGAATTCGAATGCGAAAGATACGGAAAAAGAGCCTCACCGCTTTGTGCACCAACCCACGTCGAAGATATTGTTCCTGTCACCTAGAGGATCCTGTAGATAATTTTCCACCTACGGGTATCTTGTTCAAGAGATATTTCGTTGACAAATATTGCCGTACTCGTACCTCGTACTCGTAGACAAAAATTGGTGATTGGTGTACTCGTCTCGTATCCAAAATATGCTCCAGCCAAGCTGTTGCTCCAACCGCCTGCTGCTACTCCACTCGAAATATCGATCGCCCTGACCGTCCACCACTCGCCCCGATGACAGACACCTCGCACCCGTATGTAGCCAGAGATCCCGAAGAAGGTGACATTGGCTCAACCGACCTTTAATGTATATATACGTATATTTTGTAATTTGTAGCAGCAAGCAAAGCTAGCTCCACCTGAAGCGTAGAGCTCAACCCGAATAATTCCGCGCAAAACCTTGAACACCACCTGACCGAAGTAGAAGATTCCCAACCCGATGATAGATCCAACACCCGAAGAAGACCCGAAGAATATATCCGAATACCAATACCCAAGACGTCAATATGCCCACACGATCGATATCCGACCAAACGATATCCACATCCAACCCTCAAACTCGACATTTCCCGTGCGACAACTTGAATGCTGCAGTTTTATGGTACGCCTCGGATGACCAAGCTCAGCTCGAGGCCAGCAGATAGTTGTACCACTCGAGCAAGGCACCCACCCTAGTCGACGCGAAGTAAGAGATACATAAGTTTAGTTTTAGACTAAAGAAAGACAAAAGAAAAGAAAAGAGAAGAGTAGAGTGACCGCTGTGGGCAAAGTTTCCCAGCAACAAGGACGCAACATCCGGTATACCCCAATATCCCTATCTCTACAGGAAACCCGGGCGCTGTGGGCAAAGTTTCCCAGCAACAAGGACGCAACATCCGGTATACCCCAATATCCCTATCTCTACAGGAAACCCGGGGATGTCCCCCGGATGTCCCCTGACGACCACAGATCATACCCGAAATACTCCGAGTACGAGCAGTATCCCGGAGTATCGAGCCCTGGAATACTCGGAGTACACGGAAGTACCTGAAAAGTTTATCTCCGACACTCGTTACTTTATTCCAAGGTACGCGAAGCATTTATCTGCACCGTCCCATATTGATATATTTATTAAATATAGCCAGCGTGATGTCCAATTTATAACTTCATCATAGTATTACGTATCTGATACCTCTCCAATACCAACTTGTTAAAAAACTTTTTCGAGCTCTGTTTGATCACAGGAGCTGTCGGATGCGTGCACGTGATACACCCGTGGTCTACACCATAATCGTTGAGGAAGAGCAAATAAAATACCAGTCACAATAAGCCAAACACAACACACACCGTGGATCAATACCGTTCTGTCAGAGACCCCACCACAAAAACCACACACAGGAGGTAAGCCGCACCAAGATTGTCACCGGCTGCACCACTCATATATAGACAGGCAGTATCATTATCATCAAAGCCTGGGCCGTATAAATAAAAACAGCGACTGCCCCCGGAGGAGCAGCTCCACTCTTCCATCCACGAGGCATACCAAATAATGCCCCGATACATAATACGAAACCCCACAATATATGAAACCCCTAATACGCGCAGACCTGTATCAAGCTACCGCATACCACAAGCAACCCCCCTATTCGGTGCTCGATACGATAGGTCTCGAATATCTTATCAACAAATGCCAGGTAAAACGGCAGCCCCTAATGCCATCCTTCATTGTTGCCAAGGTAAAACGGTAATCTCAAAATTCACCCTTCAGAATCGCCAATGTAAAACGGCAATCCCGATACCAAATCTCTCAATCTCGATTCCAGTAGAGACCTCCTAAAATATATAAAGAGAGTAACTAGGAGAAGGAAAAAAATCTAACAAACGTAAGTATGTTGGTAAAACCTTCTAAGAAAATCACTAACACTGTCTTCACATAGATATCGTACCGCCCGATAGTATCGGCCCCCCTGTTTTGCACTCTGAAAGAGCAGAACAACAGAACGTCTCTGATGTAGGACATTTCAAATCGAACTATAATAGCCCCCTGCTATTAGTAGGTGCTCACGCCGGGAGTATGCAAAAGTCAACAACAAACTGCATCTGAATTTAAAAGTACTATGGATACTAGTGGTTTTGAGTCCCCTGTACGTTGTGCATAATAACCAATAGCCAACGGGTACGGCACGATTCATCAAGACCATCGGCATAACCTAGTGGCGTGTTAACATTACTCAACGCATGAGTACATCCCAATACTTTCTCCAATTCACTAAAAAACACTATTCTCCGTTCTCATCACCCAATAACCCAAATTATCCGAAACCAATAAATAAATGAAAGAAATCGCCACAAGTTCATCACAAAGTCAAGCCCAAAACGACACATCTCAGCGGGCGACGGTTTGATAAGAAAATCGGCATGCTGCTCTGCCGACCGTACGTGTTGATCTCAGACTCCCCGTTAAACACATGCCTTAGACATCTACATTCAGTAGAGGAAAGTGATGAACAGACATCCGCGCACCACTCCACCAGGGACAGACCTCGGGTCAGTACCCTTACGTGCATGGTCCGCATCCACTTATGAGCTCACTCCAACTGAGCTCCACTATCTGCGATAGAAAGTCTTCGTTGTGTTACCAAGTACAGCTACTATGCCCCTCCTGCTCATAAGACGACGAAGCACTCATCATCAAAATGTTGCGATGTCATTACGACTCCAAAATACTTCAACCATAAAATCAAAAGAAACGAACTCGCGTCCAAACACACCTCTCAACCTCCGTCTCCTGCTCCCTGCAATACGGATGCAACACTTGTCTTCCGCCGCGGCTCCATGTTGCCGCGACATGGACTACATCTCGCAAAGCCGCAAGGTGCAGTGGACAATATCGGGTGGGTCAGCGTCAGAAATCAAGCCAGTTCGAGCCAGAAACCGAGGTTACTCGTTAGATAACGAGGCACATCATTATGCACTATGTCTACGAGTAGAATCATGCCATCAAACCCCCCCTCATGAGTTCACACAAAACAATAGTGGCAAGACAACGTCAGTACCGATTACTATTCATAGTTGGTCTTCCTCATATTCAGGTGGGTAATTGGCAACGCAGGTACGTCCGTTTTGCCATTGCAACTCGCGGCCTGGGTAGACACAGTAGTATGGAACCAGGTAGCAGACGTGGTACGGTTCCCTCATACCCTCTGGTTAATATATGAGTACGTGAACAGCAGCTGCGGTGGAAATGTTTCTGTCATAAAAGACATACCTGGTACCAGGTACCAGGTACACGACGCCTTCCGTAATATTGCACACTGCATTTGAGAACATACCAGCCAAACACAAAGAAAGCGCAGAAAAAGACAAACAAAAAGAAGAACGAACAAAACAGATCCAGTCCACCAAAACACTGGAAAAATATTACATGCCTGTTTCCCAGGGTCGAACGGGAAATTTCGCTCCCCGCTGCTGCTGCTGCTGCTCTTGGTCCCCGCCCCCTCGTTCTCCTCGTCTCCCCATCCGCCACCATACCCCCCCCAAACCGAGCCAGATCCATCTTCCCAGCCACTCGGTGCCAGCCTCGCGCATATGAGTTTTCCCCGGTCGAAGGGGTACGTTGACCCCCCGTTCTGACCGGAGTTGCGCACCTCGGACACAGCAACACCAAGCTCCACCACCTCAGGCTCAGCATAACCAAGGCCCACCACCTCGGACACAGTAACACCAAGCTTCACGACCTCAGGCTCAGCATACCCAAGGCCCACCACCTCGGACACAGTAACACCAAGCTTCACCTCAGGCTCAGCATCGCCAAGCTCCAGCACGTCGAGCGGTTTCAAGATCGGTTTGGTTCGAAGAAGACACTGCTGCTGTACACACATTTCGTATGATGACGTTGATGCACTCGTAATAGAACACATTCCGAACTTCGGCCACTAAACAGGCTGTAACTAAAATGCATCTCGATTAGAGGAAGCAAACAAGTAACAGATACGTAACTAAATAGTGCAGTACCAGTACGTGAGAGAAACGGTACTAAAGAGACACCCGATATGGCTTACCATCCCGTATCAATTGCACCTAAATGACACCATGAACGTATCCATGCTGTATTATTATATGTACACCCGAAACTAAAACAAAAGGACAAAGAAAGGAGAACTACAGCAGTTACTAAACATACATTCTACTTGCGGTGTGTGTGAACACAAGAGTGCTGAAAGAGCGAATCATACACTACGTATTCAGGACAGCGCTTACAATGGATCACCAACAAGGGCCGCAGGCTGCGTGGTACATGGGTCAGTTGGGGCACGAACTGGGATAGAGTGGTAACGTGCCATATACGCCCAGCATAGAGAATAGAGCGGGCTACTTACTGTAGGACTCTGGAAAGTAAACCAAACCTTGGCGTGAGAACAGGCGCTTGTCACATCGCGCCGGAATGACCCTGTAGCGTGAGCTTCTATCCGGAACGCTTTGCCTGTAGCAAGTGTGATTGCTCTTTCAGAACAAATACATGTATCCTGAGCGGAGGATACGAGATACACAATGCCAATCGACTGAGGAGAGAAAACCTGGTATTTTCCGTTCGAAAAACAAAGCCCCCCTCCCCAGCACGCATACTCATGCGCCGCCATAGTCGCTGACGCGGTGAACGGAGAGTCAACCGAGCTCGACTCAGTTGAAATATCTGACACGGTTCCCAATGACGACTGGGCATCTTAACCGTTTGATTACTACACTGCTTTACATGTACCTAAGTTTGACCCTATTTCCAAGTGCTTCGTCTCCGCAATGGGAGGGCAGGTATAAAATAAAGGCCACATATGCCCAATGTCCTAACTAAAGGTTCACCCAATTTGCGAATGCGAGCGTGTAATTGTTGAGCGTACCACGCATCCCTCTTTTGTCGTCTGTACCCGAGTATCGGGTGATCCGCCTGGTCGGAGAAGAACGGTTGTAGAAATGCTGAAATGCATTACTACTGTTGGAAACAAATGATGTCATCATAGTGTAATGCAGGTGACCGTAACTTTAATCGCAACGATGGCACAATAACAGTGACAGTTGAATGGGAGGCAAGTCAGGACACAGAACCCTGCTACGAGAGGGGTAGAGGTCGACACGCCTAAGCATCTATCACGATCGACCAGGATCCTTAACCCAATATCAGATACAGACCAGAGTGTTTTGCTAAACGTTTTCGTGATATTACCTAGGCTGTGGGGATTGTTCACACAGATTCAGTTAATAGACAGATATTTGTACGTCTCATAATGACGTGCATGATGATTATACCAGGTATGATAAGGTTAATATGCCCAGATGTTCAAAGGGATGAGTGCATGTGCAAGTCGCTGCACCACCCACAGGTACACATTTGTGAGACCCATGACCGGGATGGAACGTAACAAGCTTTGGTATGATCTGCGCAACCTAACATGATACCCTGCTATTCGACGCTCCAAGTATGGTGGCCCAGTGTTGAAGGAACGAATCGAGAGGTGTCATTGGAATGCCAATAACGGTAGGTAGTTTCCGTTTTGGGGGGGTGTTCGTCACCATCTTTCCACAACTACTTCCACAAAAAGCGTTCTGCAAGGGCTACGATCTGGAAGTGGTTGTGGATGAATGACGCTTGAGGATTCATGTTTGGTTTTAGCACGAAAATGCCACATCAATGGGCACTGTTCGTGCTGGGGGGTTAGCGTAAACGTCAGTACCTTCAAACGTCTTACTTACTCGGAATCAAATACTTACCCTGGCTAGTGAGACATCCCACAGTCGGGGTGCACAAGACGTTCCTGAACCGCTCATATTAGCTCAATATGTGGTCGTCAGGGGACATCCCCGGGTTTGCTATAGAGATATGGATCCTGGGGTACAACGGATGTTGCGTCCTTGTTGCTGGGAAGCTTTGCCCACAGCAGTGTGTCTCTCTTGTGTGTCTCTTTCTCGTGTGTGTCCCTCTCTTGTCTCTGTGTGGTCTTCTACAGTAATAAACTTATGTATCTCTTACTTCGCGTCGACTAGGGTGGCTGACTCGCTTGATTATCACAGCTATATGCTGGCCTCGAGTTGAGCTTGGTCATCCGAGGCGTACCATAATACTGCAGCATTCGAGGGTAGGCCGGTTGTCGCACGGGAAATGTCGAGTTTGAGGGTTAGGTGTCTCGATATCTTTCGGTCAGGTATCGATCGTGTGGGCATATTGACGTCTTCGGTACTGGTACTTGGATACATTCTTCGGGTAATCTTCGGGTTTTGGCTCTATCTTCGGGTTGGGAATCTTCTACTGCGGTCAGGTGGTGTTCAAGGTTTTGGGTGGAAATCGGGTGGAGCTCTACGCTTCAGCAGGAGTGAGCTTTGCTTTCTGCTACAAATTACAATATGCTGTATCTACATTAAAATTCGGTTGTGCCAATATCACCTTTTCCGGGATCTTTGGCTACATTCCGGTGCGAGGTGCCTGTCATCGGGACGAGTGGTGGACGTCAGGGCGATCGATTATTCGAGTGGAGTAGCAGCAGGCGGTTGGAGCAGCATCTGTGGTTGAACCATCATTTTATTGGATACGAGTACGAGGTACGAGTACATCAATCACCAAATTTTGTCTACGAGTACGAGGTACGAGTACGGCAATATTTGTCAACAATAAAAAATAGTCGAAATACGTAATCTTTTGGGTGATATGAACAATATCTCCGTGGGTTGGTGCACAAAGCGGTGAGGCTCTTTTTCCGTATCTTTCGCATTCGAATTCCTAGCTTAGCCGACTAGGATATGGAACGCTGGCGAGGTTCGGTCGGTCGGTCGTTTGGTCCAGACCAAGGTCGAGGGGCTGGTGGTGCCTCACGCGGTACTCATATGTACGAGCACGAGGCTGGAGCTTCATCGATTCCTCGTACAGATGCAGAGGGTCGTCGTCTTTTCGGCGTTAATAATGCCGTTTCAAAATGTAACCGCAAAACAAATGATTTCGACTACCGCGAGACAAATGATTTCGACAACAAGTACGACACGATTAGGACAGCCGTGGTACGTGGTCTTTCTTCCCGAAGCAGATAACTCCCCAAACTTATTGGTGGTCAGGTGGACGATATCCGTTTGTTCCTCGATTCCCGTGCGAAGCTGGATGACTTGAGAGAATATTGCATTCGAGATATGATTCCAGTATTTCTGCTGCAACGGCTATGCATGGCGGCAGGCTATATAGGAGATACTTCTCGTATTTCCAATGACGACCTGCTGGACTGCCTGCATGCTAAGGCATGTCATAAGCGCAAGCTAGATGCTATTTCTGCGGAAGAATCGCTTTGCTCAATTGCTCGACCGGTTGATCCTGCGACTAACGCTGCTGATAAAGCACGATAGGTTGAGACGCAATTTGACGATATGTGCAAGTTCGTTGCCGGGAATAAGTGATTTTTCCATGGTTGGAGGAGATTTTCGAGGCGCCTGGAAATCAGCACCAGCACAACTTTCACGAGTATGCGATATCGCCTGAAGTCTTCAGGCAAGCATGCACTTCGCAGTTGCTTGTCGACGACGAGCTATATTCTCAATCAATGGATTTGGTTTTGATGGTGGAAAGAGAAGCGAAGGAGTGGCCGAGAACACACCGGTTACTGGTGCATGCGTCTATGTCTACGGATAACCAGGATTATTATTTTTCTGGGAGTCGAGGCTACCAGCAAAAGGTCTTCTGTGATAATAGGTCGCATTTCTTACCATCGAGTGGGGGTGGAGTCAAGCAGGGCCGTGATGGGTACACAGGTGGACTTGAGCGTGAGGCCAGCCAAGGAGAGCAGGGAGTTGGAGGCGAGCGTTTTTACTCTAGGCATTTTGTCTACCTTGCTTCCGCACGCGATGATTGTTCCGGATCGGTGGGTCTTCCTGTGGGACGTTTCAAACCTCAGGGTTTCCGCCAACACCGAAACCCTAGTCCTTTGTGTGCTACCAGCGACAGTGTTGCTAGATCTGAATATTCTCGTAGGTCAGGTGACACTCCAAGCGGTGTTGCTGTGTTGCATCTTTGCGGCTGAGATACGGGGCTATGTTCTCTGTTCCTTCAAATATCAACGTATCACGTGCTACGACACTTAATTCTACAACAATAGTTAAGGGGCGAGGGGCTTCAACTGCGACGACTAATACTGCTGCCATTCCCGATATTTCTACTGGTGGTGGGAGGCCGTCTTGGTCTGGACTTCAGAGCCATCAGCATCGATCTTGTGGGGCTGGTTCCATCCACTGTTCAATTAATGTCGTGCGCTGCAACACGAATCCATCTGATGTTATTCCTTCCGCTGCTGATATCTGTTTATGAGGAGACCTCAACGGGCGGCGTGGGTGTTTGTGAGGACTCCGAGAATGGTGTGAATGAACCTGTTGTCTTTCCTTCTGCTGATCTGGTGTCTTCTTCTAAGGAGCTCTTACAAAAGGATGTAGGTGCCTGTGGAATGTCGGAGATTGATACACCAACGGGGGACGTGGGTGTTTGTGAGGGCTCCGAGATTGATGTGAATGAACCTGTCTTCGTTCCTTCTGCTGAACCGGTGTCTGCTTCTAAGGAGCTCTCAAAAAGGGATGTGGGTGTCTGTGAAATGTCGTAGATTGATATACCAGTTGTTGAAGGTTCTGACTCGTTACGGGACGCTCCTGAAAAGGAAGCTACGTCCTCTAAATCCACTCTTTTGCTGATGATGATTGATACTGAACCGGACGTTGTTGTGGCATCGCCCGGGGTCGAGCTCGTGGACCATGTTGTTCAAATTCGGGTCGGGTCATAGAAATGTACTAATAACACGGGTGGTTTTGAGGGCAAAGAACGCGAGGGCAAAACTCATCATGTAAGCGAAGAAGTGTATGTCGACGATCAAATCGGTTATTGTGCTGGGATAAAGGTTATGGGTGAATCAACTGCAGAGTGTTCGGTCGTGTTTGCTTGCCTGCAGTCGAAAAATGTATCCCTGAGCCTGGGGCCTCTACTGGCTGCTCTCTAGGCCGCAACAGGAAAAAACAGGTGGATTGCTTTCTTTGTGTGTACTGCTTCTTGTATGGGTACGGATGTGTGTATACGCGTGTGATAACTGGTATATTTCTTACCGGTCTGTCCGAAAAATAACACCTGGTGCGACGGTAAATGAGGAGATATGAGACGACGTTGATAAATATTGCTGTGTAGATTTCCACATGAAATTTGGTATGCAGTTCGCTCAAATTGGCAGTGCTGCTCGTCTGAGCTTATATCAAATCAAGTGGTTGTGTTGGATACCACTGTATTGTCGAGGAATGCTTTATGGTAATGGTTTTGACGAAACGGACGATGTTGACTGGTGATTCCTTCGTTCTTCTTATTCGAGTTGTGTTTTGTTTAGGGTCCCCGGCTGTCCTTGTCTTCAGTTTTTTATCGTTTTCCCCAAGTCCCTTTGGGCCTATAGGTTCTCTGGGGGGGGGCTGTGGTCGTCAGGGGACATCCCCGGGTTTGCTATAGATACATGGATCTTGGGGTACAACGGATGTTGCGTCCTTGTTGCTGGGAAGCTTTGCCCACAGCAGCGTCTTTCTTGTGTGTGTCTTTCTTGCGTGTTTCTTTTTCTTGTGTGTGTCCCTTTCTTGTGTGTCTCCCTCTCTTGTCTCTGTGTGGTCTTCTACAGTAATAAACGTATGCATCTCTAACTTCGCGTGGACTAGGGTGGCTGACTCGCTTGAGTGGCACAGCTATATGCTGGCCTCGAGTTGAGCTTGGTTATCCGAGGCGTACCTTAAATATCTCAACAGATACAATACTTGGGAGCAATTTAGAAGTGCCCGTAAGTCGAAGTGGCGTAAACGTCAGTACCTGCAAACGACTTACTTACTCGGAATAAAATAGTTACCCTGGCTAGTGAGCCATCCCACAGTAGCACCAGAAGTTGCTGAGCCCTTCACATTAGCTCAATATCTCAACAGATACAATACTTGGAAACAATTTAGAAGTGCCCGTAAGTCGAAGTGGCGTAAACGCCAGTACCTTCAAACCATGTAGTCACTCGGGAGCGGATAATAACTCGGGCTAGTGCCAGAAAGTCGAAACACTCGAAGGATACCAAGTAGAACTCTACATCAGGAGGAGGGAGTAGAAAGAGGACTCAACACGAACTTCCTACAGCACGTCCGTGACGAACCCATACATAAAACCACCTCCACATTCGCAAGAAGTACCTACTCTCAATGCAGAGAAGTTTGAGACAATCGCCAAAAGGTAGGCATACATAATGTAAACTCCGTATTACGCGCGATCGAAGTTCATCAAGAAGTCAGAACGTGATAATCCGTACAAAGAGACTAAGAGACATCCGGATATACTTCGGAGTGGCAGATGGATGCTAATCTACGCATAAACTGTTGTTGAAGGTACAGTGAGAAATGTCTGACGAAGGTAAGTGAATGGTGGCATCTATGGTACGCCTCAGATGACCAAGCTCACAGCTCAAAGCCAGCATATAGCAGTACCACTCGAGCGAGTCAGCCACCCTTGTCGACGCGAAGTAAGAGATGCGCAAGTTTCTTAGAAGACCACACACAGAGACACGAGAGAGAAGCACTGGGCAACGTTTCCCAGCAACAAGGACGCAACATCCGTTACACGCCAAGATCCATATCTCTATAGGAAACCCAGGGATGTCCCCCGGATGTCCCCTGACGACCACACACCGTCGACATAGTCCACTGCGCAGATTGAAACGTCTTACAAAGGAACATGAAGTTTTGCAATATCGACAGTCCAGTACGCAAGGATATTTGGGTACCAAGCGGTGCGCCGTTACTACAGGTTAGACTATCAAGCGCGCAGATATATAGAGGGGCAACGTGGACAATCACCGCGGTGTTTGGGTAGTGTGGCCACGTATAGCCTCACGAGTATGGACTGGCAGAACACTGTAAAATTTGAGTGAAAAGTGAGGTGGTACGGTAGGACGATAGTAGCTTACAGTGGAATCTATGCCGGGGCCGAAACAGTGAACGTGTAGATTATTGTTAAAACAAAGATGGAGGCCTTCGAGAGGGCCTCAGATGCATGTGAGCCCCCACCTCACTCAGATGCAGGTGAGGCAGGAAGAAAAACATATTTTTCACAGGTGAGTACATGCTCCGAGCGTGTTATACAGATGGGGCGCTGGAAGTTACAAGTCGTGAAGAATGTACGGGGGTCAGATCCGCCGCCCTTCTCAACAGGGTCTACGGTCACCGTGGGAAGGAGAGGCGCTGCAACATCAGGCCGACGGCGATGGACGGAGGAATGCTGAAGAACATCTGGACGAAGGTCACGTCTGCCGCTCTTCTCAACACCGTCCAAGGCCAGCACCACGGGAAAAAGGGGCGCTGCACCTGGTCCGACGGCGATGGACGGAGGAATGCTGAAGAACATCTGGACGAAGGTCAGGTCCGCTGCTCTTCTTACCACCATCGAAGGGCAATACCGCGGAAAGGAGAGGCGCTGCAACATCGGGCCGGCGGCGTTGGATGGGAAGAGGAATACAGAAGAAGATCTGGACGAAGGTCAGGATCGCTGCTCTTCTCACCACCGCCTGGAGGCAACACTGAGGAAGGAGAGGAGCTGCATTATCGAGCCGACGGCGAGGTGCGGAGATGGAAGGTGCACTCTCTGCAGCGATTTATGATCGTAATGCCCGCTGGGGGGGTGCTACAGACGTTGGGCCGACCGAGGTAGAAAGCCGCACGCGCTGTCACCGGGCAAGTACTGGGATGCTCGCTTTGTGCCGACGATGGTCATGCGTCGGGCAGGGGGGGTGTTACAGCGAGTGGCGCCAGGGTAGGAGGTTCATAGCTCTGCGACTGTCGTGACCAGCGCTGTGGGGAGGATAATAAGGCGCGAGACAACTGTCCTGATATGTCTCACGCGTCGGGTCTATTCGATGGGCAGAAGAGGGCAAGCTTTGGATAGCATCCTTTGGGCGGATTTTATAGAGGCAGGGAGGATTCCCGGTGTGGGAACGCCTTCAGTTCCGTGTAAAGAACCAGTAACGAGGTCATGAAACAGCCCGGTGTTTACTAGACACCAAGCGAAGAAAGAAAGAAAGTCAAAGCCAAGTGATCTATGATACCTGTCCTATCGATCCCCAGCCCCTTGGGCCTTGCGTTGCCCGTCGTGCCCGTCATCGTGCCTGTGGTGCCTGTTCCATTGCTCGTTCTAGCTGCTTGCAACTGCTGCATTGCATCGATTCACTCGCTGCGTGACCCGATCATTACTGCACGAAGGCACTTCTCGAACTCCCACCCAGCAGGTCAGTCAGCCTCAGAGATCTAACGAGCGCGGGTCCTATTTAGAGTCTAAGAGCTGTACCCTGCTGTAACTCCAGCCCCTCGACCTTGGTCTGGACCAATAGACCGACCGACCGAACCTTGCCAGCATTCCTTATCCTTGTCCGCTAAGCTAGGAATCCGAATTTAAGAGTATCAGGGCTAAGGTACTTTTAGTGTTCCTCGCCTCTCACCGAAAAGATCCTGTCGATAATTTTTCACCCACCAGTGTCTCTCAAAGATATATTTGGTTGACAAATATTGTTGTATTCGTACCTCGTACTCGTACTCGTAGACAAAATTTGGTGATTGGTGTACTCGACTCGTATCCAAACATATGCTCCAGCCAAGCTGTTGCTCCAATCGGCTGCTGCTACACTCCCACTGTCGATCGCCCTGACCGTTCACCACTCATCCCGATGACAGACGCCTCGTACCCGAATGAGTGCAGCCAAAGCTCCCGAAGAAGGCGATATTGGCACAACCGACCTTTGCTGTAGATATACGTATATTTTGTAATTTGTAGCAGCAAGCAAAGCTAACTCCACTTGAAGCGTAGATATCCCCACCCGAATTCCACCCAAAACCTTGAACACCACCTGACCGAAGTAGAAGATTCCCAACCCGATGATAGACTCTAAACCCGAAGAAGACCCGAAGAATATATCCGAGTACCAATACCCAACACGTCAATATGCCCACATGATCGATACCTGACCGAACGATATCCACACCCGACCCTCAAACTCGAAATTTCCCGTGCGACAACCGGCCTACCCTCGAATACTGCAGTATTATGGTACGCCTCGGATGACCAAGCTCAGCTCCAGGCCAGCATATAGCTGTACCACTCGAGCAAGTCAGCCACCCTAGTCGACGCGAAGTAAGAGATGCCTTAGTTTTATAGTGGAAGAAAGAAAGACTACAAAAGAAAAGAGTGACTGCTGTGGGTAAAGTTTCCCAGCAACAAGGACGCCGTTATACCCCAATATCCCTATCTCTACAGGAAACCCGGGGATGTCCCCCGGATGTCCCCTGACGACCACATGCTCCTGTGCTGCAGGTAGGTACTGTTGCTTGCACGCCTTCTGATCTGTTCATTGGGTGCTGCAAAAGTGCTGCCGCTGCTGCAAGTGTTTTTTTTTCAAGCATAAAAATCCAATGTTTAGCAATTTTTCGTCTCCGATTATGCGCATGATGGAAGGCTTTCGATTTTGACTATCGTTCCGACTTATTATATCCTTGATACACAAAACAATTTTGCGCAGGCACTCTCTGATATTTTTTTCAGTTTTAACAGATATCCTATTTTTTTCTGGTATTTGCATATTTCCTATTTCATACTTTCCGGCAGAGGTGTACTTCCGGAGACTCGGAGTATATGATGTATCAAAAATTAAGAAATAATACTAACAATCAACCTGAAACAATTGCCTTTATTGGGTTTTCAGCCAATAGAATATTCGAAATGTGAAATACCGTACGATCAACCGAGCCAGCTGGAACACATTTGACACGAAACCGTGCAGAAACCGTCATAAGCCGTGCGAAACCGTGACCCTGTTGCATTGTTCCGCGGCCGATGGAACGGCGGTTTTTCTACGGTTTCGAGTTTACGCACCGTTAAGTAACCCATCTACCGGTTTTTGGCACCGAATCTTGATGCACACGGTGCGGTGGGGTTTCGATGGCCTTCCTACGGTGCGGTTCGGTGCCGTTGTAAGAAATCAGGAATGTTTCGGTGGTTCGGTGCGGATTCTAGATATTGTGAATCCTACGGCGTGGTTCGGTTCTGTGATACATCCTACGGTGCGGCTCGGTGCAATTTCAAAATATCGTAAAGGCTACGGTGCGGTTCGGTCGGGATTTCAGTTGTCGGGAACCCTACGGTGCGGTCCGGTAAAATTTGAAATTCTACGGTGCGGTTCGTGGCGGTTTCCCTATTTCTTGAAACCTATGGTGCGGTGCGGTGCGGTTCTAAAAAGGCGAAATTCTTACGGTGCGGTGAACCGATAGAAAAGACCGCAACGTAAAGAACCCTGGACATTTCGGTTTCCGACCCTGCGGGCACTCCTTGCACCCGTGGCCTTTGGATCTTCAGTACTACTCACACTTGCACTTACTCGCAACATTCAGGCAGTATTTCGAGGTTTGAAGTTGAGTACTGCTCACAATCCCAGTCACTCGCAATGTTGAGGCCGCAAGCCCCCTAATAGTCTCAGCATTCAGAGTACAAAATTTGCTCGATACGGAAGCAGTCGATACTCCGAGTGTGGTCCCTCTGCTGTGTGTTTATCGTATTTCCCGCTGATTGTATTGCATCGTACTGCTGCTACCAACGACTATTAATGAAGTTATATTGTGAGATTTCAGAGAGGGAGCAAGCACATCCAATAAAAAGTGCATAATTGATCATTTCAACGCCTTTTGAGGTCTTACATAAAGTGGCTTACGGGGCCACAATTAATGCCAATCCCTATGTATTGGCTCACCTATTTTAGCTTCTATTTTATCTACAGGAATTTGTCCCAACCGCCGAGGGCGGGAGGGCCTTTTATTCCCTAGTAATATATATGTCTCTTGAAGGATATTTTAGGTGAGAGGAGAAATATCTTCGTTGGTTGGTGCACAAAACAGTGAGGCGACCTTCCCGTATCTTTCGCATTCAAATTTCGAGTTTGAGGGTTGGGTGTGGGTATCTTTCGGTCAGGTATCGATCGTTTGGGCATGTGGGCATATTGACGTCTTGGGTATTTGGTCTTCGGATGAATTCTTCAACTCTTTTTCGGGTTTTGGTTATATCATCGGGTTGGGGATATTCTACTTTGTACAGGTGTTCAAGATTTTCGGGTGGAATTCGGGTAGAACTTTGCTTGCTGCTACAACTTACAATATCGATGTATCATATCTACAATCAATTGAAGGTCGGTTGAGCCAATATCACCTGCGAAATCTTTAGCTACATTAGGGTTCCAGGTGTCTGTCATCGGGACGAGTGGTTGACGGTCAGGGCCATCGACTGTTCGAGTGGAGCAGCAACAGGCGGTTGGAGCAGCATCTGTGGTTGGAGCATCATTTTTTTGGATACGAGTATGACGTACGAGTACATCAAGCACCAACCTTCGTCTACGAGTACGCGGTACGATTATGGTACGCCTCGGATGACCAAGCTCAGCTCGAGGCCAACATATAGCTGTACCACTCGATCGAGTCAGCCACCCTAGTCGACGCGAAGTAAGAGGTTCATAAGTTTATTATTAAAATATAGAAATACTAAAGAAAAGAAAAGAGAAGAGTGACTGCTGTGGGCAAAGTTTTCCAGCAACAAGGACGTGGTTATACCCCAATATCCATATCTCTACTGGAAACCCGGAGACGTCTCCCGGATGTCCCCTGACGACCACAGCCCCCTCCAAGAGCGAACCCATAGGCCCAAAGGGACTTGGGGAAAACGATAAAAAAATGAAGACAGGGACAGCGGGGAGACCATAAATTAATTACAACCCGAAGAAGAAAAACGAAGAAACCACCAGTCAACATCGTCCGTTTCTACGAAACCCTTACCATATGGCATTCAACCACAACCACATACAGTGCTATCTATCTAACACAACCACTGGATTAGATTTAAACTCAGACGAGAAACACCGGAAATTTGTAGAAACTGTACCTGGTATCCAATTTCACGTGAAAACCTACACGGCAATATTTCTTGACGTCATCCATATCTCCTCCTTTCCCGTCGTACCAGTTATTAATTCTCTGACAGACAGGTCCGAAACATACCAGTTATCACACGCACACACACATCCATACGCATACAACAAACAGTACACAGAAAGGAGGCAATCTACCAGCTTATTCCTGTCTCGGCCTAAAGCCATCAGTCCGGAGCAGCTAGTAGAGGGCCCAGGCTCAGGGATAGTTTTTTTGACTGCGGGCAAGCAAACACGACCGGACATTCTGCAGTTGATTCACCGATAACCCTGATCAGGAGCGCCCCTTAACGAGTCAGAGTCCTCAACACAGGTATATTAATCTCCGACGTTTCACAGACATCCACATCCCTTTGTGAGAACTCCTTAGAAGCAGACATCTGTTCAACAGAAGGAACGACGACAAGTCCATTCACATCAATCTCGGAGTCCTCACAAACACCCACGTCCCCCGTTGGTATATCAATCTCCGACATTTCGTAGACACCCACATCCTCAGACACCGGTTCAGCAGAAGGAACGACGACAAGTTCATTCACATCAATCTCGGAGTCCTCACAAACACCCACATCCTTTTGTGAGGGCCCCTTAGAATAAGACACCAGTTCAGCAGAAGGAACGACAGCAGGTTCATTCACACCATTCTCGGAGTCCTCACAAACACCCACGCCCCCCGTTGAGGTCTCCTCATAAACAGGTATCAGTGCAGCGGAAGGAATAACATCAGATGGATCCGTAATGCAGCGCACGGCATTAATTGAACGGTGGGTAGAACCAGCCCCACAAGATAGACGCTCCCCAATCACCAGTAGAAATATTGGGGATGACAGTACACTCAGTCGTCGCAGTTGAAGCCCCTCGCCCCTCAACTATTGTTGTAGAATTAAGTGTCGTAGCACGTGATACGTTGATATTTAAAGGAGCAGCCGAACACAGGCCCGTATCTGTGCCGCAAAGATGCAACACAGCAGCGCCGCTTGGAGTGTCACCTGACCTATGAGAATATTCAGATCTAGCAACACTGTCGCTGGTAGCACACAAAGGACTAGGGTTTCGGTGTTGGTGCAAACCCTGAGATTTGAAACGCTCCACAGGAGGACCCACCGATCCGGAACAATCATCGCGTGCGGAAGCAGGGTAGACATAACGCATAGAGTAAAAACGCTCGCCTCCAACTCCCTGCTCTTCTTGGTTGGCCTGACGCTCAATAAGTCGACCTGTATATCTAGCACGGTCCTGCTTGACTCCACCCCCACTTGATGGAAAGAAATGACACCTATTACTCACAGAAGACCTTTGCTGGTAGCCTCGACTCCCAGAATAATAATAATCCCGGTTATTCGTAGACATAGACGCATGCATTTACCAGCAACCGGTGTGTTCTCGGCCACTTCTTTGGTTCTCTTTCCACCATCAAAAATTAATTCATTGGTTGAGAATATAGCTCGTCGTTAACAAGCAACTGTGAAGTGCATGCTTGCCTGAAGACTTCAGGTGATAGCGCATCTAAGAATATCCTCGTGAAAAGTTGTGCTGGTGCTGATTTCCAGGCGCCTCGAAAATCTCCTCCAACCATGGAAAAATCACTTATTCCAACCTCGGCAACGAACTTGCACATATCGTTAAATAGCGTCTCAACCTATCGTGACATATCAGCAGCGTTAGTCGCAGGATCAACCGATCGAGCAATTGAGCAAAGCGATTCTTCCGCAGAGATAACATCTAGCTTGGGCCTATGATATGCCTTAGCATGCAGACAGTCCAGCAGGTGGTCATTGGAAATGCGAGAAGTATCTCCTGTATAGCCTGCCGCCATGCATAGCCGTTCGTTGCAGCAGAAATACTAAAATCATATATCGAATGTAACAATCTCTCAAGTCATCCAGCTTCGCACGGGAATCGAGGAACAAACGGATATCGTCCACCTGACCACCAATATGTTTGGTACTTTTCTGCGTCGGGAAGAAAGGCCACGTACCACGGCTGTCCTAATCGCGTCGTTTTTGTAGTCCAAATCTTTTGTTTTGCGGTTACATTTCGAAACGGCAGTATTCATGGCAAAAACACGACGGCCCTCTGCATCTGTACGAGGAATCGATGAAGCTCCAGACTCGAACTCGTACATATTAGTACCTCGTGACGCACCACCAGCCCCTCGACCTTGGTCTGGACCAAACGACCGACCGACCGAACCTTGACATTGTTCCATATCCTTGTACGCCAAGCTAGGAGTCCGAATGCGAAATATACGGAAAAAGAGATTCACCGTTTCGTGCATCAACCCACGCCGAAGATATTGTTCCTGTCCCTTAAAAGATCCTGTCGATAATTTTCCACCCACTGATATCTTGTTCAAGAGATATTTAGTTGACAAATATTGTTGCGCTCATACCTCGTGCTCGTAGACAAAAATTGGTGATTGGTGTACTCGACTCGTATCCAAACATTTGCTCCAGCCAAGCTGTTGCTCCAATCGGCTGCTGCTACACTCCCACTGTCGATCACCCTGATCGTCCAACACTCGACCCGATGACAGACACCTCGCACCCGAATGAATGTAGCCAAAGCTCCCGAAGAAGGCAATATTGTTAACTGACCTTTATTGTAGATATACGTATATTTTGTAATTTGTAGCAGCAAGCAAAGCTAGCTCCACCTGAAGCGTAGATATCCACCCGAATTCCACCCAAAACCTTGAACACCACCTGACCGAAGTAGAAGATTTCCAACCCGATGATGGACCCAAAACCCGAAGAAGACCCGAAGAATATATCCGAGTACCAATACCCAAGACGTCAATATGCCCACACGATCGATACCTGACCGAACGATATCCACACCCGACCCTCAAACTCGAAATTTCCCGTGCGACAACTGGCCTACCCTCGAATACTGCAGTATTATGGTACGCCTCGGATGACCAAGCTCAGTTCCAGGCCAGCATATAGCTGTACCACTCGAGCGAGTCAGCCACCCTAGTCGACGCGAAATATGAGGTACATGAGTATATTAATCAAAAAAAGAAAGACAAAAGAAAAGAAAAGAAAAGAGTGACTGCTGTGGGCAAAGTTTCCCAGCAACAAGGACGCCATTATACCCCAATATCCCTATCTCTACAGGAAACCCGGGGATGTCCCCCGGATCTCCCCTGACGACCACAGAATGCAGCAATATTTGTCAACCAAACATCTCTTGAAAACGATACCAGTGGGTGGAAAATTATCGAGAGAATATGTCAGGTGAGGAGAACAATAACTTCGTGGGTTGGTTCACAAATGCGCGAGGCTCTTTTTTTGTATCTTTCGCATTCGGGTTCCTAGCTTGGCGGACTAGGATACGGAACGCTGACAAGGTTCGGTCGGTCGTTCGTTTGGTCCAGACCAAGGTCGAGAGGCTGGTGATTCGTCACGAAGTACTAATATGTACGAGTGCGAGTCTGGATGGACCTTCATCGAGTCCTCGTACAGATTCAGAGGGTTGTCGTGTTTTCGGCGGAAATAACGCCGTTTTAAAATGTAACCGCGAAACAAATGATTTCGACTCCGACCACGAGGCGATTAGGACTGCCGTGATGCGTGGCCTTTCGTCCCGAAGCAGAAACCTACCCAAACATATTGGTGGTCAGGTGGACGATATATGTTTGTTCCTTGATTCCCTTGCGAAGCTGGATGACTTGAGAGATTTTTATATTCGAGATGTAAGTTCCAGTAAATCTGCTGCAACCGCCATGTATGGCGACAGGCTATACTGGTGATACTTACTCATATTTCCAATAACGACCTGTCGGACTGCCTGTGTGCTCAAGCATATCCTAAGCGCAAGCTAAATGCTATTTCACGTTCTATCTTGCATAGTATGTTATGGGATACCTGATACTCGTCATACGCCATACATGCACCATGTTTTCGTTGTTGCCTGCCGTGTATGATGGTGATTCGTGTTCTATGCTGTCATGTATTCACGCTGCCGATGGTGCTCTGCCTGTTTGTTTGGTAAGGTCTTGAAGATACTTGTCTGGTCAATGCATGCAGGCATACTCGTTGCTCGTGCTCCGTTTGCCTGTTGCTCGTGCTTGTATGTTCGCTTATTGTTCATGATCGCACACACATGCAGGTTCGTTAATAAATGATTGCATGCTGTTGACCACAAAATGTCTCCAAAACCAAATGCAACCGACAGGTGTCGAAACAGGCCAAAGGTGCTGTACGTACTACATACAGTAATACACGCATGCTTTCGTGTACCGTTTGCTCGTTTACGTGACAACGGAAACAAATAATGTTGAGCCTTACGCCGTTATGGCGTACATAACCACCCTTCAGAACGATGAACTCCTCGACAGCAATGTGCATTGTCGGCTGGCAAACATGGAACGCTCAAACAAACGACGTATGTTTCGGTGACTAGCAATCTTGCCGCGATGCTTAGACTACAACATCAGTAATGGTAAGACCAATCGTCGTACATCTGGTAGTTGTGCCTCTATTATAGCATGACCACGCCACAACGAAATGAGCGTACACCCATCCAAAAGTCCGATGCACGTTTGACCCTCTTCGATGTTTCGGGTCGCACCACTGTCCGTGTTACATACCAGCCGAGCGTTGTGCTCGAGCGAGTACCAGATACAGTTGAAGGACTGAAAGCCAAACATGAGAGGAAAGTAGAGAGAAAACCGGAGCGGGTGAAGATCGGCCACGCAAGGCCTTGTGGGGCACGGGTCACACGGGCTGCGGGGTGAGATAGTTTCAGCTGGGCGATGATGAGCTTGCACACAACAGAGGGAGGTGTGGCTTGCTGTGTCGGAAGGGTTCGGGGTGATGGCAGATACACGAGGCAGCCCATCCTGATCAGTACCAGGCCAACAGGTATGGAGCGGGTGAAACACAACCGTGGGATTGATTCGTCTCTTTGTTTTGATGTCGTATCGACAGTGAAAACACGGATATTTTTCTTACTGTACGGTATACCTCGAGTGGCAAAAAAAATGGGGTGAGTAGGCTGTGTCGCCCTTATTGACCTCAAATTCAAGTCACACGCCAACGTAAAAACTCGCGCATGCCATCTGCGTAGTAAATTGATGGTTCTGCTGTATTCATTTAGACAACCATGCATGGCAACATGTGTACGACGCTAGTAGTCAGCCCAGCCTTATCGACAGTCAGTACTTTGGTTAACACGTTGTCACATGTAACTTCTGTTGTTGGAGAATATCTCGCTGCTGGTATCGAAATAGTAGGGAGTACTTTTGAACGTCGTTGCGAGATGAGTGCCTCCCGTGGAGGGTACTAAGTTTGAAGCTGTACGCAGTTACGGATAACGTACCCCGAACACTATGCTGCCTGGAGCAAAGGCGCCTCAACTCGGAAATCACACAGAAAATGCGTATCTCCGTCCCTACGATACTATCAGTAGTCTATATATTCACTACGCACGAGGCTCAAAAAGATAAAAAATATGGTACTGACGACCGGCATTACCATACACGACTAACATGAATATTAATGATAGAACATGGTGTAGTTTGGGAAAAAGACAGGGTCCCATATACTGCCACTACCCTGGCAGTTTATATTTATTCATTCCGCGAACAGGGTCGATCTATTGATACATGGAGAAGCATACAGGGGGAGTGGCTCGCAGTATGTATGCTTTTTGCAACATCAATAGAGGACGCATATATGTTATCTTATGATAATGCCAACATATTAATACTACTGTAAAACTGCAAGTCGTACGGCAAGATTTCTCTGGGTCCTTAGCCCCACCATTCCTCTTGCTTTTACAAGGGTAGAGACCTTTTTCCTTTGAAGCTGGGAAATGACGATTCATATTCGAAGACAACATACATACGTGAAGGATGTATCTACAGTATATACGGTATTCATACTACTCTCAATAGAACTGTTCATCGTACTGAAGATCGTACGTCAAGATCTCTCTAGATCCTTGGGCCTACCAATCGTCTTGCTTTTACAAGAGTGGAGACCCTTAACTTTGACCCTACACGTTCCTACACATGTACTGTAGAGTCCCTTACTATCGCGGCAAAAGATCACACCGGCCCGGCATGAAGTACTCTTGTGAAGCCGTTCAGCTGTGCAGTGTAGAGCTGGTTATTATTCGGGTGTAAGCACCGTATGAAAGCTACCTTGAACATTATTAGTGGGGTGAAGGCACCATATGAAAGCTACGTTGAAACAACTAAGAACCACAAACGATGATCCTAGCTGGTTGTTCTGGTCTTCTCCTACCCGATACCTCGGAATTGCACTTGTTTCGCCCGTTATGCTCTTTTAACCCGGTACGTTGGCCTTCCACTTGCTTTCCCCGCTATGGTATTTTGACCCGATACGTTGCCATAGGAAACAACTTTACTCATTAGTTTCTGCGCACATGATGAGCGCCTATCAATTCTATGAAATCAGAACGAATAACCCAATACTGATGTAGGTGGGTATAAAGACACGTGTTCATGGGGTCTCAATACTGTGCTCATTGAATACATACACTGTCCGTAACAATGTACTGATCTGCAGCATAACTGTGGCGAAGTTTGTGACCACAGAAAATCTATCTCCCTCGGATCAATTAATGGACACGAACACTGGTCGTGCTGGATGTCGACGGGTAGAAATAACGGGTTAAGGTGAAGAACATACACACAAGACTCGTGCAGAGTACAAGTAACACACATTCGGTCGCATTACGTCATTCGTCATTCATCCCGACTGCTGTATAGTATGTCCTCTCTTCATCATTCATATACTTGGTATAATAGAGTATCTTCAGCACATACCGAGCTGGTATCACATCACACAGCTTCAGTTTACTCTTAGCAGATACCAGTACGCCGTATACTTATGTTCCCTTCGTACTCGTGCGATGCGGAAGTATGCAATGAGATATTTACTGATATGGATGAGCTACGACACTGCAGTCCTTACTAGTCTATAGCCGAAGATTCAAGCATTCTTACCTTCAGTCGATTGATTACATGAAAAATTGTCAACAGCACAGAAACACAACTATTACGGGGGGACATAGTTAATAGGACCTATGGTATATATGAAAACCTATATATTTAACCATCTTTACTAACAATTTTTGGTCCTATTAACTATGGTCCCCCGTAATAACAGATCTAATAGGGTCCCAGAGATGGTTTCGTTGGTTTTGATCATGATTAGCATTGGTTCTTATTCTTTTCCTCAAAAGGCCCCCTGTGGTATTGTGTATCGCGTATGTCTTCAGCGTGAAAGATGGAGCTCGAATCTCACGATGGGCGAGGCGATGATTTCCGCAATAGATATAATAAAATGTAAGCAACCAACTGTTGAGACCGCTTAACGAGAGTAGGAGCAACGAAGGACTGAACTCTTCTCGCAATATAAATCCAAGGCACAGACCGCATGCTGGGAGTGGATTAAAGAGCCTGCTCTGTGACCCCGGATGTTTATAAGTAGGAGGGATAAAGGAAGAAGGGCGAAGAGAACAAACGGGATGGAAATCATCAATATCTCTATATCGTACATACAGAACTACGAAGTAACAATTTGAGGTCTGAACATTCGGCAAACGCGTTCGAATGAACACTCCATGGTTTTGTGGACGTCGAGCGGTTTTAAGATCGGTTTGGTTTGAAGTAGACACTGCTGCTATACACATATTTCGTATGATGATGTTGTCGCACTATTAATAAAACACGTTCTGAATTCCGGCCACTAAACAGGCTGTAACCACATTGCATCTCGAATGGAGGAAGCAAACAAGTACCGGGTTCGTAACTAAATAGTGTAGTACCAGTACGTAAGAGAAACAGTACTAACGAGACACCTGATGTGGGATACGACCCCGTATCAATTGCAACTAAATGACACCATGAACGTATCCATGCTGTATTATTATATGTACACCCGAAACTAAAACAAAAGGACAAAGAAAGGAGAACTACAGCAGTTAGTACATCCTACTTGTGGTGTGTGTGAGCACAAGAGTGCTGAAATAGCGAATCATACAGTACGTATTCAGGACAGCGCTTCCAATGGCTCACCAACTAGGGCCGCATGCTGCGTGGTACATTTGGCTAGTCTGGGCATGAACTGGGATAGAGTGTGAACGTGGCATATACGCCCAGCATAAAGTATAAAGCGGTCTACAGTAGAACTTCGGGAAGTAAACCAAACCTTGGCGTGAAAACAGGCGCTCGTTACATCGTGCCGAAATGCGATGGCTTCCATCCGGAACGCTTTGCCTGACTGCTCTTTCAGGGCAAAAACATGCATCCTAAGTGGTGTATACGAAATACACAATGCCAATCAAACTGAGGAGAGAAAACCGGGTATTTTCCGTTAGATAAACAAAGTCCCTCCGCAGCACGCATACTCATGCGCCGCCTTAGTCGCTGACGCGGTGAACGGAAAATCATCCAAACTTGACTCTGTCAAGTATATGACACGGTTCCCAATGACGACTGGGCATCTTAACCGTTAGAGTACTGCACTGCTATACATGTACCTAAGTTTGGCACTGATTCCAGGTGTTTCGTCCCCGCAATTGAAGCGCTGTTCTCTAGGCCACTTATGCCCAATGTCCAATCTAAAGGTTCTCCCAATTTGCGAACGCGAGCGTGTGGTTGTTGTGCGAACTACGCATTCCTGTTTTTGTCTTCCGTATCCGAGTATCGGGTGATCCGCGTGGTCGGAGAAGAACATTTGTAGAAATGCTGAATTGCATAACTAATGTTGGAAAAAAATGTTGTCATCATAGTGTAATCCAGGTGACCATAACTTTGATTGTAACGATGGCACAACAACAGTGACAGTTGAATGAGAGGCATGTCAGACCCAGAACCCTGCTACGAGAGGGGTATAGTTCGATACAACTAAGCATCTATCACGATCGACCAGGCTCCTGAACCCAATATCAGCAGGATACAGACCATAGTGTTTTGCTAAACGTTTTCGTGATAATACCTAGGCTTTGGGGATTATTCACACAGATTCAGTTAATATACAGATACATACTTGTACGTTTCATAAGACGTGCATGAGGACTATACCAGGTATGATAACGTTTAAATACCCAGATGTTCAAAGGGACGAGCGCATGTGCAAGTTGCTACACCACCCACAGGTATACATTTGTGAGACCCCTGACCGAGATGGAACGTGACGAGCTTTGGTATGATTTGCGCAACCTAACAGGATACCCTGCTGTTCGACGCTCTAAGTATGGTGGACCAGTGTTGAAGGAACGAATCGAAAGGTAGTGATTGGAATGCCAATAGGCGGTAGGCAGTTTCCGTTCTGAGGGGGTGTTTTCATCACCTTTCTACAACTACATCCACAAACACCGTTATGCAAGGGGTACGATTCGGAAGTGGTAGTGGATGAATGACCTTCGAGGACTCATGATTTGTTTTAGCACGAAAAGGTCTCACCAATGGGCACTGTTCGTGCTGCGGGGGTGGTGTAAACGTCAGTACCTTCAATCGAATTACTCACTTGGAATCAAGTAATTACCTTGGCTAGTGAGCCATCCCACAGTAGGGGTGCACCAGAAGTTCCTGGGCCCCTCACATTGGCTCAATATCTCAACAGATGCAATATTTGGAAGCAATTTAGAAGTGCCCGTGAATCGAAGTGGCGTAAACGCCAATACCTTCAAACGATGTAGCCACTCGGAATCGGATTATAACTTTGGCTGGTGCCAGAAAGTCGAAACACTCGAAGGATAATAAGTAGAACTCTACATCAGGAGGAGGAAGTAGAAAGGGGACTCATCATGAACTTTCTACAGCACGTCCGTGACGAACCCACACATAAAACCACCTTCACATTCGTAAGAAGTACCTACTCTCAATGCAGAGAAGTTTAAGATACTTGCCAAAAGGTAGGCGTATGTCATATAAACCCCGTATCACGCGCGATCGAAGTTAATCAATATGTCAGAACGTGATAACCCGTACAAAGAGACTAAGAGACATCCGACATACATCAGAGTGGTAGATGAATGCTAATATACGCATAAACTGGGGTTGAAGGAAGGTACAGTGGGAAACGTCTGGCGAAGGTAAGTAAATGGTGGCAGCGTCGACACAGCCCACTGCGCACGTTGGAACGTCTGCTAAAGGTACGTGAAGTTTTGCTATATCGACAGTCCAGTACGCAAGAATGTTTGGGTACCAAGCGGGGGACCGTTACTACAGGCTAGGCAGTCAAGCGGTGGTGTGGCCACGTATAGCCCCACGACTATGGACTGGCAGACCTCTGAAGTTTCAGTTATAAAGGTGAGGTGGTATGGTAGGATGATGAAAGCTTACAGTGGGATCTATGCCGGGGCCGAACAGAAAACGTTTACAAGGTAGGTTATTGTCAAAGTGTAGATGGAGGCCTTCGAGAGGGGGCCCCCACCTCAGATGCAGATGAGACCCCCACCATAGATGCGGGTGAGGCAGGAAGAAAAACATATTTTTCACAGGTGAGTACATGATCCGAGCGTGTTATACAGATGGGGCGCTGAAAGTTACAAGTCGTGAAGAATGTACAAGAGTCAGGTCCGCCGCTCTTCTCAACAGCGTCTACGGTCAGCACCGTGGGAAGGAGAGGCGCTGCAACATCAGGCCGACGGCGATGGACGGAGGGATGCTGAAGACCTGGACGAAGGTTAGGTCCGCCGCTCTTCTAAATACTGTTCAAGGCCGGCACCACGGGAAAAAGGGGCGCTGCAACCGGGCCGACGGCAATGGACGGAGGAGACATGCTGAAGAACATCCGGACGACGGTTAGGTGTTACAGCGAGTAGCGCCAGGGTAGGAGGTTTATAGCGCTGCGACTGTCCTGACCAGCGCTGTGGGGAGGATAATACGGCGCGAGACAACTGTCCTGATCAGTGTCACGCGTCGGGTCTATTTGACAGGTAGAGGGTAAGCTTTGGTTAGCATCCTCTGGGCGGATCTTATAGGGGCAGGGAGGATCCCCGGCGTGGGAACGCCTTCAGTTCCGTGTAAGGAACCAGTAACGAGGTCACGGAACAGCCCGGTGTTTACTAAACACCTCCAAGTGGGGAAAGAAAGTCAAAACCAAGTGGTCTGTGATACCCGTCCTATCGATCCCCAGCCCCTTGGGCCCTGCCTTGCCCGTCGTGCGCGTCACCGTGTCTGTGGTGCCTGTTCCATTGCTCACTCTGGCTGCTTGCAACTACTGCATCGCATCGATTCACTTTCTGCGTGACCCGATCACTACTGCACGAAGGCACTTCTCGACCTCCCAACCAGGAGGTCAGTCAGCCTCAGAGATCTAACGAGCACGGGTCCTTTTTAGAGTCTGAGAGCTGTACCTTGCTGTAACATGATGAACCCAGGCCGATCGAAGTGCATGCAGATGATCGGAGTGTTCGCAAAACGTGTGCAGGCGATGGGAATGTTGGGAATATTTCCAAAACTGCTGTGATATGATGTTATCGTGTTCTTAGTATAATCAATCCCATGTTCTATCTAGCATAAGATTTTATGGGGTACTCGGTTTATTCATACATGCACAATGTTTTCGTTGTTGCCTGCCTTGTATGATGGTGATTCGAGGAATATGCTGTTATGTATTCACGCTGCCGATAGTGCTCTGCATGTTTTTTTTATCTTTCAATATACTTGTCTGGTCGATGCATGCAGGCATATTTGTTGTTCGTGCTCCGTTTGCCTGTCGCTCGTGCCCGTATGTTCGCTCGTTGCTCATGACCGCACACACATGCATGTTCGTTACTAAATGTTGATCACATGATGTCTTCAAAATCAAATGCAACCAACAGGTGTCGATACAAGCCGAAGGTGCCGTACGTACTATTAATAATGCACGCATACTCTCGTGCACCGCTTGCTCGGTAAGGTGATAACGCAAACTAACAATGTTGAGCCTTACGCTGTTTGGGCGTACATAAGCTAGAACGACGAACCCCTCCCTCGACAACACTACTGTGCATTGTCGGCTGGCAAACATGGAACTTTCAAGAAAATCACGTAAATTTTGGTGACGAACATTCTTGCCGCGATGCTTCAACTACATTTTTAGTCGTACATATGTGTCTCTCTAGCAAGACTACGACCTACGACACGACGAAATGAGTGTATGCACACCAAATGGAAAGTCCGAGATACACATTTAACCCTCTTCGATGTCTCCGGTCGCACCACTGTCCGTGTTGTATACCAACCAAGCCTTGTGCTCGAGTACCAGGTGCAACAATTGAAGGACTGAAAGCCAAACATAAGAGGAAAGCAGAAGGAAAATCGGAGCAGGTGAAGATCGGCTACGCAAGGCCTTGTGGGGCACGGGTCACACGGGCTGCGGGGTGAGATAGTTTCAGCTGGGCAATGATGAGCTTGCACACAACAGAGCGAAGTGTGGCTTGCTGTGCCCGAAGGGTTCGGGGTGATGGCAGATACACGATGCAGCCCATCCTGATCAGTACCAGGCCAACAGGTATGGAACAGGTGAAACACAACCGTGGGATCGATTCGTCTCTTTGTTTTGATGTCGTATTGACAGTCGAAAATACTGATATTTTTCTTACTGTACGGTATTCCTCGAGCACAAAAAGAATGGGGGGGGTAGGCTGTGCCGCCCTTATTGACCTCAAATTCAAGTCACACATGCCAGCGCTAGAAAACACGCCAGCGCTAGAAAACTCGCGCATGCCAGTGACGAGCTTCCCGTGGTGTTCCGAAAGGCATGGAATCTGAGTAGTAAATCGTGATGGTTCTGCTGTATTCATTTAGACTACTGTGCATGGCAATATGTGTACGACTCTATCAGTCAGCCCAACCTTATCGACAGTCAGTACTTTCGTTGTCACATGTCACATGTAGCTGCTGTGGTTGAAGAATATCTCGCGGCTGGTACTGAAATAGTAGGGACTACTTTTGAACCTCGTTGCGGGATGAGTGCCTTCTGTATAGGGTACTAAGTTTGAAGCCGTACGTAGTTACGGATAACGTACCATGCCCAAAACACTTAGCTGTCTATAGTAAAGGCGCCTCAATTTGGAAACCACACAGAAAATGCGTATCTTCGTCTCTACAAATAATGCTGTCAGTAGTCTATACCCTACGCACGATTCTCAAAACGAAACAAAAATCATGGTACTCACAACGGGCATTACCATACACGACTATTCATAATATCAATGATAGTACATGGTGTAATTCGGAAAAAAAGACAGGGACTCATATTCTGCTACTACTGCACCCTGGAAGTTTTATTTACTTGTTCCTCGAACAGGGTCGATTCATTGATACACGGAGAAGCATACAGGGGGGGTGGCTCGCAATATGAATGATTTATACAATATCAATAGACGACGTATATTTGGTATCTATAATACTGTGTGTAAAGCTGATGTGGGCCGTATGGTAAGATACCGAGGGACCCTTGGGTCTATCTCTCTTTCCATCTTAACTGCTGTAACGAGTCATGAAAAATACACGTATCAGGATATACCACACACCGTATGTATATATGGTATTCATACGGGGTATACTGATGAAGCTGGGTAGAAAGGAGGTTGAAGACAACACACGTGAAGGATGTATGTATTCACACTATTAATATCAATCTTAGTACTCGCAATAGAACTGTTCATGGTACTATAAGTCGTACGGCAAGATCTCGCTGGATCCTTGGGCCTACCATTCCTCTTGCTTTCACAAGAGTGGATACCTTTACCTTTGTCCCTACACATATACGGTATTAGTATCCCTTATTACCTCAGCAACGTAGCACACCGCTACTCGTAGTGTCCTGGCGTGAAGTACTGTTGTGAAGCCGTTCAGCTGTGCGTAGCAAGGCCGGTTGTTATTGGGGTGAAAGCATTCTATGAAAGCTACGTTGAAACTGAGAACTATACACGACAACTAATATGTTCTGGTCTTCTAGTACCCGATACGTGGGAATATCACTTGTTTTACCTGTGTTTATGGTATTTTTACTTCGTACGTTAGCATTTCACTGGCTTCCCCCCTATGGTCTTCTGACCCGGTACGTTGCCATAGGAAACAGCGCTACTCATTTTTGATAGTTTTTCCGCACATCGCGAGCGTCTGTCAATTCTACGAAAACAGAACGAACAACCCCAGTGAGTGATGTGGGTCGTTGGGTATAAAGAAGTGTGTTCATGGGGTTTCAATACTACTGCTGTGCTTACTGCATACATACATATACTATACGTAACCACGGACTGGTTTGTAGCATATCCGTGGCGCAATTTTTGACCACAGCAAAACTATGTCTTTAGGATAAAAGAATCAGAACGGGCACTGGTTGTGCTGGATGACGACGGGTAGCAAGAACGGTTTAATGTGAAGAACACACAAATGATTAGCCCTCCATTATTATATGAAATGAGAACGGATAACCCAGTACTGATGTAGTTGGGTATAAAGACATGTGTTCATGGGGGCTCAATACTAGTGTGCTTACTGCATACATGTACTACTACTGTTGTACGCATACATATACTGCTGAACGTAACAATGTACTGGTCTGTAGCATCTCTGTGGTGTAGTTCGTGACAACAGAAACTCTATCTCTCTAGGATCAGATAATGGGCACAGACACTGGCTGTGCTGGATGTCGACGGGTTGAAAGAACGGTTTAAGGTGCAGAACACACACAAGACTCGTAAATAGTACACACACGGTCGCATTACCTTGTTCATCCCGACTGAGTAAAGTACCAGGGGTGTCTTCTCTTCATCATTCATATACTACGGTATAATATAGTATCTTCAGCATACCGAGCTGGTATCACATCACACAGCCTCAGTTTACTAGTAGCAGATACGCCGTATACGTATGTTCCCCTCGTACTCATACGCTGCGGAAGTATGAAATGAGATACTTACTGATGTGCGTGAGCTACGATACTCCAATCCTTACTTTTAATATTACTAGTCTATGGCCGAAGATTCGGTTAGAAGCCTTCTTACCTGCAATCGATTACATAAAATAACGTCAACAGCACAGAAACACAAATAACAGATCTAATAGGGTCGCAGAGATGGTTTCGTTGGTTTTAATCATGGTAAGCATTGGTTCCTATTCCTTTCATCAAAAGGCCCCCTGTGGTCTTGTGTGTCTCCTGTGTTTTTAGCGTTTAGGTTGGAGCTCGAGTCTCACGATGGGTGAATAGGTGATTTCCGCAATAAAAAACTACATACTTAGATCACAACCCCTGAGCGTGCTCGGTTGGTGCATCCCTGGCCTCTCAGAGCTCCCACTTCCAAACCGCCTCCTTTCATTACTTGCCGGACCTTTCCAGCAGTTCTTTATTTTCTCGGTCCTTTCTTCCTTTTTTTTCTTTCGTTTCGTGTGCGTGCGTGTTCTCCGAGCACGGCATCGCGGGAGGACCCTGCACCGTCGCGGGTGTCAGCGGGTGCTGGCGGGTAGACGGGGGGTTGCAAGGAGCGCGGTCGCCGCTTTCGTGCCTAGGCGTCGCGTGTGCCTCGAGACACGAGGGATGCATGGACAGGCGTTGTCTGGCTTCGATTCATGATTGTTGATAGAGTATGTACGAGTTATGAAGGTCGTTCGGGAGGGCAAGATACTATTCAAGCGGTGCTTATTTTTGCGACCAGGCTAAAGTTGAAAGAGGGAGGTGTGCAGTTTGAACACCAACGTTATCGAGCTGGCAAACGACGGCCACGGTGAGCACCGGGCTTCACGCGACGTGGGCGACGGGGCTGATTGTGGCAGAGAGTGATAAAAGCTTTACCCGGACCAAATCGGTAGCGAGGTGGTCGCGAGAGGGGCGGGCGGCGTACGAGGCTGAGAGAGAAGCTCCTTTGTGCGATTTTTTTCTTTTCTTCTTTTCGACCGGGTGTAAGGTGTTCCAATCAGGCAGAAAAATATTACACGAGAGGGGACGGGGAGATTTTTTCCTTTCCAAGTTTTCGGTTTCATTTTCTTTGTTTTTGCTGCTGTGCCGTGTGCTGTGCTTTCGCTTTCTTCGTACATACAGTAGTACAGACATGGAGCAAATCGAAAGAAGAAAATAAGTACAGACAGTAGTACCCTACCTGAGGTATGTACGTACGTACGACATCCGCGACGCAAAGCGTATCTATGTGCCATCCAAGCTGACGTCGGAGCTGTTTTTTCCTGAAGCATGGCGGCGGGACTCTTGGCATTATCAAGTCGCCGGTTTGCAATTACGATCCTTGCAAAAACTAAACTAAATCGTGGGCCTCTGTTCGCTTCGCATAATTTGATGTACTTTAATTCTTCCTGAGCGAGCGTAGCGGGCGGCGTAGGCCGCCCGCTCAGCGAAGCGCCTTGTATACAATAAAATGTAAGAAGCCAAATGAACTGTTGAGACCGCCTAACGAGAGTAGGTGCAACGAAGGACTGAACTCTTCTCGCAATATAAATCCAAGGCACGGACCGCATGCTGGGAGTGGATTAAAGAGCCTGCCCTGTGACCCCGGATGTTTATAAGTAGGAGGGATAGAGAAAAAAGGGCGAAGAGAACAAACGGGATGGAAATCAACAATGTATCTATATCGTACATTGTAAATACCTACGAAGTAATAATATGAGGTATGAACATTCGGCGAACGCGTACGAATGAACACTGCATGTTTTCGTGGACGTCGAGCGGTTTCAAGATCGGTTTGGTTTGAAGTAGACACTGCTGCTGTACACATATTTCGTATGATGATGTTGTCGCACTTTTAGTAGAACACATTCCGAACTCTGGCCCCTAAACAGGCTGTAACCACATTGCATCTCTATTGGAAGAAGCAAACAAGTACCAGGTACGTAAACTAAATATTTGCAGTACCAGTACGTAAGAGGAACGGTACAAACGAGACACCTGATGTGGGATACCATCCCGTATCAATTGTAAATTAAAGACACCATGAACGTATCCATGCTGTATTATTATATGCACACCCGAAACTAAAACAAAAGGACAAAGAAAGGAGAGCTACAGCAGTTAGTGCATCCTACTTGCGGTGTGTGAACACAAGTATTCTTAAATAGCGAATCATAGAGTACGTATTCAGGACAGCGCTTACAATGGCTCACCAACAAGGACCGCAGGCTGCGTGGTACATTGGTCAGTCGGGGCATGAACTGGGGCAGAGTTTCGAGCGTATTATATACACCCAGCATAGAGCATAGAGGGGGCTCCTGTAGGACTCTGGAACGTAAACCAAACCTTGGCGTGAAAACAGGCGCTTGTTACATCGTGCCGAAATTACCCCGGAGCTTGAGCTTTTATCCGGAGCGCTTTGCCTGTAGCAAGTGTGACTGCTCTTCCAAAACAAACACATGCATCCTAAGCGGAAGATACGCGATACACAATGCCAATCGAAATGAGGAGATGAAACCTGGTATTTTCCGATCGAAAAACAAAGCCCCTCCCCAGCACGAATACTCATGCGCCGCCTTAGTCGCTGACGTGGTGAACGGAGAGTCAACCGAGTTGGACTCTGTTGAAGTATCTGACACGGTTCCCAATGACGACTGGGCATCTTAACCGTTGGAGTACTGCACTGCTGTACATGTACCAAAGTTTGACCCTATTTCCAAGCGTTTCGTCCCCGCAATGGGAGGGCAGGTATAAAGGCCACATATCACTCTTTGGTCGTCCGTATCCGAGTATCATGTGATCCGCCTGGTCGGAGAAGAACGGTTGTAGAAATGCTAAATTGCATGACTGATGTTGGAAACAAATGTTATCATCATAGTGTGATCCAGGTGACCATAACTTTGATCGCAACGATGGCACAATAACAGTGACAGTTGAATAAGAATACGATGGCACAATAACAGTGACAGTTGAATGGGAGGCAAGTCAGACCCAGAACTCTGCTACGAGAGTGGTATTGATCGACACGGCTAAGCATCTATCACGACCGACCAGGCTCCCAACATCAGTAGGATACAGACCATAGTGTTTCGCTAAACGTTTTCGTGATAATACCTAGGCTTTGGGGATTGTTCACACAGATTCATTTAATTTACAGATACTTGTACGTCTCATAAGACGTGCATGAAGATTATACCAGGTATGATGACGTTTTAAATGCCCAGATGTCCAAAGGGACGAGTGCATGTGCAAGTCGCTGCACCACCCACAGGTACACATTTGTGAGACCCATGAACGAGATGGAACGTGACTAGCTTTATTATAATCTGCGCAACCTAACAGGATACCCTGCTATTCGACGCTCCAAGTATGGTGGACCAGTGTTGAAGGAAGGAATCGAGAGGTGTGATTGGAATGCCAATAGGCGGTGGGCAGTTTTCGTTTTGGGGGGGTGTTCGTCCACCTTTCTACATCTACCTCCACAAAAACTGTTATCTAAGGGGTACGATCTGGACGTGGTTGTGGATGAGTGACGTTTGAGGACTCACGATTTGTTTGAGCACGAAAATGTCACATCAGTGGACACTGTTCGTGCTGGGGGGGTGGCGTAAACGTCAGTACCTTGAAGCAACATACTTACTCGGAATCAAATAGTTGCCCTGGCTAGTGAGTCATTTCACAGTAGAGGTGCACCAGAAGTTCCGTAGCCCCGCACATTAGCTCACTATCTCAACAGAACAATATTTGGAAGCAATTTAAAAGTGCCCGTGAATCGAAGTGGTAAACGTCAGTACCTTCAAACGACTTACTTACTCGGAATAAAATAGTTACACTAGCTAGTAAGCCATCCCACAGTAGGGTTGCACCAGACGTTCCTGAGCCCCTCACATTACCTCAATATCTCAACAGATACAATACTCGGAAGCAATTTAGAAGAGATCGTGAGTCCAAGTGGCGTGAACGCCAGTACCTTCAAACGATGTAGTCACTCAGGAGCGGATAATTTTGGCTAGTGCCGGGAAGTCGAAATACTCGAAGGATACCAAGTAGAACCCTACATCAGGAGGAGGGAGAAGAAATTCGAACGATGTAGTCACTCAGAATCGAATTTAGTCACTCGGAATCGAATAATAGCTTTGGTTAGTGCCAGAAAGTCGAAACACTCGAAGGATGCCAAGTACAACTCTACATCAGGTGGAGGGAGTAGAAAGAGAACTCATCATGAACTTGCTACAGCACGTCCGTGACGAACTCACACATAACCAGCTCCACATTCGCAAGAAGTACCTACTCTCATAGCAGAGAAGTTTGAGATAATCGCCAAAAGGTAGGCGTATGTCATATAAACTCCGTATTACGCGCGGTCGAAGTAAATCGATAAGTCAGAACGTGATAATCCGTACCAAGAGATTAAGAAACATCCGGACATACTTCAGAGTGACAGATTCATGCTAATATACGCAGAAACTGTTGTTGAAGGAAGGTGCAGTGAGAAACGTCTGGCGAAGGTAAGTAAATGGTGGCATCGTCAACACAGTCCACTGCGCACGTTGAAACGTCTGCCAAAGGTACGTGAAGTTTTGCAATATCGACAGTGCAGTACGCAAGTATATATTGGTACCAAGCGGTGGGCCGTTACTAGAGGTTGAACTATCAAGCGTCCAGATATATATAGAGGGGCAACGTGGGCAATCACCGCATGTACGTTTGACAAAGGTGCGTGACGTTTTACAATGTCGACTGCCCAGTACGCAAGTATATATGGGTACCAAGCGGTCGACCGTTACTAGAGGTTAGACTATCAAGCGCGCAGATATATAGAGGGGCAACGTGGGCAATCATCGCATGCGCCTTTGCCAAAGGTGCGTGAAGTTTTGCAATATCGACAGTCCAGTACGCAAGTATATTTGGGTACCAAGTGGTGGGCCGTTACTAGAGGTTAGACTATCTAGCGCCCAGATATATAGAGAGGGGCAACGTGGACAATCATCGCAGCGTTTGGGTGGTGTGGTCACGTATATCCCCACGATTATGGACTGGCCGAACTCTGTATCGTTTCAGTTAAAGGCGAGGGGGTATGGTAGGACGATAGTAGCTTACAGTGGAATCCATGCCGGCAAAGCAGAAGATGCCGGGGCCGAAACAGTGAACGCGTAGATTATTGTCAAAATGCAGATGGAGGCCTTCAACAGGGCCCCCCCCACCTCGGATGCAGGTGAGCCCCCACCTCACTCAGATGCGGATGAGGCAGGAAGAACAACATATTTTTCACAGGTGAGTACATGCTCCGAGCGTGTTATACAGATGGGGCGCTGGGCTACAAGTCGTGAAGAATGTACGGGGGTCAGGTCCGCCGCTCTTCTCAACAACGTCTACGGTCAGCACCGTGGGAAGGAGAGGCTCTGCAACATCAGGCCGACGGCGATGGACGGAGGAATGCTGAAGAACATCTGGACGAAGAACAGGTCCAAAACTTCTTACCACCGTCCAAGGGCAATACCACGGAAAGGAGAGGCGCTGCAGCATCGGGCCGACGGCGATGGATGGGACGAGGAATGCTGAAGAACGTCTGGACGAAAGTCAAGATCGCCGCTCTTCTCGCCACCGTCTGGAGGCGACACTGAGGAAGAAGACGAGCAGCAACATCGAGCCGACAGCGAGGTGCGGAGATGGAAGGCGCACACTCTGCAGCTGCTCATGATCGTAATGCCCGCTGGGGGGGTGCTACAAACGTTGGGTTGACCGAGGAGGAAAGCGCACGCGCTGTCGCCGGGCAAGTACTGGGATGCCCGCTTTGTGCCGACGATCGTCATGCGTCGGGCAGGGTGGGTGTTACAGTGAGTGGCGCCAGGGTAGGAGGTTTATAGCGCTGCGACTGTCGTGACCAGCGCTGTGGGGAGGATAATACGGCGCGAGACAACTGTCCTGATCAGTGTCACGCGTCGGGTCTATTCGATAGGCAGAGGGTAAGCTTTGGTTAGCATCCTCTGGGCGGATCTTATAGGGGCAGGGAGGATCCCCGGTGTGGGAACGCCTTCAGTTCCATGTAAGGAACCAGTAACGAGGTCACGGAACAGCTCGGTGTTTACTAAACACCAAGTGAGGAAAGAAAGTCAAAGCCAAGCGATCTGTGACACCCGTCCTATCGATCCCCAGCCCCTTGGGCCCTGCCTTGCCCGTTGTGCGCGTCACCGTGTCTGTGGTGCCTGTTCCATTGCTCACTCTATCTGCTTGCAACTATTGCATCGCAGCGATTCACTTTCTGCGTGACCCGATCATCACTGCACGAAGGCACTTCTCGACCTCCCAACCAGGAGGTCAGTCAGCCTCAGAGATCTAACGAGCGCGGGTCCTTTAGAGAGTCTGAGAGCTGTACCATGCTGTAACACAGGATCGCCGCTCTTCTCACCACCGTTTACAGGCAACACTTAGGAAAGGAGAGGAGCTGCAACATCGAACCGACAGCGAGGTGCAGAGATGGAAGGCGCACGCTCTGCAGCGGTTCATGATCGCAATTCCCGCCGGGTGGGTGTTACAAACACTAGGCCGACCGAGGAGGAAAGCGCACGCGCTGTCGCCGGGCAAGTACTGGGATGCCCGCTTTGTGCCGATGATGGTCGTGCGTCGGGCAGAGGGGGTGTTTCAACGAGTGGCGCGAGGGTAGGAGGTTTATAGCGCTGAGACTGTCGTGACCAGCGCTGTGGGGAGGATAATACGGCTCGAGACAACTGTCCTAATCAGTGTCACGCGTCGGGTCTATTCGATGGGCAGAGGGCAAGATTTGATTAGCATCCTCAGGGCGGATCTTATAGGGGCAGGGAGGATCCCCGGCGTGGGAACGCCTTCAGTTCCGTGTAAGGAACCAGTAACGAGGTCACGGAACAACCCGCTGTTTACTAAACACCATCAAGTGAGGAAAAAAAGTCAAAGCCAAGTGGTCTGTGATACCTGTCCTATCGATCCTCAGCCCCTGGGGCCCTGCCTTGCCCGTCGTGCGCGTCACCGTGTCTGTGGTTCCTGTTCCATTGCTCTCTCTGGTTGCTTGCAACTATTGCATTGCATCGATTCGCTTTCTGCGTGACCCGATCATACTGCCCGAAGGCACCTCTATTCCCAACCAGCAGGTAAGCCAGTCTCAGAGATCTAATGAGCGTGGGTTCTTTTTAGAGTCTGAGAGCTGTACCCTGCTGTAACAGACACTCAAAGTGGTGCTGTTGTGTGTTGCATCCTGTCAGCAGAGAGATTCGGGGCTGTGTTTGGCTGTTCCTTCAAATATCAACGTATCACCTAGTACGACACTTAATTCTGCAATAATAGTGGAGGAGCGAGGAGCTTCAACAGCGACGACTAATAGTACTGGTATTTGTGGTCGTCAGAGGACATCCGGGGGGGATCCCCGGGTTTCGTTTAGAGATATGGATCTTGGGGTGTAACGGATGCGTCCTTGTTGCTGGGAAACGTTGCAGTGTGTGTCTCTCTCTTGTCTCTGTGTGGTGTTCTAATAAACTTATGCGTCTCTTACTTCGCGTCGACTAGGGTGGCTGACTCGCTCGAGACGTACAGCTATATGCTGGCCTCGAGCTGAGCTTGGTCATCCGAGGCGTACCATAATACTGCAGTATTCGAGGGTAGGCAAGTTGTTCCGCGGGAAATTTCGAGTTTGAGGGTTGGGTGTGGATATCTTCCGGTCAGGTTTCGATTGTGTGGGCATATTGACGTCTTGGGTATTTGATAGTCGGATATATTCTTCGGGTCTTCTTCGGGTTTTGGGTCTTTCATCGGGTTGGGAATCTTCTACTTCGGTCAGGTAGTGTTCAAGGTTTCTGGACGGAATTCGCGTCAGAACTCTACGCTTCAGGGGGGTCTAGTTTTTCTTCCTGCTACAAATTACAATATATTCTATCTACATTAAAGGTCGGTATAGCCAATATCACCTTCTTTGGGAGTTTTGGGTACATTCGGGTGCGAGGTGGCTGTCATCGGGACGCGTGGTGGACGATCAGGGCGATCAACTGTTCGAGTGAAGCAGCAGCCGATTGGAGCAACAGCTCGGCTGGATGGAGCATACTTTAGCATACGAATCGAGTACACCATTCACCAAATTTTGCCTACGAGTACGAGGTACGACTACAACAATATGTATCAACAAAATGTATCTTGAAAGATACTGGTGGATGAAAAATTGTCGTCAGGATATTTTCGGTGAGAGGTGGTGAGAGGCGAGGCCAACTTTAAGTTTCTTAGCCCTGATACTCTTTAATTCGGATTCCTAGCTTGGCGAGACTAGGATATGGAAAGCTGGCAAGGTTCGGTCGGTCGATCGTTTGATCCAGACCAAGGTCGAGGGTCTGGTGGTGCGTCACGAGGTGCTCATATGTACGAGTACGAGTCTGGAGCTTCATCGATTCCTTGCACAGATCCAGAGGGTCGTCGTGTGTTCGGCATGAATAATGCCGTTTCGAAATTTATCTGCGAAACAAATGATTTCGACTACAAATACTTCGCAATTGAGACAGCCGTGGTACGTGGCCTTTCTTCCCGAAGCAGAAAAATACCCAAACTTATTGGTGGTCAGGTGGACGATATCCGTTTGTTCCTCGAATCCCTTGCGAAGCTGGATGACTTGAGAGAATTTTACATTCGAGATATGATTCCAGTATTTCTGCTGCAACGGCTATATATGGCGGCAGGATATACTGATGATACTTCTCGTATTTCCAATGACAACTTGCTGGACTGTCTGCATGCTGAGGCATATTCTAAGCGCAAGCTAGAGGCTACGAGCTGGATTCGCCCAGAGACTCACAATCATTCTTTAAGTCATATCTATGCAATGCCGAGGAGTTGGGAGGAAAACGGCATATCGGTGTAATCAGCCGATCACAGCGCGTATGCACGTGCTCTCTGACATCGTCTTTGACACTTTTCTCCACTCGTAGCTGACCTATATAAAACCAGCGGAACCCCCCGCACTTCATTTATAGGCTTTAGACTTCAAAAAAAATGAAACCGTTTTTTTGCGGCGGAATCACAGATAAGTTTTTCGAGAATACAGCAACAGCAACACATCAGGAGCAGGCCCACAGAGACACACGTGATCCCAGCTCGTACACGAGAGTCCGACAGAATGGCTGCCAACTGCTCTCCCACAGCCACACACCAGTGGCAGAAAACGTCAATCTCCGGCTCACCGCAACATTGTGGGCATGGAACCTGGTTTCCTTTCACAAGCAATATCCTGGGCCTAGCGTCCAGCTTGAGGGGGCAGGGGTAAAGTTTTGGTGTGCCTCAGTGTTCGAGCACGAGTATGTAGTGCGTGCAGAGAGTATGTCGTTGATTACGTGGCGTTTGTATTGCTTGACGGTAAAACGTGTGACGCAGGTGTGCACAACGCAAGAGATGGTTATGTTAACAATAAACAACGTCTGTGAGGCCCAACTTTACCCATACCGTACGTGACAGAATATGGTCCTACTACTGCTGTACTACTGCAATTGTATCGCCAAACAGCACGTTATGAGAGAGCTTTACATGACCTACATATTTCCAGCTGGTCGCCCCGGTGGTTCAAGTGGTTAACCTCGAATTCTACCTGTTTGAGTCCTGGGTTCGAGCCCCAGGAGGGTCGGACTTTGACTTTATTTGCAAAAATAAAAAAAGGGATTCAATTGTTGAGAGCGCCTTGCAGCGTGGGTAGGCACAATTCGATGCGAGTCGACGAGGGAAGAAAAGGCTGAAATCTTCTCGCGATAAAAAATGAAGGCACGTACCGTAGCGGGAAGGGGGGAGAAGAGCCTGCTATGTGACCCCGGATCTGAGTTACGAGTTGGAAGGAGAGAGAGAAGAAGATGTGCGAAGATAATGAATGGGATGGAAAAAAAAAAAAAAAAAAAAAGTGCCGCCCTTGTCAGTGCTGTCGTTGCTCTTAAAGGGGAAACGTCAAGGTTTCAACTACGGAGCGGGGTGGTATCCTACAATGTGGGGGTGGTATACTACGCCATCTACAATCCTGATGACCAAAAGAAATACGGGAATATCCCCGCGGTTTTTACGAATTTTGATCAGAAAATTCGACACGTGATTTTTAGTAGTATGACAAATGTAATTGCCCCTGCACTTTCTTGTTTGTTTTTTTTTACATCCCTTTGTCGTAAAACAAATATTCCCATATTTACAAATATCGGCCTAACTTGCGAAAAAAAAGAGGTGCAGTGGCAATTACATTTGTAATACTACTCGAAATCACGTGTCAAAATTTCAGATCAAAACTCGTAAAAGGCGCGTGGAAATTCCCGTCCAACCCTGTTTTCAGCCTCTAGGCCAATCCAGCTCGTATGTCTGCGGAAGAATCGCTTTATTCAATTGTTCGATCAGTTAATCGTGCGACTAGCGCTGCTGATATGGCACGATTTGTTGAGACGCTATTTGACGATATGTGCAAGTTCGTTGCCGAGGTTGGAATAAGTGTTTTTTTCATGGTCGGAGGAGATTTTCGAGGCGCCTGGAAATCAGTACCAGCACAACTTTTCACGAGGATATTCTTGACTGCGATATCACTCGAAGTCTTCGGCAAGCATGCACTTCACAGTTGCTTGTTAACGACGAGCTATATTCTCAACCAGTGGATTTATTTTTGATGGCGGAAAGAAAAGCAAAGGAGTAGCCGAGAACGCACCGGTTGCTGGTCCATGCATCTATGTCTACGGATAACCACGATTATCATTTTTCTGGGAGTCGAAGTTACCAGCGAAGGTCTTCTGTGAGTACTATGAATAGGTCTCATTTCTTCCCGTCGAGTGGGGATGGAGTCAAGCAGGACCGTGCTGGATATGCAGGTCGACTAACTGAGCGTCAGGCCAGCCAGGAGAGCAGGGAATTGGGTGCAAGCGTTTTTGTTCTAGGCGTTATGTCTACCCTGCTGGAGTCGGGCAAGCCAACTAGGATCCCGCCCGGAGGCAAAGTGAAGGCACCACGAAGGGGGGGGGGGATCGAATGAACCGTTTATAACGTCAGTATATGTAGACGACTCCATTATTGCCAGCGTGCAGCCTAATCCCTCTCAGCAGACGGCCCCCATAGCTTCCTCTTCCCTCGCTTCAGATAACGTGAGTTTATTTGGACCAGGCGAGAAAGGTGAAACCCTTATACTCGCTCCAAAGAAGAGCACTGATTGGAACACAATCGTAGATGCCCTGGGTTTTACATTTAACACCAACATCATGCGGACCTCCTAAGGAACGGATAGAAGCGATTAGGCTCATACTCGAGCAGGAGTGGTCGGGTGACAAAACGCATGCAAACGCGCGAGATGTGCTAAGCACGGCAGGCAAACTGTGGAACCTCATCTGCATAATCAGAGCCGGCAGATATTTTGTTTGGCGGCTTTTACGCCTGACCAATCTTCACAAAGCCGCTGAAGCCAAAGAACGGACGAAGAGGGTAGTGAGACAGGGCTGGGAGTTTCACAACGATATTTCCTTTTGGAAATGGGCAATCGAACAGAAGTTGGTCAGCGCCGGGGAGTCTCTTGGCGCACAATTGTATGCACACGCAGAACGATCACCTTCGCGAGGATACTACTCGGACATGAAGCTTACTGCAGTCGGGGGCTTTTTTTACCTATAGCTAAAAGTATACAGGAGATACGACTTAAACCCCGTGCTGTCGCTGCTTTCAAAGAACGCAATAACAACCAACCTGGTTGAGTTGAGTGGTATGGTCATGACGGCGTACGTGACTCAAGTCATCCTGTACAACAGGTCAGACACTCAAGGAGACCCCGTGACTATGAGACTTCAAGGTAGACTGGCTAGCTTCACTGGCTATGAGACTTCAAGGTGGACTGGAAATTACGAGAGGATGGAGTCATGACGCAAAGTATATTCCCGGCGTGCAGAACGTAGTAGCGGATGGCATCTCGAGATGGCCAAAAACAGAAATCGTGTGAAAGTTGCAGACACGCGTACAATGGCAACGGAGAGAGAAGAATATAGGTGGGGGTGGCCGTGCATTCTTCGAGACTATCTGCAGCCAAAATTCCTCACAGGGTACATAGATGACATAATATGGGAAGCGATGACACGAAATGCAGAACCATGAACACCCCGCAAACCCCATCGAGCAGAAACACACAGTGGAGAGGGTGGGAAGGACGAGGAGGTGGACAGACTGGTGGAGACACTCGCGCTGGCCTCAGGGAGGGAAGCACACTCACGGTGTACTGGAACAAGTGGCAAACCTGGTGCCGTCTCAGAGCGATTGAAGGGAGTTCGTGGCTAGCAGAGGGTGATGGAGTCGACGCAGCAGTGAAAGAGTTGACAAAATTTTTGGCCCTGCGATGCTTTGCATTCAAAAACCAAAGCCAGACCATACGAGGTCATCTATCCGCGATTAAGTATTTCCACAAAATGTTCGGAGGTTGGAAGCTGCCCACTTCACACTGCATGGTTGTAGCCATAAGGAAAGGGATTTATAGAGCTCACGGGAAATCGAAGATACGCCCCAAGGTCAGGAAACCTCTTACGTGGGACCTGTTGACCACGGGGATGAAGAGCGCGTGTGAGGTGGGAACCGAAGGATGGGTAGTCTGGACCGGACTTGCGTTGTCGTTTCATCTTCTTTGTAGAGCCTCTGAAGTTTGGGCCTGCGGCAACGGGCTGGTACACGCAGATTTTTGTCTGACGAGGAGAGACTTGGAGTTTTTTTCGGGAGCGTTCCTTCTAGCGTGGGAAGAAAGACGTGCTGCGTAGAGAGTTGAAGTGACGTTCCGCGCTTCCAGGTCAGACTCCAAAAGGTTAGGGTCAATCGTCACAAGGGCGAGAGTAACGAAAGGTAAGGGAAGGTTTTGGGACATGGGGCGTTAGAGATCCTTCTGGATTTACTAGACCTTCATCCTGAACTAAGCAGGTCAGGACCATTGACGCAGACACGCACAACCACCGGGTGGAAGGTGATCACGCGCACCGGTGCAACAAAGGCGAGGCGGATGTTGATCAGTTGGGGTAGAGACCCGACTCAGTACGCTCTTCACTCAGGCAGCATCGAGGGGGCAACCCAGCTTGCTACGCAAGGCGCATCACACATTCAGATTCAAAGGGCGGGGAGATGGAAATCACTAGCGTTCATGGTCTATGTAAGAGCAGTAGGGGAGGGAGCAGATTTTGTTTCCGAAGCACTGGCAGGAAAATGGGTGATTTATTTGGAGGGATAATCGGGCTTGCCTAATGGGAAAGAGTTCGACCAGTTGTTCGTTTTCCCTTGGGGTACTGGTCGAAACGTAAACATAGAAAGCGGGTTAGCCCAAAGTGTGTTCGGGGAGCACGGTGTCTCATTGTACCATGTGTTATTCCTTTTCGGCATTGTTTTCACTGCGTAAATTTATACAACACCTCTTGAGCCAAATATAACGAATCAAACTATTTGAAGCGAACATGGAGTTTGCTAAAAAGGCGCTGATAGGAATTGGGAGGCATTACAGTGCAATGGAACAGATAGAAAATGGGTTTTGGATGGGGGTACCTGGTCAGAGTTCGTGCTCCAACAAGAAGAATAGAACCATCGAGAGAAGAAGCGGGCAGCTCGCAAGATAATAGTAGCCAGATTCGGGCAGTGATACAGGCTTTGAGCGTTTTTTCCCCACCATCCCACCCTAACGCGTAAGAGAGGGGGGGGCGGGGGACGTATTGGAGGTGAAAAAGTTCGACCAGTTATCCGTTTTCCCTTGGGGTACTGGTCGAAACGTAAACATGGACAGCGCTGTAGCCCGAAGTGTGTTCTGGGAGCACGGTGTCCCATTGTACCATGTGTTTTTCCTCGTCGGTATTTTTTCACTGCGTAAATTTACGCCACAATTCATAAGCCAAATATAACAAATCAAACTATTCGAAGCGAATATGGAGTTTGCTAAAAAGGCGCTGATAGGAATTGGGAGGCATTACAGTACAATGTGACGGATGGAAAATGGATTTTGGATGGGGGTACCTGGTCAGAGTTCGTGCTCCAAGAAGAAGAGGAGAACCAGCGAGAGAAGAAGCAGGCAGATCGCAAGATAATAGTAGCCAGATTCGGGCAGTGATACAGGCTTTGAGCGTTTTTCCCCCACCATCCCACCCTGACGCTCAAGAGAGGGGGGGGCGGGGGACGTGTTGGAGGGAAAAAAGTTCGACCAGCTATTCGTTTTCCCTTGGGGTACTGCTCGAAACGTAAACGTAGAAAGCGCTGTAGCCCGAAGTGTGTCCTGGGAGCACGATGTCCCATTTTACCATGTGTTTTTCCTCTATGGCATTTTACTGCGTAAACTAACACCACAATTCTTGAGGTAAATATAACAAACTACGGAATCAAGAACAAAAGGATTCACGATTTTTTCAAAACGGTGCTCATCCCGAAGTAATTTACGAAATTTCGAAAACGGTAGTAATATCTTTTCAAGTGTGTAGGCGTTTGCAGTTCAAATTTGTCACCTGGTTCCTGTAGGTACTACTGCTGTCTTGCGGCTGCTGTCCTGCGCCGGGCAAGAAGGAATATCTTAAGGCTCTGCCACTGTTATGCCGCTTATTGATAGTACAGTACAAGAATAAATTTCATCCTATTAACAATCCCACTTGAAAATAGAGTTGGCTAACAGTATTCGAACTATTTGAAACTACAAACGTCTAGAACGTGAAGTTTTTTGTTTACCCCTTTAGGATAGCCCTATCGTTCTATGTCAGCGTACGTACCAGGTACCAGGTACCAGGGAGCGAGGTACGAGCAAGAAACCAAGGATGGGGGGGCGAGCAGGGAGGAAGGAGAGAGGAAGGGAAGGAGCGGGGGGAGGGGGAGGAGGAAGGGAGGGGCGGAGGGACGGAGAGACGGAGAGAAGCGGGAAGGACGGAAGAACGGAGAGAAGCCTTTGCCACTGCTGCGCGGCTGCAAAGTACAAAAGTGAATCTCACCCACCCTATTCTACTTTGAAATAGAGCTGACAAACAAAGTTTTCGCTGGTCTCGAGCGAGTACTTGCCGCTGCTCGTCTTGTCAACACCTGGTCAGTGCACTTATCGCTTGCAGCACAGCGCAAAAATGAAGTTCATCTTGTCCCACTTGAAAAAAGAGTTGCCATTTGAATTTTCAATTACTTACTGTTATTGCCCTCGATGAAAAATATATTCGAGCGCTGTTCTAAGTTTGCTCGTCTTTTCTTGTGTGAAGTCAGTCGCAGTTGGACTTGGTGAGAGCGAGATACAAGAGACACCAACCAGTCGGTAACCGCATAGACGGCACCCCAGCAGGCGGGGTTTGGCTTATACTGAGCATCTGCGTGCTGGCTATTGGTACTACTTTGTCGTGGTCGTACTTTCTGTTTGTTGATACTAGTATGCGATGTTGGTTGTGCAATGAAAAGTATGTGACACAAGCACAACGGTTACAAAGTAGTCGGCAGACGAGGAGAGATCTCTGTACCACACAGAGGATCGAAAAACGGAATACCAGGAGTCGGGGTCCCCAATCGGTTGCACAGCAATACAGCGGGTTTTCTTGATAATACGTCTGCAGCGTGTCGGTTGGGGTCGTGATCCCCAACGAGCAGTTTCGCAACAACAGCATGTTCGAGGTATTTTCTGTCTGTTAGACACAGTCAAGACTCTCTGCTTATGCGTTAATATGCCCTTGCAAAAGTAAGAATAAGGCTATCGAATATTTGACGTAATAGAGCCGCATGTACCGCCATTCCTAAACCTCAAAACCTCAACATAGTGGCTTACCTCGATCAAAAAAAGATAATTAGAGTCCGTGGTTTTCTTGATCAACAGAGTAAAAGAGTAATTTCACACAGCGGGCAGAAAATCACGCCAGAAACTCGAACAAGGAAATCCGGTTTTCAAACGGCTGAAAGGACGAGTTCCTCGCTCGCGTCTTCGGTGTATGCCTTAGCGTTTGGAGTACATACACAAACCTGAGCAGCAGCAGCAGCACAGAAGGCTTGCCCTCGAGCCAGACCAATATTTAACGCTCTGGTGTATATGTGTAGGCGTTTGTATTGGAAGGCAATATGAAGTTGTGCACCGCAGAACGTAGTTCATCAAGCCTTGTGTGATAACGGAGGAAACAAAGCAGTAATACCGTGATAAAGTCATGCAAGTTAATCCAGGCTAAAAAAGAGAGCAGTCACGCGACGAGCGGAAAATTATCGATTTGAGAATCCAATTGCTCAAGTCATCAGATTTTGGCCCAAAATCCGACGACTTGGGTCATCAGATAAAAAAATAAAAAAATGGCGTGGTCTCTGAGTTACCCACGACACAAGGAGCACCAGCAGAACGATCGATAAGTTGGATGGTGACAAAGCTCTGAAGCAACGTTGCTTCGCGCCCGACGCGCGGTCGGCAGGCGCCGCGTCTCTCCGTGGCCAGACTACAGTCGGCTGGCGCGGGCTCGGGTCTAGAGACCGAGACAAGCGCGCTCGGCGCGCATTTCTACGTGGACACCTATTTGTAGACATCAGCAGCAGTAAAAAGTTGGGAAATAATTCTTGTTTGGAGCTTCAGATTTTGTCACGATCACATTTTCAGCTGTGCAAAATCCAAACAGTCTTTCTATGCGGAAAAATTGGATTCCTTGTGCGTGCAGAGGTTCGAGCAAACGCCCAGACCAACTGCTGTTGTTCTGGTCTGGTGCCGCGAAGAGACGCGCTGAGTGCGCTGCACTACGCGTAGGACCCAAGCGCCCGAGCTAACGCTCACTGGTTTTGGTCTGGCGGCGGAGAGACGTGCCGAGTACGCTTCAAAAGTTAACTTCTCTTGGTATTTGTACTTCGCGATGTGGCTGACTGCTACTGCTGCTACTGGTGCTGCTGTGCTGCTGCTGTAGTCTACAAGTACGTATCCACCGAGAGGTGCGCGCCGAGTGCGCTCTCTTGATCTCTAGGCCCGAACCCGCGCCAGCCGACTGCAGTCTGGCCAGGGAGAAACGGGCCGCGCGCCGACTGTAGTCTGGCCACGGAGAGACGCGCCGCCGGCTGACCCCGCGTCGGGCGCGAAGCAACGACGCTATACAGCTGTGTCACTATCCAAATCATCGATACTTCTGCTGTTGATTGTTGTCGTGGAGAACACGTTGAATTCAGATAGCATGTCATTTTTCGATATGAAAATCGGGATCACCCAAGTCGTTGGAATATGTGTCTAGGATAAGGCATGGACACTGGATGTCCTGGATGTTCACGGGTGGAAATAGAAGTGTAGTATGAAGGACACACAGACCCACTTCGTATATCAGGCGGTGTCTTATGCCAGGTAGCCCTATCAGAATTGACCGCGAAAAATGACTCAACGAACACATTCAACAATTCGGTACTCGCACGAGTCAACGAGGCGAGGAAAAACGCTCGAGCTGTTTGCTGCTGCTGATTGATGCTGTTGTTGCCTGTTTAATAATTAGTCCAATTTACTGTAAAACAGGAAGCGACTCTGCCGAAAAACGACACAGCATATTTTGCAAACCCTATGAGGTCAAGACCTTGCAGCCAGAAGCGACCTTGCACGGCTGTTTGCGGGTGGCGGGCAACCTTATGCTTCTGCAAGGTGATCCCCCTTTTGTGTTGATTGATGCGCTATAGTCAATCTGCGAAAGATATCGTTCCTCGTACCAACTTTGGCACAAGCGATAGTCTGTAAGCGATTGTCACCCCGGTGAAGCTGGTCGCGTAGCTCAAGGCGCACGGCTCCGTTGAATCCGAAAGTTGGTCCAGACTGCTTGAATGTGTGTCCGCTATCGAATCGCGTGGTATACACGTCAACCCCAGGGGTGGTTCGGGACCAGATTTTGCGAGGATTGGAGTTTCCTTGTGAGTGCGGATTGACAGAAGGACAGACAGACAGATTTGCAATTACCAAAATAGAGACTCAGTTTTACAAACTGAGAATTTTTTTCCATTACAAAAGTTTCAAAGGGGATTTTTTCTTTTGTCCCCTTTTAGGACCGCACTATCGATTTAGGTCGGCGTACGTACCAGGTACCAGGAAGCGGGGTTCAAGGAATCAAGGATAGGGGGGCAGGCAGGACGGGAGGAGAGAGAGAGGCAGGGAGGGGGGGACTGAGGGACGGAGAGAAGCGGGAAGGAGGGGACGGAGAAAAGCCTTTGCCACTGCTGTGCCACTGATCGCTCGTACCAACAGTACAAATATTACTTTCATCCATCTCATTCCACTTGAAGACAAAGTTTCCGCTGGCCTCGGGCGAGCGATTGCTGCTGCTCGTCCCGTCACCCCGTTTGGGATGCTGCTGGCAGTCAACTCTGATAACTCCACACACAGGGCACCCGATGAGGTGTACTTTGGACGATGACGATCGCCTCCGAGAGGGCTATCGACCTGCTGCGTGCGGCATGGGTGTAGCCGTTGAGGAAGAAACTTGTCCGTAGACCATAGATGGACCATCATGTGCACAGGCAAGACACTTTTTCTGGTTCCGTTTTCGTAATTGTGGTATACCTGGTATATTTTCTCACAAGAGTGTCGCCTGGGTGATCTTCTCACTCGGGTCTTCAGCGATGCTGGCCCTAAGTTGAGTGTGATCATCCACCATACCATACCTGGTAGGTCACCCGCAGTTGCGCAACTCACAAGTGACTTCGTCAACATCAAGGTGTAAAATGCGTGCGCAGGCTGAGTATGCGAAGGTGCGGATCGACGAACAGCGGTTGTGTGCTAAAAAAACTGCATTGACAAGGTTAACAGCTGAGTACGTCAGCGAGAAGTACCCATTTTGCCGTAAGAGGCACACTAACAAGAATGTTTGCACGTCCCCAAGTTCATTCCTTCCGCTCCTTAACCCTCCCCACTTTATCGTCATAAATCCTAAACCTGAAACACCACCTTTTTACACGTCATCAGTGACGTCCGTCGAAAAGTCACAGCTCCGCGCTAGCTTCCAAAGACCGTCATTATGACAACCTGAGGACAGTCACCACCACATAACCTGAGGACAGTCATCACCAAACGACCTGCAGTGGGAAAAATATCCTCAAAACGACCCGAACTCTCAAGACACCGCATCCACGAGCCAAAATCGCATGCATGCAATACCGCTTACATACATTTTTTGCCTCTCGCGATTCGAATTCTGTAAGAAAAATAGGCTGTGTTCGCCTCCAAGCCGCTAATGTTGTTGTTGACTACCTCTTGTGATGAGGCCCACTCGGAAGCTTCCGCTTCACCGGGACTAATTTCACTGCATGTCTTCCCATAATACTCCAGAAAAAGAGGGCATCTATAAGATGGACCCTGGAGTCTGCCGTCCCCTTCTCCTACCGACGCACAATCTTCCCCAGGCGATTTTGGTCTTCCCTGAAGGACAGAAGAGAGACGCGCGGAGTATTCTAGAGTTAGGCTTGTACCCCTATCAAGGATATATGTTGCATCTAATTACCCCATCAACCGAATTGCTAAGGTCATTTTTAGCATCAGCCAAGACTCCACTTTCTACACTTAATCCCAGTCCAGATGAAAGCCGTAGTTTCATCAGAGACGTAAAGCGTGGTGAGAAACGCACAGTCAGAACTTCGCCACAGGTTCAGTGAAAGCCCATTGAGTTGTGTAGCACGATCGCCCCGTGCTCGTTGACCACCACTTGTTGTCGCTGTAACGTTTGCTACCCGCATCCAGAAATAGTTTGGCTCAATAACCCTAACCGGCCGCCCCGGTACGTGAAGTGGTTATCCCCAAGCTCTTCACGAGGTGAGGTCCTTGGTTCGAACGCCAGTCGGGGCCTTTCTGTCGGAGCACCCCAACGCGGAAATTGCATGGCAATTTGACTGCAACATAAAAATAGTAAACCAACCTTAAGGCGAGTCGACAATCATGGAAATGCCCCCCCCATGATTTGAGGTAAGGCACCCAGGAGGCAGTTACATAGTGTACTCCCATTGCTGTCTCTGGAAGTGGCTACACCGAAAAAATAAATTAATTCATTGAGGATTTCATCCTTATGCAAGTGCGCCTCACAAGCGGTTCTTAGTAGAAAGCAGCTCATCCGTCAATCGACTCGCCGGACACCTCACGGCGCTTCGCGCTTGGTGCAAGCAATGTGTGACTGGTCGGTGAAAACCCGACATGTTCCGTCCCAGCGTTCTACGGTCATACGAATACGGCCACGCATGAGATCGAGTACATCTCTCCTATCGAGTACACCACCCTCCCTCCCCGTGACGATGGAAAAAGAAAGGTGCTATCTGATAACGGGGCGGAGAAAGCTAGTCTTGTTTTTGAGACCCCGGGATTCAAGATACTGGTAGGGTCAAAGAAGGGCAGGGATTAGGGTTCGGCCTTCTCGTGAACGGATGAACAAAAAAACGGTTGACACCCATCACCTCCCATTTGTTTGCAGCGTCTTCTTGATGGTCAGAAGGCACGCTCGATCGAAACCTGAGGGTTCGAAGCGGGGATCCATGACTACCAAAGATTTGTGCTATGTGTTCCTCGCGCAGGAATGCAGAAATAGATTTTGAGCAAAAGCAAGCCTGGCCACAAACGTATCACCTTTATCGGATCTCCTGCGGGTACGCGTGATTTGGGCCTGTTTGAGTCTCCACCGGACTGTTGCCCTTGGTTTTGCATGATACACCCATTGCTTCTCTCCATCAGGGCCAGCGCTTGATCGCCCCGGGTGATTCTCCACGTAATAGATCTCAGCATCGAGTTTACCCTTTTGCAGAGAGCAAACTGCGGTGAACGGCAACGGGAAAAATCGAGGCCGAGTATGCTGACCGGTGAACACCGGTGAACGAGGTGAATCTGCGGCAACAGGAACACTAACGACAAACAAAGTTGATGTTGCTATGCTTTCGATACACGGACTACATATCATAGAACTAGCCGGGCACCATCCTCTCGGCTTTTATGGCAGCGCGAGCGAATGCCTATGAAGTTCGTAAATGTGTCCTCTCGTACTCGTTGGCCATAATATGTTTTCGGAGGTGGTGTATGTGTTTTTACTTTTAGGCCGGGGTGCTTTGCACGCTCGTCGGCAGTTATCACGAGATCTGATGACGGAGCATGTACGCATGGCGAGTTAGTTTATTACCATAAACATATACACATGTATATATAATAATATAATAAGATTGATTAAACAGGAGATACAACAAAAGGAAGCATTTTCGCACCCTGGTTACCATGCTTGTTTCCATGCTGGCACCTGAACGCTGAACAACTAGCATTCCATCCACGCCTCACAAAGTGTTCTTTAATCGCGTCTCTAGTCTGAAAACTAAAATACAAGACAAACCGAAAGGGATCTTACAGACTGATATATATGGGTTTAGAATACAACTATGCTCTGGTATGTTGATACGGCCAAAAAATATTTGGTGTCAACACATTCGAAGGCGACTGACTCTTCGTAGAGTAAAACAATGACGTCGCACCTGCCCTTGTCGTCCTTCCCACAATACAATCGCATTACGGAGCTCCAGCAGACTCAGAACGATTGCCTCGTACCGGGCGGATCTTGTGTTGTGGACGTCTATCGCCTTGCAAGCAGCCCTCAAAACGTCGAGTTCGTGCTCCAATAGCTCGGTCAGCGGGTGAATCATAGGATGGTCTAGAGTGTCCTTGCTGCAGTGCACTACCGCTTCTATCTGCTCACTCAAGCTTCGGCGGCATGCATACGGGTTCGATAGAGAAGGCAGATACTGACGGAGGTAACGATAAAGCAAGCGTCAAATAAAACATGCGTTACACCCAAGGCGCAAAACAGCCCTGTCAGTGAAGCAAGCGCTAGTGGATCATCGACATATATGTGCAGAAATAACACGCGCCACGATAATCTCGCTGGCAGGATCCAGGAGGGCGCCTTCGGACAGCGCAGTTTGTGCCAAAAAATCTGGCTCATGAACAAAAATACGCCCCCAGATGAACCGCGTGTCCATAATACGTGAAAGTATGCCAACAGTTTTTGCTTCCTCCCAGGATGTAAACGGGTTGCTTCGTGCCACAAAACACCAACTTTCGACCCAGAACGCTGCAGCTGGTCTGCAACTTTCAACAGCCGTGTCCACGCTCCTCAAAGTAGTTAGTCGCTCTGGCTGTGGAGCCGGTACAAATAGCGGTTCAAAATCAAACATACGCGTACAGCATCAGGTGCATGCACCACCGGAAAAGGTCCAGGAAGGACGGAAGAATGGAAGGATGGATACACCTACTGCCGCAAGGCGTTTGCGCTGTTCTCTGAAGCCGATGATGTGCACTCCACGAGCGTCGTTGCACAAGCCCACGAGCGTCGTTGCACAAGCAGGGGGCGGTAAAAGGAAAGGTGTTGTGCATACAGCACCACAGTATGTATGCACTGTTTTCCGTTATAGGCTGCTGTTGGCGACATCCGCGTTGACGACCAACTCTGCACTGCATTGCAAAATAAAGACCATATGCCGCACCTCAAATCGACACCATGAACATGTCCTGCGGAAAAACAGCCTCTGTAGACTCCGAGCAACTGTAACCGAACCTAATAGTTGAAAAACATTGAACAAGGCGGAAGAGAGAGATAAATGACAGGAACAGCCCTGTGTTTTCACAGCGTTAGGCAGAAACAGTCGTGAGTCGTGAGTGACGACTGCAGCGAAAATGAAAATGGAGGCAAACGCTTAACTCATACCAGGTACGTATTGATACATTCTGTGGGGTTGTATCGAAACGTACCTCAACAATGAGACCAAGCTGGCGCAAAAAATCCAACGCAGACATGACTCCGACGCCTTCTGGACTCTGATACTCGTGCGATGCTTGCGGTAGGGTTCCGCTGCTGGCCTCCATTGCAGCACTCGAGCGAGTATCTGGAATTGTGCGGACAGACGGCACACGCGCAAACAACGGGTAAGGCTAAAGGACAAACCGATATACCAGGTACAAGTGTAATATGGAGATCTACCTTGACGCTTTCAACTGCCTGGTTGGGAGAAACAATATGCGCCAAATAGGTCCATTGTCTGCAGCACAGTCGACTGGACACGTTCGCAATCTTGCGCGCATGCAGTCGCGAACGCCAAACCAAAAAAAAAAAACGCAATAGAAGATTGGAGCATCATGCAGGCTCATGTAACTCCATAGCCGCAGGTTCCAAAAGCTTAGGGGGGTCTGGTCAGCGACCAAAAGGTTGTCCTTCGCCATAAACTTGTCAATGTCATCCAGCTTCATCGGGAAACCTCGTATGTCGTTGAGCACGCGACAAAGGGTGGTGCCCCCAATATAAAATTAAACATGGTGCATCAAGAATGGCCAGCGAGCTCCGGAACTAGCGCTTCTACAGTTTTATCATTGTCGTTATTTGCACCCATTGCTTACTACTACGCATGGCTTTGTGGTGCGTAGGTGAGCCTCAATATCCCCATAATCTCGTGTGATGGGCCAGTGCTAACAGTTGCGGTAAAAAGGGTGGAAAATTAGCGGGCTGCGAGGAGCCGCGTCGTGGCTACGCAAGAGAGCCGACCACACACTGCCCCAAACTGGGGAGCAAATGTACCACCGTCGGCAGATAACCCAAGCTATCGCAATTGTAGCGTACTCCTGTGCGCCAGGTGTGCCAATGCCGTTGGCAATAATACAGTCAATCGAGAAACTAGCGAAAAGGGTGCCAGGAACGCCATAAAACGGCTTGCTGAATTTCACCACGTACTTGAAAAGGATACGGTGGAGAAGCCGCACAAGCTTCGCATTTTTGACAATCTTGCCATTTTTCGACAACTTCAGCATCTCCGAATCGAGTATCACAAACGCAAAGGCTCTTTATGCCTGGTATCCTGGGGCAACAAACATCACGGTATGTGTAGGTATGTATATGTATGTACCTGGTATGTATGTATGTATGTATGTATGTAAAGGCGTAAATTATTATAGTGGGTGAGTGCCATTGGAAAAATATACTGCTCAATTGGCCCTTAGTGATTCCTCCGAATAAACAGAAGGGTTAGGGTTAGGGTTGGATGTGGTGGAGAGTTTTGTTTTACACTAAAAAAACTGAGATTGCAACCTCCACGGTCAGTTTCTACGTAACGCGGAACTCCCCAGTACAAGGAACACACTTAGATGCTCACCCTGACATTTGGGATGTTTATCCTTCCATCAAACATCCGATATATTCACACATGCTATATAGCTTCGATCATTTCATCATTTCATGATTTAATGAGGACCAAAAGATCCAAACAAAAACACGATACGAGCTGTGTCAGCCAAAAAATGGATAAACCATTGGCAGGGCGTATCTCGTGAACCACTACGAACTAGGACTTGAAATTTTGAGGCACTAACCCTGACACAACACTGCACGCGCAGAAAAAAAATGTATATTAAAATTAAGACATTTTTCTATTTCGACTCGATCTCGAGGAGATATTGGCGAAAACTCAAAAACACCAACTTTTCAACACACAAAATTCGGAAGAAAATTGTCGTTCTCGATCAAGGCGAAAATTGGCGGAGACATCGCTGAAAACCCTACGAGAAGACTGATATTAGTTTCAGTGCCCAATTCGCCACCCATCAAGCCCATGAAGATATATCGCCAAAACACGATTTCCACACAAACACAAGTAATTACCATCATGTTTTATTTTTCTGCGATGCCACGTTCAAATTTGCGAGTTTCGACCTGAAAAATGAACCTCGTATTCGCACGACATATGCAAACAAACGGAAAGCGAGCCCTTTTTTTCTTGAGACAGGGTACGGCCCCGTTAGTATTTTTCCGGATCTTTGTAACGGTATCATCTCTTGAACAAAAAAAAAAGAAAAAAAAAGGGCTTACTTTTCATTTGTGGGCTGGTGCATGATCAACACCGTGTCAAAAATTCGCATCCAAATATTATACGGCTATAGAGGTAAATGCCTTCCAAACGAACGTAACATACGGTAGGATGCAATGCAGTTGACGGCAACACCTCCCTTTTACATCGACTATGAGAAGGCATCTCACGATAATTGACACGTTCATACCAGCTGCAAGCGACGGTAGTAACACCAAGGTATGCGCACGAAATTTGTGGTCGTAGATTGAAAAACATAGAATTTGAACCACGGCGTTTCCGGGGGCGAAGATGCCGTAGTGCCGTACAGGCATATTGATATTAATAGTGATCCTCCAGACTCAGCAATTGCGAGAAAAAATGTAGAAGAAAGCTGCCCCATTGATAGGCTGATACTATCTGAGTGTTTTCATTTTCTACAACATGGGGCGCATAGTATAGGCTGCAGCGGGGGATACCAACAAGTATTGCGGCACACCTCCAGTTCCACCTGTCATCCGTTGAGCCGGCCCAATTCTTGAGCTACCCTTCCGGTCAGCAGGCACAGGCTGATCCTGAGTGTTGTCGTTAAGCAAGGCTGCGGCGACCTTCACGAGATCTTTGGCAACCTGAGAAAGCATCTCGCCCAGTGTGTCTCCGAGATGGTCCATCATCATGTATCTGACACCAGTACAGCGATAGAGCGCCACGTAGGCAAGAGCGGCGATTCGGCACGTCAGCTCGAGCGGTTTACATAAAATGTCCGAAATGAAACTGAACTTTAGGCAGAAGTAAATTTGTAACGAAAAGGAAAATAATACTCAGCATATAAAGTGGGATTCTTTCAGAATTTGGTGGTATGCTTTCGGACTTTCGGATCATAGAGTAGTTCCTCCTGTTTAGTTCCGGTTAACCACTAGGAGTACACTAGGAGTATGCCACTACTACGCGCTTCCAGAGAGGTTTTTCGGCAAGAAAATTGCTGCTCGAGTTAGCCAGGCGGCATCCGTCGGAACGTTTAGGCTACCGATGTCCTCCAGTCAATATTGAGGTCAAAGTGCGGAACATTAGAAGAATAAATTGATTAAAATGTTGACCAAGCGCTATTGGTGGTGCAGTTGATTGACCCGCACTTTCTAGAACGCCGGCAGTGCACGCACAAACAATTGGCAAACGGGCAGTTGCAAGGGGCTGTATCTCCGCCGCAGGATTTGCATCTGTGCAAGGTGGCACGAGTGCAGAGTGTGTCACGTTCAGATGCGCTATCAAAGGCAACCCGGTACAATAGCCGTAGACTTAACAGAATCACTGTTAAAGGGGCTACATTTCGGTTAAAAAAAAAGCGGAGCAACTGGTCGTAAGTGACGCACAACGGTAATACAGAAGTATGGCATGGCAAAAAACGACGGGCTGATGATGAAAAAAAATCGGCCTGTGTTCGAACAAGTGCTTTCGACACCTCTTTCCATACGCCGTGTACTTGGAGAATACACAACCATTTACGCTCTCTCCCTACTGTGGCTGTGCAAAATCAAATACGTATGTACTAAGAGAGTTTCTGCAAGTTACGTACGTAGAGCAGGGAGTCAAAAGTATTGTACATCACTTCTATGAAGAATTTCTCTTTAGGATTTTCGGGGGTGCTCTTCAGCAGGGCAGAGCTTGGTTACTACCCTAACCCTACTCTACGACAGTGAGAGTGCGCGGGGGGGGGGGGTTCTGGCGGGGTGCCTACTGTGGTAGAGTTGTACACATCGTACTGAGAGCCGCACTGCGAATCAAACGAAATTTGACCCTCGAGACTTGTCCAAAACAAAAGGGTCCTTGCATTATCCTGCCGCTCTCTGTACGAAAAAACGTCAAATAGAACAAACAAAAATAGGCACTGCCCTGTCTGTCTGTCCATACGTGCCATCGATGCCAAAAAGGGAAGGGGGTGTGTGTATTGGCATTGGGTCAACCTGCGAAAACGTCGATCGTCCGTGGTATGTACCGTACGGTGTCTGCAGCGTGCAAAGACACATGGTCGCATGTACCACGAATCACTCATCTGCCCTCACAATCTTTCGCATGCAGCGAAAAGGAGAAGAGGAGCAGCGACCGCTATCCACGGGTCCGATAGCTCGATGGACGTTCTGCGCATGGGCAACATATAACAACAGGCGACGAAACAGACGAATGTCGGTAAGGTGAATGTTAATCAAGTTATGGCGATGAGCACAGGGCTTACAGGTTTGGCACTGTACAACAGGTCGCTACGAACGCCATACCTGGTACATCGGTTAAAATGCCTTACACAGGGGCCGCCCGGCACAGGTTCGAGCGCAGAAGAGAACGACCCCCGGAGGAAGACCAGGACATATCGTAGCAAAGCGCAAAATGTTTTCCAGCAAATATATAAAAAAACATCGCGACTATCCAGTACAGTACGAAAGTTGTGTCCACACTATATCCGATCGATTGGTGCGTTCGCCACGGAAGCCGGAAGTGGGTAACACTCGTATGAAATAGGGCATTTGGCCTTGCACCACACACAAGTACAGCAGTACTCGTGTCATTTTTCGAAGTATATATTTAGGCTTGATTCATAACACCCCCTGACAGCCGCCCGCCGAGATGTTGACAATACGGACCAGTCACACCCGGGGCGAGGAGTGTTCACCAACAACTCACTGTGCTGTTTGGGTTTAGTACTGTACTGTAAAAGCGGTTCATTAGGATATGAAACTGCTAGTACAGGCAACCTGTACGTCTGTGCTGTGAGAAATTAACCCACCCTGTGTTTACTCTACCCGAACCTCTACTCAGGGCCAGCACTTCATGCCTAGGTATACTGAGGCAGCGCCGACAAGTTGCATCATACCTACCGCTGTCACCGTTGTAGTGTGTCGGCTGGGCTCGTCTGCGTTCTCTTTTCAGGGCCTCGGCACGACACCCGCCGACAAACACAGCGGTAGCCGCGCACTACAGGGTGTTCACAATGTGGTGGTCAACTTCACAAAATGTTTTAGGAGGCAAAGGAGATGCGAGCCTATACATTTGCGACAATTCCATGGCGGATTTCCAAATTCGAGATGAGAATCATGGCGTATGTGTTTGTTTTGCGACAAAATACAACCTACTGCAAAAAACAGTGGAAGTCGTTCAAACACAAGATCCTGCCCAACAGAACTACAGTATATCGCACCGCCTTATCACACACACATGTACACCTCGGAAATAAAAAATCCGTTGCTAACCCCCGAGGGTGGAACTATGAATACGCATCATAACCCACGCCCATGTGCACAGTACTTTACAACCCAATTTGCTGCGATGCACATACCTAAAGAAGGCAATTGCACACGAGAGTAACAGATACCGCAGTGCTAAGACATGCAGGAAAGGTCGACCTACTACGCGGACGGTCAGTTCGTAGTATGGGGAATAGGGGTTTAGTGGGAGGCACGGCCGAGCCCAGCTGTGAATACCTTTTCATCGGAGCCCTAATTGTTAAGTATAGAGCTGTTCTTCCAACGAAACACCCAGCACACGTGAGTGATAGAGCGGGGATTGCTAAAAGTAGTAGGCCAGCCAGGAAGGAGGATACGTGTGCCTCGCAAACATTGCGCCAACCGGCCGACGCCGTCAGTGAGCGTCAAGATGTCTGGGATGCACAACTCCCTCAACAACTAAGTTTCGTACAATAAGTAGCTCTGCGCCACCACCGGATTGCCGAGATCCACATGGGTGGGCCTCCACGGCTCCCTCTCACGACTTTCGGACACATCGGGATCGCCGGACGTCGCAGTTTGTCTCGTGATCAGCTCGAGTGCATCGATCTGGTGACAAACCGCCAGCAGCGCCCGTGCGACATCGTTTGCGAGCAGCATGCTCTTACATTTTCTCGCATTGACCACCGAAATTCCCCCCTTTCCGATGATACACGCCAGGTTCGAAAAATCGTCGTTAGATTGGGTGTGGGCATATATAATACGGCCACCACGATCCGCCAAGACGTGAAGGCCAGCCCAGGCGCGAGCTCTCGCTCAATTGGACGGGTCATTAAAAAGATTGCAGTTGGCCCCTGCCCTGCGGGCAACACACTCTACGGTTCCCCCCTTGGCCCTAAGCTCCTATATTTGGATCTGTCCTCAGACAATCCGGCGTGGGTGCACACCGATGCGAGTACGTGGCGTGTTGCAAGCCCTGTGCCGCCCCCCACTACAGTGATGGCATGGCAAATACTCACAGGAGGGGCTGACGCAACACGTTTTTAATAACCTCCCCAAAAAATCCTCTCCTTGCCACGTCAGTCACGACGACTTTTCGACGCCCCTTCTACCCTTCGAAGTGGATAAAACGACCTGTTCATAATCAGGCCGGGTCGATGTGAAGCGATGGAAGTGGTTTACGAGACGCATTGGACGGTATGATTTCACCCATCCTGGCGACGGGGGATGAACCTCCAGTCCCGTCTACAGATCATGCTTTATTGGGCCGGCACGCCAGCGCCGCCTAACGAACCACCTGTGCATGCCGCCGATTGCGACTTGGCGCTACACAACGGCAACTTTCCCGAGGCAACGTGAACGCTTTCTGCCACCCAGCTACGGCTGCGTCCTGCTCGGGGATTGGCGTCGTCGCTACAGCTGTACGTATCTTTTCAATTGAGCTAATTTTTCGTTTCAAAGGCGACGACGGTTTATGGCGGCTAAGGAAAATCAGCGTGCGAGCGTCCACCGACGGCGTGAAATCAGTGTATTCCGTTTTCTGGATGACCGGGCCCGATCGAGATCTCTATCCCTCTGGCACAATACACGACTTTAACGGGGGCTGTAAGGCGTTCTTGGTGTCTGAAATCCATTCAGGTGGTGCGTTGGTGCGGCGGACCTACCGTAGCGGCCCACTAGGTTATACGCCCCCTCTGCGATCAAGTGCTTTTCAGTTTCTTCGGTTTTTGATCAGGGTTTTTTCGTATGATATTTCAGGTCTCGTATCGGTTCTGACGTTATTTCGCCCTCCAGGCCCACGACCGATTTTCCCTCCGATTCGCTTGCATAGTACTTTTGTCATGTGCTATTAACAGCAGTTTTCGCGATCGCTACAGGTTTTGTAGCCAGTCATGTGAGTGCCTCGCCGTTTACGCCCTTTGTCGTCAGTCACGCGCGTTCCTTTCTTTTTCTTAGTCCTGCAACTTCCCGCCCCGTTCGTCGCCGGACGTGATTTTGGAAATAAGGCCGCTCAAAATCGAGGCACAGAATTGTGGTCTTCCGCATCCTGAAGTTTTCGACGATATACCCCGCCCCCCCCGCCCGTATATATGCTGTATATTATATAACTGGTACCTGGTACATAGGTCAGGTTGGCATCGGTTGACGACGACGTCGTGAGCACCCCTCGCACTGCGTGAGCTAGACAAGCAGGGTGCCATTTTATTTTTGTGGCGTTCGCCACAGCTGGCGGTTGGTTTGATGTGAGGGGTGGAGAATCTTAACTTCGCACAGGGGGAACGGTCGTATCACGTAGTTACATGCTGTATGTAGGTTTACCGCTTGCTCTCTCCGGAAGTGGCCACACCAGAAAACAAATCAACTACAGTAATTCGAAGCTGTCATCCATCGAAAGTTCGCCTCACACGCGGTTATTAGTAGGATGCAGCTCACCCTTCATGCGACTCGTCCAATACCTCACGGCGCTTCGCGCTAGATGCAAGCGATGTCTGCCGGGTCCGTGAAAACCCGACGTGCTTCTTCACGGCATTGTAAGGATGCGAGGGTCTATGGACATAAATAAGACTACTGCCATAAATCAACCCCCCCTCGTTCCCTTCTTGGGATGTGGCCGTGGCTTGGGTTTTGTTCCTCGAATCCCTTACTGGTAGGTTTATTTTCCTTTCACCCTTCTGGCATTCGCCGCCATATCTATGGTGGCACGTACGATCGTTGCGGCGTTGCGATTTAAATACAACAGTAACTTGGATGTGGGCTACAGCTACATGGCATTATACGGGATCTCCAGTAGTACTATCATATTAATAGTACGAATCTGCAAGACGGTGTTCGCATAATCACAATGTTACAGTTGCTTATAGCAGACTTGACATATGCTTTTCACTACAAATATTAATTAACGCATCGCGAAAACAAAGGCCCAAGTTTCCCACTGGTAGAGGCCTTTCCTTCTTTTCCAATCCCATTTATTATCTTCGCCCTCCTTTTTCTCTCTCTCTACATCCTCCCTGATAGTAGCTCAGATGCGGGGTCACATAGTAGGCTCTTATCCCCCCTCGCCACCACAGCCCTACGGTTCGTGTCTTGCATTTTTATCGCGAGAAGGCTGCAGCGCTTTCTTACCTCACCGACTCGCGTCTGATTGATTGTGCCTACCCATGCTACGGAGGCGCTCTCAGCAATTGGTTCCTTTTGGTTTTGCAAATAAAGTCAGAATCATACTACGGTGAGATTCGAACTCAGGTACCAATGCGAGTAGAATTGCAGCTGACCACTATTCACTAATAATAGAGACTACCGAGGCGACCGGGACTGCTCCCTTACAAACATAATATCGAGGGTTAGGATTCCCTCAATCGATACGAGCATTATTTTATTTTATTGTAGTGTACCTGGTATGCGACTTCGCCCAACTGGTTGGTAACGCACGCGACCTCTTCAGTGCAGCTTAATTCCGAGAATTTTCCAGGCGGTCGGGGTGAGGATAAGGGTTAGGGTGTTAGGGTTAAGGGTATATAGAGTCAAGTATATTTCAACCATTTCATCGAATCGGGCCCGCTCGTTCCACCTGCGTCATCACTTTTGTTGACTGGCAAGATCCGTCCTCGACGCACATTCCACTTCTGTCGGTCCTGCCAGTGGCTGTTGTCCGCGAAATATATTATCCGGTACACCTTATCGCCCCGGTATCGTTAGAGTGATATTACAGCACTCCCCCGCATCTCGGACATACACCGCGTTATCCGAGGACCACGCGTACTCCCTTCCGACATCAAAAATGAAGCTTTCTAAGTTGACACGGCACTGCAGCTCACCTCGTTCGCTGATAATCCGGGAGAATGGCCTCGGATGCCAGATGGTACTTGAAGTCGGCTAGGCATTGTACAAAGCTGGGGATGTATGGCGAACGGGAAGTGGGCGGGGAGAATATACAGGAGAGGGCATGGGCATGGCCGTAAGCAATGTTGTATCAGTAGACTATCCGGTATTGCATCTATAAATATATCTCTCCGTAGATATATCTATACAAGCGGTACGGCCGCGGAGCTAGCCCTGCGTCGCCGGTTGTGATACACTGGTACGTGAAGCGTGTGGTGTGGCGTACGTATAATTCATACAAGGCTCCCCTCCGGGACGTACGTGCCTAGGGGAGTGGCGCAAGAATGAATTGAAAACCATACAGCATGCACAGCATTCAACACTGTATCATACGCATATGATGAAATATTACGACGCTATGAAATATCTGCGTGACATATTGACATGTACCTGCCTTTTGGGGGACAAAACACATAAGGAAATAGTGTGGAAATGACACTATTGACTGGATCGTTTTCATAGATTTTCTAAATGATTCCACCAAACATTGTACCACATTTGTCAGTATGTTAATGCATGTCTTCGTGGCGCTCACGGCGGAAAAGGCCTCTCCTGCACAAAACCGAAAACTGCCGACCAAAACAAAGGTTTGAAAGCACTCCGCGCGTGACACACGCACACCGCACACACGCGCGTGACACGAGGAACACAGCAGTACAGTAGTGGGAAAAATTTTACAAAAACAGCTTAGAAAAGGATGAACCGAAGAAGGGGCTGGAACTCTCGAGCACACTCGGCTGCGCACGAAAATGGCACTGCAGAAGCAGCACCGTTGTCGTACTTGTGGTGGCATGCGTGTATCACACAAAAGCAAAGACCCCCAGCTCTACAGATGGCAGGGTCCGATAAACGAGCAACTGCCGAGTAGGACGCCACAGCAATATAGCGTGGATAAACTACCGCACACGCGTGGTGCTGCTTCCTACCCTGCTGACGGGCGACAGGCGTGTATAGCGTCGAAGCCAGCTGGTTGTTGCACGCGCCCTGCACTAGTCGTATGCTTTTTGTTGTCTGTGTGGTGTCAGGGTTACGTACACCATAATTTAAAAAAAAACGGAAACAAAAAAGACGTGATCTCTGCTAGGATCGAACTCGCGCCTTCAAATCCAAAATCGGGCATCATGATCATTTCGCCAAATTACCAAACATCCATATTACTATTTTCGCGGTTCGCGACACACCGCACACACATGCACAGCAGCACAGCAGAAGAGGGAGAGGTGGTGATCACCAATCACGGATCGCAGCCTCCGATAAAGCAAGTGGCCACAGCAGCACATCACGGACCTGCGACACTCGCGTGGTGTGGCCCCCGCTGCTGCTTGTGCTGGTAGGCGGGGTTGTAGCGTTGTTTGTGTTTTGTGCATGTTGTTTGATGTCTAGAATTATCCGGTGTGCCTCGGCCAAGAAACACAAAACGTCGGAATTTGAAGGACAGTAGAGGTACCCATATTTAATCCACACGGTCCTTATATTTCCGTCCAGAGTGTTTGTGTAATACATAGGTCTGTCACACATAGAGCAGCAGCGAAGAGAGGTAGATGGTGGATTACGGACCGCATACTCCGATAAGCACAACCAGCCACCGCAGCACAGCGCAGATGGGTGTGTCACACACGCACGGCGTTGCCTGCTGGTGTTTAAGGCGGCAGAGTTGTAACGAAGTGCTCTGTGCATATTGTCTGTTGTCTACATGGTATATGTCTGGACTGTGAGCTCATGATGGGGCGAAAAATAAAAAATAGATGACATTCTACCGGTACGTACGTACAAAATAAGGCCTCTCATGTAATATGAAACTAGGGAAATAATATTATCCACTCCCGCTCAAAAAACAATTTGAGCGCTCGCCACGAGCTCCACACTGCACGGATTGCGCCCGGACCTCGATCAATGTGTCCGGAAGCGCTTCCCGTGCCGGCTCAATGGGCGTTTTGCCGAAAAGTGCTCGTACGAAGAGAAAACTTGGTAAAAAGACGAAAAAATCACGAACATAACCATACCCTGTGCATACATACCGGTACCAGATACCTAATGAGACCTGGAGTTGAGTATAACACCTACTACGCACGTCAGTCTGTACGTATGATGCACCTGCTGAAATGAAAAGCCAGCAGGCCAAGGAAAAAAAACAGCCACTTCTGGCATGGATGTGGGTACGAGTATTTAATACGAAGTACCACTCTTGACGGAATTATAAGGGCCTGTATGTAAACGTATGTTTGTCAAATTTTCGTACTTTTGCCAACTTTTCCAAGGTTATGTTCTGTAGGGTGCCTACAGAACCATACCCGGGGTATTTACCCGGGAAATACCCTACAGAGAACTTCTGTAAGTTCTGTAAGACCTTTATACCCGTACCCGGAACTTCTGTAAGTTATGTACGACCTTCATACCCGTACCCGGAACTTCTGCAAGTCCTGTACGCCCCGTCTCACAATACCCGTGGTACCGGGACAACGTTTTTGTACCTGTCCGGAACTTCTGTTGGTTCTGTACGCCCGTGCCACAATACCAGGAACTTCTGTGAGTTCTGGAAGGGTTTTATACCCTAACCCGGAACTTCTGTAAGTTCTGTAAGACATCCATACCAGTACCCGGAACTTCTGTAAGTTCTGTAAGACCTTCGGCACAATACCCGGGGTAAGGGTATACCCTCGGCACAATACCCGGGGTGCCGGTACAAATTAGGATGGCGTTGAGGAGCAAATATGTCCGGAGGCAGGACTTTCAACCCTTGACAGACAGCAGCTTTGCCTTGACATGCCGTGGCCGACACCAAACTACTAGGTTTTAGTGTGGAACACTTCTGCCCTACACCCTTGACAGCGCATGTTTTGCCTTGATTGACATGTCTCCCGACGTCTTGCTGAGGAGTAATGTTATGCATTCTGACGTCATGTCTCATCAGTGACACACCGAAAACGAAACGACGAAATTACAGCTCGTATATACGTCGTATGAATATACAAGGCGCTTCGCTCCGCGGGCGGCCTACGCCGCCCGCTACGCTCGCTCTGGAAGGAAAAAAGTACATCAAATTATGCAAAGTGACAGAGGTCCACGATTGAGTTTAGGTCGTAATTGCAAACCGGCGACTTGATAATGCCAAGAGTCCCGCCGCCATGCTTCAGGAACAAACAGCTCCGACGCCAGCTCGAATGCCACATATGCGCTTCGCGTCGCGGATGTCGTACGTACGTACATACCCCAGGTAGGATACTGCTGTCTGTACTTATTTTCTTCTTTCGATATACTCGTATGTCTGTACTCGTATGTAGGAAGAAGGCGAACGCACAGCACGGCACAGCAGCAAAAAAAATGAAAATGAAACCGAAAACTCGGAAAGGGAAAAAAATCCCCGTCCCCTCTCGTGGAATAATTTTCTGCTGATGGGAACACCTTGCACCCGGTCGAAAAGAAGAAAAGAAAAAAAAACGCACAGAAGAGCTTCTCTCTCAGCCTCGTACGCCGTCTGCCCCTCTCGCGACCACCTCGCTACCGATTCGGTCCGGGTAAAGCTTTTATCACTCTCTGCCACAATTAGCCCCGTCGCCCGCCCCGCGTGAAGCCCGGTGCTCACCGTGGCCGTCGTTCGCCAGCTCGATAACGTTGGTGTTCAAACTGCACACCTCCTTCTTTCAACTTCAGCGTGGTCGCAAAAATAAGCACCGCTTGAATAGTATCTTGCCCTCCTGAACGACCTTTATAAACTCGTACATACTCTATCAACAATCATAAATCGAAGCCAGACTAAGCCCGTTCATGCATCCCTCGTGTCTCGAGGCACACGCGACGCCTAGGCACGAAAGCGGCGACCGCGCTCCTTGCAACCCCCCCTCTACCCGCCAGCACCCGCTGACACCCGCGACGGTGCCGGGTCCTCCCGCGACGCCGTGCTCGGAGAACACGCACGCACACGAAACGGAAGAAGAAAAAAGGAAGAAATGGCCGAGAAAACAAAGAACTGTTGGAAAGGTCCGGCAAGTAATGAAAGGAGGCGGTTTGGAAGTGGGATCTCTGAGAGGCCAGGGATGCACCAACCGAGCACGCTCAGGGGTTGTGATCTAAGTATGTAGTTCTATCTATATATTAATAGTATATACAAGGCGCTTCTCTCCGCGGGCGGCCTACGCCGCCCGCACGCTCGCTCAGGAAGGAAAAAAGTTATGCGAAGCGAACAGAGGTCCACGATTGAGTGTAGTGTTTTCAAGGATCGTAATTGCAAACCGGCGACTTGATAATGCCAAGAGTCCCGCCGCCATGATTCAGGAAAAAACAGCTCCGACGTCAGCTTGGATGCCACATACGTATACGCTTCGCGTCGCGGATGTCGTACGTACGTACGTACGTACGTACGTACTACTGTCTGTACTTATTTTCTTCTTTCGATATGCTCTAGGTCTGCACTGCTGTATGTACGAAGAAAGCGAAAGCACAGCACGGCACAGCAGCAAAAACAGTGGAAATGAAACCGAAAAATCGATAAAGGAAAAAAAATCCCCGTACGTACTACTGTCTGTACTTATTTTCTTCTTTCGATATGCTCTAGGTCTGCACTGTATGTACGAAGAAAGCGAAAGCACAGCACGGCACAGCAGCAAAAACAATGAAAATGAAACCGAAAACTCGGAAAGGGAAAAAAATCCCCGTCCCCTCTCGTGTAATATTTTTCTGCCTGATTGGAACACCTTACACCCGGTCGAAAAGAAGAAAAGAAAAATGAAAAAATCGCACAGAAGAGCTTCTCTCTCAGCCTCGTACGCCGCCCGCCCCTCTCGCGACCACCTCGCTACCGATTCGGTCCGGGTAAAGCTTTTATCACTCTCTGCCACAATCAGCCCCGTCGCCCGCCCCGCGTGAAGCCCGGTGCTCACCGTGGCCGTCGTTCGCCAGCTCGATAACTTTGGTGTTCAAACTGCACACCTCCTTCTTTCAACTTCAGCGTGGTCGCAAAAATAAGCACCGCTTGAATATTATCTTGCCCTCCCGAACGACCTTTATAAACTCGTACATACTCTATCAACAATCATGAATCGAAGCCAGACAAAGCCCGTTCATGCATCCCTCGTGTCTCGAGGCACACGCGACGCCTAGGCACGAAAGCGGCGACCGCGCTCCTTGCAACCCCCCCTCTACCCGCCAGCACCCGCTGGCACCCGCGACGGTGCCGAGTCCTCCCGCGATGCCGTGCTCGGAGAACACGCACGCACACGAAACGGAAGAAGAAAAAAGGAAGAAATGACCGAAAAAAAAAAAGAACTGCTGGAAAGGTCCGGCAAGTAATGAAAGGAGGCGGTTTGGAAGTGGGAGCTCTGAGAGGCCAGGGATGCACCAACCGAGCACGCTCAGGGGTTGTGATCTAAGTATGTAGTTCTATATATATTGTATGTGCTGTATCTCACTCTGCCGGTCACAACGGCGCAACCTCGACCTCGCGCTACTTTTTTGTACTTACGTTTACGCCGCATAGTATATTACGTCGAATTGATCGCCGTGAGTCATCTGTTCAGGATCAATATCCACTTACTGGTACCCTATTCATATTATTATTGTATTAAAAGTAATGATTTCACACTAGTTCCGTAAACAGTATAGTCTGTCCTCAAAACTACGTGTGTGTTCTTTGAGTGAGTAAAATGATGGGCAGATGCAGCTACTACTTCTAAACAGGTGTGCAGTATTTCATACGAACGAGGATTACTTCGCTCTTGCGCCACTCGCCTAGGCACCTCCCGGAGGGGAACCTTGTATTAATCAGGGTTTTTCGCGGTTCAGGTCAAACCTCACGGGTCGGGTCGGGTCGGGCCAGCTGACCCGACCCGACCCGCGAGATTTCAAAATCTCCCGACCCGACTGACCCGACCCGACCCGCGAGATTTCAAAATCTCCCGACCCGACCCGACCCGACCCGACCCGCCACCTTAGGATTGACCCGTGAGACACGGGTTTCATGCGGGTCGGGTCACCTTGACCCGCGAGACCATTTAGCTTGACCCGAAGGTTCGACCCGAGGATCTGGCACGTGGGTCGACATTTCAAAAACAAATGAATGCTCATTTTAGTGTCCCGTAGAGATATATGACCCGGCTGTAGTGGGTATTAATGGATGCCGGCATGCGTATATAATTTGGCGGTGTTTTGATGTTTGACTATGATACCAAAGGAGTATTATTGAGTATTGGTACGAGAGGAGCCTTTGGGTGAGAGAACGGGAAGTGATCCAAGTATCGGATCCGCGAGCCGAATGCGCGGGTCCGACCCGCGGGTCAAACAACTCTCGGGTCATGCTGGCCCGACCCGCGAGTGACCCGCTTCTCGCGGGTCATGACCTGACCCGACCCGTGAGCTTTCCATCCCCTCCTCATCCGACCCTACCCGACCCGTGAGATTTGAAAAACTCTTGACCCGACCTGACCCGACTCACGAGATTTGAAAAGCTTTTGGCTCGACCCGACCCGACCCGACCCGTGAGATTTTGAACACTTCCTGACACGACCCGACCCGACCAGTGATATTTTGGACCCGACCCGGGTCGGGTCACGACCCGCGAAAAGCCCTGGTATCTATGTACAAACGTTTTAACCCCTTTAGAACTCCAGTCCCGTTTTGGGGACAAGGCACTCAAATTCCAAGTAATTTGTCCCCAATTGTCCCCAAAACGAGACTGCAGTTCTAAAAGGGTTAATTTCCGCCCAAAGTGGTACCAGGTGCTTCAGGTATATTTGTGTGATCCGAATACATAGGCCAATCAGCTGCGTGTTTATTCATTTGAAAAACAGGAAACAGGAAAAGTCAGCAGCAATGCTACAACACAGTAGCTTCATGCCTCTGGCCGGTTACGGCCTCGGGATTGTCGGTCATGCTCAGTACGCGTTGGCAACGACTCGGCGCGGCACGAGACCCTGTGTTCTACTGGGTATGTTGCCAACCCTCTGGACCCAAGCGGCAAGGCGTGGCTGAAAAACTCGGGATGGCGAGACCATGATGACAAACTGGCACGTTTTCGGGACTTCCAAGAACACGTACAGATCACAGGGGTACTGGGTTGCTCGCTGGGCCGCGAGAAGGTTACAGGCTCCAGAGTATACCAGTACCTGCACCTGGCTGGTATGATGCATGGGTGATGTGTACGTGTACTCGTATGATACATCCCTGGATACAGCACAAGCAACCGATTGAACAAACAAACCCTACGCATACCGCACAACACACCCACCTTGCTCGTGAAGACAAGCGTGGGTGAAACCATCAACCGACTCTGACGCAAATACTTTTCAAAATATTCTAGAATAGAGCTGTCGAGACTACGTACACCAGCAGCATCCATGCTGGTACGGAGTAGAGTCACTACAGCTATGATACGAGAACGTGTAAATGATACCAGGGTAGCAGAAAAGCTGAACCCACAGGCTGAACTTGCTGATCTGCTGCTCTCTCTTTATGTGCCTGGCAAGCTTTTAGCTTTGTGAGTGATGATCTCTCAAAGAGAAGCAAAATGCGCATTAATTTTGTATCTCGTCCAATGATAATTTTTCCAGGATGTTGTCATACCTCGGCAACCTTTGGAGAAGAAGCTGTGCGTGGCATCTTTTCATGCCGTGCCGCTGTGCCGTGGTACGTGTTCCGTTTTGAGCTGAGCTGCTGTGTACAAAAATGCGGTGGGTTACATTTTTTACTGGTTTTAGAAAGATATGCTGGGATGTTCTACCAGTAGTAAAGGGGACTTGTATCCCTACTTCCCTGCAGGCTTGTTTCAGTGTTGCCCTCCTGCGCCACCCACTCTGGAAGCTTTCGCATTTCAGATCTGAAGGATAGTAGCCGGAGCTGGCAACACAATGGTAAGTGCGGTGCCTGCAGAATCTGCATGTCGCCTTTTGTCCTCTCCCACAGTCGGCAAACTCGCGATCGTTGTGCTATCACCTAATTCACTACCTCTCTTGTTTTTGGGCTCTTTCCTTGTCCAGTCGTTTTTCGTGCTGTACGAGTCGGCATCAGGGTATGCCCTGATGGAAGTCGTCGAAGCGGAGGAAGTAGGGAGCCTTCTGGAGGAAGTGCAGCAGGCCGTGCTGGATCCACAGCGCTTCTGCCGCACGGTGAAGCTGAAGGGTTTCCAGCCATTCACAACTGCCGAGAACGCGCTCGAGAATGTGAACGCCATCAGTGAGCAGATGGTGACGGATGACCTAAAGGTGAGCGGGCATGTGAGTGAGCACACAGCGTCCTACTGCTGTGTCTTGTGGACAGCAGGCAGACGCGTTCTTGTCTCGAGTGGTAGCGACAGATGCGGTGGTCAGTCCGCTCGTAGTTAGACGACCCACGCGATTGCCTGTGGAGTGAAAATATCCAAACTTGAGCACTTTTTCTCAAGTCATTCGTAGCCTTAGACATATAGATCATGCAGGCAGTTCAATGCTCATAACGAACTCGAGTGAAAACCAAAACCCCAAAACCAGTTGACACGCAGCAAAAGCGGGGGGGAAATCAGATGCCATGTAAATCTTGCGTAGCTCCGGAAAAGATACACGCATTCAGACCGCGGACAGGTTGACACTCCCCATGATACGAGGTTTCTTAGAAGTAAGAATCTTGCTTACGCTGACTAGGTCCGATTCCACGAAATTGTGCTTGTGCTGATGGTACTATTAATATTTTAACTCTGGGCGCAGCCCGCAGCAAACCCCTCTCTCCCGAGTAATTGCGGACAACATCGATATATATCACAATTTACATCCTGCTAATATTAATATTAATAGTAATTGTTATTGTTGGTCACGAGGCGCGACATGTTGTTGTTGATGTTGTTGTTGTTGTTGTTTTCACATTAACTCGCAATACAATGCAGTCCGTGGTCGCAGGACAGGCTCCAATAACTCTGGAGTGGGAGAAATACCTCGGTAGTAAAACAGAGGCAAAAACAAAAAACAAGTATACGCACTCCACCACTGCGGACACCAGGAAAGCAAAAAGGAGACTATTAACTTACTAATAGCAGACAAAAACCTAGAAACATATCTGGTACCAGGTATGACATAAGTACCTGCAGTATTAATATTAATAGTCGTATCTGCGATGCATCATGCTGGGCGAATACGGATTACCATATCCTCTCACTACTGTATTGATAAAATGTTGAACCAACAAGAACGAACATTTACGTACGTACTCGGTCATATGTATCCGTGATGCTTGGGTCCAATATTTTAAGAAACCCAAAGTCGTCAGCAGCAGACGTGGCGGCAGCAACAAGAATTGCAGCAGCAGTAGGGCACACGAGGCCAGTGTCAGCATGGCTATACGCTCGGCTTGTCGGTCTAACCCTTGCACCGTTTGTACCTGTACACGTACCTGGTACTCTATTTTTGTTGCATGTTTCCTGCTTCCCAACTCGAATTTGGCGTGATAATTTTGGAGATGAAAAAGCTACAACTTGAGATATTCAACAAAACCTCTCGTAGCAGAACACTACTACTGCTGTACGACATATACAGCAGAGCTTCTCCAGCAGCAAACAACAGCAGCAGCAGTAAGACACACGAAGCCAGGGTCAGCGTCGCTGTACGCTCGGCTCGTTGGTCTAATCCTTGCACCCTTTGTACACGTACGTAAGGGCCCATCTTAACCCCTTTAGAACCGCAGTCCCGTTTTGGGGACAAACTACTTGAAATTTGAATGGTTTGTCCCCAAAACGGGACTGCGGTTCTAAAGGGGTTAACGAGCAACCTTTTTCGTGATAATCGAATAGGGGGAAAAAACTTGATTCGGACAGAATTTCGTGAAAAATATGCCTTTGATATCGAGGAATAGCGTATTTTTTTTTAGATCGAATAACGCACAAGCGTCAACGAACACCCGAGGGCAACCAACGAGGCGAGCGACGACCCGCGTCTTCCCCGGGGCGCCGCGGGCAGCGGCCGGTTGTTTCTGCCGGCACCGCCGAAGGGGCTATCGCTCTTGGGATGTCTTGGGTGGCTGGCGCAGCCCCGAAGCCCCACACAGGCAGCAGCGACGGGGATACGGCGATCGATTCTCTGAGCGTAGTCGTGACCTGGTGGGTGCTCGTGTGGTTCGCGAGGCAAAGAGGGATGAAAAACTGGATTTGCGACGGCCTTATTTTTGCAGGCGCCGCCGATGGTCTACTCTGTGCTAGGGACCGTCGGACCTCGCGCTGCGGCTGCTCCGGTGGCCCTGTCTCTCGGGAATGGTGGATCTCACCTGTGAAGCAGTCGGCGACACGGCTCAAGGTTGCATAGCTTGCTTCGGTTTCAGGAACATGCCACGTCGAGTTGGACAAACTCTTACACGAAGAGGAAAAAAATCCCAAAAGACTTGTTTCAAATTCGTTTTTTTCGTTTTAATTCGAATCAAACATCAAAATGCCTGCTGGGTGATTCACTTTTCGACCAATCAGATGCAAATAAAATAAAACGAAAAAAAGGCGGGCGGAGTATCGTAAAAGAACTTCTCGTTAAGATGGGCCCTAATAAACGTACTCAATTATTTTAATTTATACCTGGTGTACGTTTCCTGCCCTCCACCTCGGAAGTCGGCATAATGATGATAATTTCAGGGCGAATAATGTACAACCTTGGCATGTCCAACAAGAGCTTCTGCTAGCATGTGCCACCACAACGAGTACTGCTGTTGTACGACATCTCCAGCAGAGCTTCTCCTGCTTCTCCGTCCCCTCATCAGTAGGAGGGTGGGCCTGGTATTTCCACATACAGCATGTCTTGTGATACGGCCCGAACGTTGCTGTGGGCGGGCGCATTCTGCCGATGAGTACACGTAGAGTCGTGGGTTTGGTTGGTTTTAGGTCGATTCCGAAAAACTAAAACCGTCATGACAGGTGCCATAACGCTACTATTAAATACTGCTGTACCACATCTACAGCAGAGCTTCTCCTGCTTTTCCGTCCCTTCATCAGTAGTAGTAGGACGATAGGCCTGAACGTTGCTGTGGACAGGCACAGTCTGTCAACGAGTACTCGTGGAGTTGGGTTTCGTTTGGTAGAACTCCCAAATACAGAAACCGTTTGACGTTTTTACAGTTCTGTTTTTTTAAACCATGGTCCAGCCATCTCGCTACACAAGTTACCGCACCTACTGTAGTTCGACCAACTGTGAAGGCACCAGCACGAGAAAGTATATCTTGTGTGTGTGCGTGCACGGAGCCCGCCGGGACTGGAATTGTTGCCGTGTGCGTTGAGCGCGGTGATTTAACGTGGTCGAAAACAAATGCTGAATCACACACAAACAGAGAAACTCGAAGCAAAGCACCCTGCCCTCGTATACCATCCGTTATGAGGCTTGTTTTTCTTTAAAAAAACGAGAAAAAGAAGGCTCGCGCGCCTGCCTCATTGTTATTATTATTAATCTTACAACCCAACATCATGATTTTTTAGATGTACAGATATCAGGACTCGGCGATACCAAGAGACTAGGGCACTGCTGCTGTTCCCCGAATACCATGTGCACGGTGTGATCGTATCAATGAGCCCTGTTCCTGATATTGATAGTATCAAAAACGAGGAGAAAAATCCTACTGTAGATCAGATCTACCAGGTACGTGTTGTCATGTACTTTGCGTTGGGCAACCAAACAGCCTTGCCCTCGAAAATCCCGACTCAACGAAATGTACCTCCCTATCGTACAACCCCTTCCCCTTGTCCCTGCCGCACCTGTCAGAACTTCTTGGAGATGAACCTGCCCAAAATAAAGAAGTCGAAGTCGGCTTCTTTCCAGCTTGGCTGCATAGAGCCGGGGTTGGCGAGTGCTATCCAGGATCGCTTGGACTTTCCATGCCGTTCAGACGACACCGTCAAGGAAATCATTAGAGGGATAAGGCTGCACTTCAACCGGTAAGCCGTGGCTGACAGCATGGTAGAGCAGTACTCGTAACCGAACGGGGAAATTGTTAATTTTTTGACTCATCTATACCAGGTATATCTTACCTGAACGATAAACGTATTATCGTTGTCGAGAGCCGAATATCGTCCACCATATACAACGATAGCTCTACTTGTACGTAGGAGCAGTAATTCGAGTCTCGACGCGTTACACGTAGTACTAGGATATATATAAGGAGGGGCCGAGACAGGTGAGGCTGTGGCTTTCGACCACTCGTATTAATAGGGAGTAAGAGCAGCATTGCGCATGTACTATGAGACTGGCAAAACCTTATTGCTAGCTTCAACATCAACTGCGCATAGAACAAACGGAAGTACTAAAAAAGAACTCCCAATCGGGCTAAAGCACTCGTTTGCCCTCGAATTCACGGGCAGCGGGCCGTTGCGTTCGCAAACATGTTGAAGTCAGAATCAGGCCCTACTACTGCTGTGGGTTGTCGTTGTAATATAGTGGGACTCATATGGTGTCCGTCTGTCATCAAAGGTCACCACTTGAGGCTTGAACAGCAGGCGTCGAGGCTACGATCAACGGGATGCTTCGACATGAGCATGAGGCCATTTGAAAGCCTCTAGAACTGTTTGTAGCAAAAGCAAGTGATTTGAACTGCATTGTCGTTTTTTATTTTGAAGCAGGCAGCAGTGTTAGATGTTCTGTAGCATGACGACATTTGACGTGTCTCCATGTGCGACGAGTGAAAAAATAACTGGAGAATGTTCCCCCTTGACGTCCCAACTTGACACGATGCAGTTTCGTGAAGGAACTCGATGGAGGGGTCGGTGAAAAGGCGCAGCTTGGGCTCGGCCACAACTACTCTCGGGCGAAGGTGTGTGTGTCGTGTACACCGATCACGTTTGTGAAAAAACAATACGTAAATACGAGCGATGATTAATAGCGAATTTGCCATCGCCCAAACTGAACAGAAATATTCGTGGCTTCAAAATCGTGTTCCAATCCCTTGTCGCCCAATCTTCAATAATGCGTACGTATCAGGTCTATTTCGTCAACTTATGGTGTCTGTTGGCGTTGAATTCTGTCCGTTTGTTTTATTTTGGGCGTCTCTCAGCAAGGATTAATTCGTGTGACGGGGCAGGAACGGCGTTGTTGATACTCATTAGCCTGCAGAGGTCCACATGTTTTTGCTCTGATATTTGTATCGTCTCGCGGTTAAAGTGTACCGGTATTAAACACGGCTTGAACATGGCATCGGCGCCCGATCCTAGATTTTGGTGGGGCATACAGGGTGCTCGACATGAAGAGAAAAACGTACATGCACTCCCTCCAAAGGTAAAATGAAAAAAACAGGCCGATGGGATTTGTGGGCGAAATTAAAAAGGCGAGTTTTTCCGTTCCGTGTTTTAGTTGGTTTGTGTATCCCCCCGCGTCCGGGTCTCGCAAGTGGGTGTCGGGAAACATTTTGGTCGTTTACCGCAAGTCTTGAGTTATCAATAGGAGCAGCAGGAAGCCCGAAGAGTAATTATTTTTTGCAGATACACCCTCGATTTGTTTCCAATACTCGTGTACAAATCGGAGTGGACTTCGGTGATGAACGATTATGCAAGACCTATCAACTATTAATAGTGAGGATGCGAAATCCTTCACTTTGACCTGAGAAGTCGGCTCTTGATTCCATTAAAAGTCAAAATGCACGCTCCCTTGCAGGTTTGTACCAGGTATGCAAACAATGATGTTGTATAGTAATGTATGGACTTCAGTGATGATCAACGATTCTGCAAGTCCGACCAAATTATGAGGATGCGAAATCCTTCACTTTGACCTGAGAAGTCCCTTTTTGATTTAAATTGCAGTAAAAAGGCTCGCTTCCTTGTATACAGTAGTAGATGCGTAAACAGGTAGATTGTACGAACCTCGAAAGCGGCAGGTTGTGAATCGTATCATCCATAAAATGCCCCCTCGCAATGCTTCACCTGCTCCGTTGCCCAGGTCAAAATGAACCCTGCAAGGTCGGACAATATGATCATCCAGAGCATCTGCTTGTTGGATCAGCTGGACAAAGACCTGAACACATTCGCTATGCGTGTGAGGGAGTGGTACTGTTGGCACTTCCCAGAACTTCGCGAGCTCGTCAAGGACAACTACATGTTCGCCCGATGTGCTGCGTACATCAAGGTAAGCTTTAGTCTACATCCGTGTCGGCAATATTTTTAGGCTCCGCCAGTGCGCGAACGTGCCCGAACGGTGACTGGTGCTGGGTCGCGCACCTTCGTATTAATAATCCATGTTTTGTTTCCTATTTCCCCGTCTTTTCAGGACCGGGCAGCGTTTGACGAAGACAGTCTTCCCGGCTTGAACGAGATTGTCATGGACGAAGAGCTTTCCGCCGCTATCCTGAAGGCCTCGCGCCGTTCTATGGGAATGGATGCCTCCCCAGTGGACATGTCGAACATCGTGACTTTCTGTGAACGGATGGTGAAACTCGCAGAATACAGGAGAGACCTGTACGCGTATCTGGTGGACAAGGTACGTCGCGTCCGTTCGGTGCGACGCAAAGCTGCAAAAACTATTTAACGGCCCGTACCTTCCATCATATATTCAAATGTTGACCTACAAATCGAAATGACTCGGCCGTCCATCGTCTCCTCTGCTTGTTGACCTCTTTTTTTTTCTTTTTTTTCCAGATGGGTATCGTCGCCCCCAATTTGGCGGCGCTGATCGGAGACACCGTCGGTGCACGCTTGATATCCAAGGCGGGCTCGCTGACATCGCTGGCCAAGTGCCCCGCATCGACGGTGCAGATCTTGGGAGCCGAGAAGGTGGGTGTTTCTTTTCGTTTATTTACTGTTGACCCAAGAGTAAATCTGTCGAAGGCTGTCTAGAGAATCTTTTGTCATCACTGGTCGATGTCGGTGACATGCTTTCCTTTCTGAATTTTTCCAACATGCTCCGATATCCTTGCGTCAACTCTGATATTTTCCAGGCTCTCTTCCGAGCTCTCAAGACGAAGGGAAACACGCCGAAGTATGGTATCATCTACCACTCGACTTTCATCGGACGGGCCGCCGCCAAAAATAAGGGCCGAATATCGCGTGTTCTCGCAAACAAATGCGCGATTGCAAGCCGAATAGACAGGTGAACCCTCCTCTCGAATTGGCGCCTTCACCTTCAAGCCTCACTTCGCGAAATCTGTCATACCTACCATGGTGTTGTTGTTTTGTTCGTGTCGTGTGCTCAGAGTTTGACAAACCGATATATTTGTTCCTTGAACAAATTGAACTTTTAGCGCGAGCCGAATGGACTTTTGGTTTTTATTATGGGCAATCCCCTATGTACGAAGGCTGCGTCTTGTGTTGATGAATGCTGGTGCTTGGTGCTGTATACCAGGTGACCTCACCTGGCATGATTCGTCCCTGTATCCTGGACTGTATATATGTGATTTTTCATGTCCCCACTGACGTGTCATTCCTACGCTCGATTGCTCTCGGCGTTATCCCTCTTGCCCCGTTCACAGCTTCAGCGATGAACCGTCCACGAAATACGGCGACGAGCTACGCGAGCAGGTATGTGGCCCATGCACGCGTGCATGCAAACGGGCGTGTCTACGGACTCTCCGAATTAGTATTGTTCACAAGTACAGTGTGAAGGGTCTTGACATCTCGCATGTCGCCGTCGTTTTGTCATCGCGGCAGGTGGAGGAACGGTTGAAGTTTTATGACACTGGAGATGCCCCGAGAAAAAACATCTCGGTGATGGAGAAGGTGGCGGCAGAGATCGCGAACGAGACAGGGGGAAAAGAAGTGTCTACCCCGAAATCCGACAAAAAGAAGAAGAAAAAGAAAAGGGACCGGAAGGACGAAGAGGAGGCGTCAGCGGATGTAAAGGCTCCGTCATCGAAGAAGAAAAAAAAGAAGAAGACAGCAAGCGCGTGATACGCGCGGAGTGACATTTGTAGTAACCCTGATTGAAGAATGTCGGCGTCTTTCTTTGCCTTCGGAGTAGGTGCGAGCTCGGGCTAGGACGATTTCCCTAGTGTTCGAAGGTGTTGCACGATGTACACTCGAACAACTTTAGAGTAGTGTGCTGTGGCACTTTGTTTTCCTTTGTCTTCGGGGGTTACTGATCCTTTTTGGATTATGTAGAAAGCTTTAGTGAGTGGAAAACCTGACCGTGCCTGTAAAGCAACCGAGTACCTGTAGTGGACGATGTTGACAATTGTCGGACCTCATCCCAAACTAGGACTGTCTGACACGATGATCAGGCCGCATTTTATGACGCACTTGGCGGTATCGGGTACGAAAAGTTGGTGACCTTTTAATATATTGATTGTCCTTCTCACAACAAACCAGGGTTTTATCGAGAGTTTTACAGCACCCCTCGAAACTATACGTTCTGTAAATCATTCTGTTACCGCATCGTGTTCGAGCAACAGGAGGTGCATCGATCCGGCCGCAAAGCCTGACCGGCTCCAAACTCTCTAATGGTATACGACGTACCAGCGTAGTCAAATTTGACGAAACACACATGGCTTAGCAGGGGTACCTACTGGACAGCCGGCGTAAAATCGCACGTACGTGCCAGGCTACCTACCGGATATATCAGTGCAAGTACTAGTGAAAACATATTGTCCGGACTGGTGCCTTCATTGGGAAATATTTACTGGTTTCGTCGAAAACGTTATTGTACAGCAGCTGTGCCTCCGTGTCCCTGTTGTCTTCTGTACCCGAAAATTGCACGGGTACATATTACTTTGTCGACTCCTCCAGTATGGTACTCGTACCGGGTTTTCTTTTTTCTCTTTTGATTTGTCTTCCGTTCTTTCGTTTATGTCATCGTGCCTGAAGTACTACTGTTTTCGTGCCCATCTTTCTCCAGGCAGGCTTTTCGGGGATCTAAGGCATAAAAATATAACGCCGTTAGTTTGGAACTCCCTAAATCAGGGGAAAGGGGATACATTTCTTGAAGAGTCCCCACAGCCCATAGCCTTTTTGTGTAGCAACCACTCAGCGCTTGTATGCAAAGATGTCAGGAGACACATCAAGCAAGGCAAAACTTGCGCTGCCAAGGGTGTAGGGCGAGTGTTCCACACTAAAACCTAGTAGTTGGGTATCAGTCAAGGCTTGTCAAGTAAAAAATTGCAGTCTGTTAAGCGGTGTAAATGCTGTCTCCCGATATCTTCGCTTGTTCGTGCTCACAGCCCCCCCTTTTTTGAGCAACGTAGATTTCTTCATGGCGTTAGGAGTATGCCGCAAGTTGTGTAATCAAATACCTAATGCAACGACGCATGATGTCATTTACGTTATGACAACCCAGCCAAGTACCCTCGTACGTACACTCCCAAGCATTATTTTATTATTTCGGGCATTGTACCTCTTGAAAACAATATTTGATTTTTGTTTAGGATTTCTCCTTTAGGCGGTGGAAGGTTTCAGACAATTTTTCACGCCTATTACCACTTCAAACCAAACTACTTGAACTAAGTCCAAGATTTGCGCTGGGGCGCTGAACAAGTTTCAGGCATTGTCATTTCGCACAAAACTATTTGAAATTAGTGTAGGACTTGTCTCGAGGCGCCAAGAAGGTTTCAGGCACGTCTCAGGCATTTTTGAAGGCAAATGCCTTAATTAAACAGATAGGCATGTTTAAGGCAGATCAAGGCACGTGAGGCATAAAATATATGCTACCTGGTATGTTTTTGCCTATCTCATTTGTTTTCGCCTGTGGCGTGCCTATCTCTGCATGCCTGCAAGCAAAGGCTAGGGGCTATATGCATTGCCCACTACCGTGCATATTGCATACCAGGTACATATATATGTGGCAACGTAGCATATCTCTGTGACGTAGCTTTGTGACCACAGAACTTGTATCTCTTCTATTAATAGGAGTGAAGAATAGTCACGGACACTGACTGGTTGTGCTGGATGTCGACGGACGGGTAGAAAGAACGGTTTGGTGTGGAGAACACACATCTGATAGACTATAGTATAGGGTGATAAAAAGGGGTCTCTACCTGACTACCGGATGACAAATGGGGCAGGCCCGACTACTGTAATGCAGGTCGGCCTAGACGTGTGTACTTACTCATCACAGAGATTGATGTCTTATCTTGATGATTCCCTTTTTTCCTGGCTCTCAGAGAGTTCTGAGAACAGGGGGGTAATATATAAATTATTTGCGTGGCGCGTTTCATCAGAAACACGCCTCCTCGACAATAGAGGGAAACGGGATCATGAATACCATGACACAAGCCCACCTTGAAGGGCCGTATACGCAGATGCATAGGAATCAGGAGGGGACAAAATCCATCCAGAAAGTTCTGAGAAATGGATCGAAGATACGGCGCTTCACAACCCACTCCCACACCTCTATAACTTGCAGAAGGCGAAAGCCGATTAAATCAACAATAAAAACTGCATCCTAGGGTAGGAAGCAGGGTTTGTCCCTAGAGAGACGCGAGGAATCTAAAGATACGCGGTGTGCGACGTGGCAAAAAAAAAGAAACAGTGAAAACAGAACGGCTCGAATTCGAGTGACGTTATAAGTGCTAGCACGTAGGAACTCCGACCTACCATAGGGGGGGAGACACACAAAAAAAAAAAGAAAAAAAAGAAGGAAACAGCCGATAGACGCAAGTCGGGTGCCAAGGGGAACAGAGGCAAAACACGTGAAGGAGCCCAGCAGTCCAGACCTAAAGATGATACGCAACGGGCCATACTCAAATCAGTGGTCTGATGGAACGGTGCAAAGCGGTAGAGAACGATACACATAGGCGACCGAAAAAAAAACACGGCCCAAGTGGGAAAGAGAAGGGCGCTCGATAGTCGAGGTGGCCAAACAGTCTCGGGAACTACTTGCAGCACACCCAACCGAGGGTGGCGCTGAGGAGCTCAAAACTAAAATCCGAAAAAAATCAACTAAATCTGGATAAGGGGGGGTGCGTACCGAGGTGGAGAGAACCAAGAAAATCCACCCAAAACGTACGCGAAGACGAACCTTAGGGTCCTACAAAAGAGAAGAAGCCGGGAGCGTGGAATGTCACGTATAATGCTGAAATAAGAGCGCAGACGAAGCAGAAAAAAATATATACAAGGAAAACGAGAAGACGGTACTCTCGAAACGGGGAAATGTGGCATGCTTTGTCTGCCGTTCCTTAGCTATATAGCGAGGGAGGGGGGGGCAGGGGGTAGTAAAAGCGGAAAAACACCAATTCCATGAGAAACGTCGTCAAGCAGGAATATCAAAATTCGCAACGTCGGGACTAGTCCGAAAAGACAGAGCGCAGAGGGTAAACCAACCCGAGAGAAAAATACTGGCAGTTAACACGGCACCCGAACCAAGTGGGGGGCGAGAAATGCGTGGTATACTAGTCCGGATACAACGAACGTTTCAGGTCTCCAGCATAAAAAAATGCGAGAGATGGCAGATAGAAATCGTCGAGGCGGAATACCGAGAAATATGTCAAGTTCAAAACAAGGGCAAAAAAAAAAAAGAATACCGAAATATAAACCAAGTTCAAGAAAAGAGCAAGGAATAACGCGGCACCCAAGCCAAATCCAGGGGCGAGCGTTGTGGCGGTATACTAGTCCGGTCTCGAAACACGTTTCAGGTCTCGGGCAAAAAAATGCGAGAGAAAACGTGAGGAGTTCATCGAGGCGGAAGGCCATATAAAGGGGGCCAAGTACCAAAACTAAAACAAGATGGACTGACGAACGCAGAGGCATGCTAGCCTAGTTGTCGACGGAGTGACGACCATGTCAATAGCTACTTAGTTGAGGAGAAAGAGAAGAAAGGCCCAAAAAAAATGAAAAACAATAAGACCCAGTATTGACTACCGTACTAGCTACGAACAAGCAAAATCAGTTGGTCACTGCGGGGTCGGCAAGTTCGGCTCCGCGAGACTCATCGGCGTTTCGCAAAACCCCATGCTGAACAGCTCTACTTTTTTTCTTTTTTTTTTGCTCATCCCATTTATTATCTTCGCACATCTTCTTCTCTCTCTCCTTCCAACTCGTAACTCAGATCCGGGGTCACATAGCAGGCTCTTCCCCCCCCTTCCCGCTACAGTACGTGCCTTCATTTTTATCGCGAGAAGATTTCAGCATTTTCTTCCCTCGTCGACTCGCATCGAATTGTGCCTACCCACGCTGCAAGGCGCTCTCAACAATTGAATCCTTTTTATTTTTTATTTTCGCAAAGAAAGTCAAATGTCCGACCCACCTGGGGCTCGAACCCAGGACTCAAACACAAGTAGATTTCGAGGTTAACCACTTGAACCACCGGGGCGACCGGCTATGTTGGCGAGTTTGGAGGCACCAGGAGTTGCGCCCCGCCCCGATAGCTGTAGTGTAGCGGGAGGGAGAGAGCTTGATCTTGACTGGTCCGGGATCGTCCAAGAAACGAACAATGTAGGTGGCGGCGGTCGTGGTGTGGGCGGAGATCTTGCCAAGCCACCAGTGATGGTCGCGGGCCTTGTACCAAAAGTGCGCGCCGACAGGGAGGGTGGTGCTGCTGAAACGATTCGTCCAATCTTGGTGCGTGACGAGGCTGTAGCCTGGAGACAAAAATCGGGCGCCCTGATCTCGTGAGAGTTCTCGCTGGGCAGCACCGACGCGCATGCGGCGGTACAACCGATTTGCTTGTTGGAGTTAAAGCGGTGTGCCTGCCCAGTAACGGAGAACGTGCTACCTGAAGTGCTGGAGGTCCATCTCTCGCTCCCATGAGGACTGCAGCAGGCCTTTCCAGTGGTTTTCGTAGAGGACGGCGACGACGCCGCCCCGACCACGTACCGACCGACGGCTGGTGATTTTGTCGACTTCCAGGCGATCGATGGACGCGGTAACGTCGTCCTCGGTGACGTGGTAAGGAGGGGATTTCGAGCTGTAGTTGTTGAGGACATACGGTGTTAGTCCCGCGGGGAGAAACCGCGGAAGGTCGGAGCTGTCGTGGGGGTTTGCGCAAGGCTTGCAGCGAACCACTGACACCCGGCAGGGCGCGTCCGCGCCCGGCACGTCGTTGGGAAGGTCCAGGTAAAGGAGCTTGGCGGTCAGAGGGCGGCCGTCAGGCATCGATTCCGCAGGGGCGGGACCGACCGCCAAAATCTTGAAAGGTCCCGTCCAGTTGAGCGAAAGCTTCGCTTTAAGGACCTTGGCGTCAGTTCCGGCTTGGGCCCCTTGTCGGATGGTAGAGGCGGTGTTGTAAACCCATACCCAACCGCCGACAGCGTAGATGGGGAGTTGTTTTAGCCCGTCTGACAGTGCAAAATTGCGGCGTTCCACGCGGGCAATATTAAGGGCGTATTGTTCGCGAACAAGGGCGAACGAGCGTCGCTGTCGGTCGGCGGCCAGGTCGACATATTCGAGCTGGTCTCGGGCGAGGCTTTGATGCCCGCGAGCATACGGATGCTCGAAGACGGTGAGGGGTAGGCGGGGGAGGCGGTTCATGTGCACCTCGTGGGGGCCAGCCCGGTGGCGGCACTGACGGAATAGTTGTAAGCAAATTCCACGTGCGGCAAATGAGCACCCCAGTCATTTTGTTGTGCATTGACGACCATAGCGAGGATCTCAGCCATGGTATGGTTTACGCGCTTGACGCCGCCGTTGCCGTTAGGATAATAGGAGCTTGTAGATGTTTTCCGCATGCCTTGGAGCTTGTAAATAGCGTGGGACAGCTTGGAGCAGAATTGGAGGCCGTTGTCGGAGTGGAGACTAACGGGGCATCCCCAAAGAGGGATGTACTTGTTCACCAAGATGTCGGCAGTGCCTTCGGCTGTAAATTCGGCTGCGGAAACGGCGTACATGTCTGCGCGCCGGCTGAAACGGTCGGTCAAAAGGAGGATGTAGGAGTTTCCTTTTGGCGTAACCGGGAGGGGGGCGAAATAATCGACGCTGATCGCGATGCCAGGGCCGGAGGGCAACGGGAGTGACAGGACCGGCCAGCGCACTGTCCGTCTGGACGTCTTGCGTGCTTGGTATTGGGGGCAATGTCGAAGCCACCATCGTGTGTTCTCGTTCATGCCGATCCACCAGTAAAAGCGCCCGAGCATGGAAAGCGTGCGAGCGACTCCAAGGTGGCAGGAGGCGTTGGCGTGGCAAGCTTGCATAATCCACGGCCGCATGAGTAGCGGCACGTAAATTCGAGTGGGCTCGTCGTTAAGCAGACGAGCGGCGCGCCCGCTGGGCGTGCCAGGACCGGCTGTCGGTGCAGGGGTTGGTTTCCGCACCAACAGAAGGGTCCCATCATCATCCCTGTGGAGATGTCCTTTTCAGCCAAAGAACGGATTTCCGACAGGGGGGGGGCTTTTAGTGATGGAAGGTGTAAAAGAAAATCATCGGGGAGGGCCAGAGGGCTCCCGAGGAGGAGGTACCGAATGGCCGAGTCGCAGGCGGGCTCGGCGCGTTGTTCGGGCGGCCAATCCGTTTGTGAATACCGCCCGACGGACTCGAAAAATTCGAGCTCCGCTGGGGATGGTGCTTCGGGAAGGGGAGTCGGAGGGCCTGCGCCCGAGCTTGTAGTACCAAGAAGAGGTGGAGCAGGTTCGACCGCGACGGTGGCCGACTGGGCGGTCACGGCGGGGGCCAAACAAGGGGTACTGTCGGGCCTCTCGGTGGAGGGCGAGGGCACCGACGACCTTGAAGGACGTCGCATGACGGCTGGTGATTGTGCAGCCGGTGGCGGGGCGGGGGCCGGGGAGTCAAAGCCGTAATTGACTGCGGGCTTCGGGGATCCAGCGGAGGCGGCGCAACGCCGACGCGTTCTTGCTGAGATGAGATCCGACGGAACGAGGGAAGGCGGGCGAGCCTGAGAAGCTGAAGATAGCTGAGGTGGAGCCGGAGGAGCTACCGATCTAGACTCACGGTTGGCCTTGGCCCTTCGCGAAGCTGTCTAGAGCTGAGCAGGGGATGCCTGAGAATCGAGGTCCCCGTCATCGCTGCGAGAAGTTTCCTCTGGTCTGGAGGTCGTGGGTGGAACATTGTCTGTACCCATACCAATCGAGCCGCGATGCGAAGCGGAGGCGGAGTTGATATCCAACGCCTCGGTGCCTAAATTTGGGGCACGGGGCTGGGCGCGCGCGGGGGAAATAATATTCTGACCGATGCCGGCGGGAGCCGTGGGGGGTACTGCGGTCGCGGCTAACGCGGGATCCGTAAAATCACAAACCGCGTGTATGCCGGGAGTGCGAGTTCGGTTGACACCTCGTGGAAAGACGGAGGTTGTGGCACGAGCGACGAATTCTCCAAACGGAGCGTTGAGGTCGTCAATCCTCATTCGAGGCCCGTGTTCGCGAAAATCGCGAAAATCGGTTCGGGAGAGTGGGAGCCCACCCAAACCGACGCTATGGCTGGAGGGCGCAAGCCCACCCAAGCCGAGACTTCGATGCGGGGGGCCAGCCAGAGAGAAGCCTCCCGAACTTATGAGGTAGATGCGTTCTTCTTCGGATGGCATCAGACGGCTGCGTCCGCTGCGGTTGTCCTCGGACGTAGGTAGCGGTAACCGAGATAGAAAGTCTGCGTTGCCGTTGGCGGTGCCATTGCGGTATTCCAGAGTATAACGGTATGCCGTGAGAAATTCGAGCCAACGCGGGGGTTGTGTTCCGCAACCTTGGCGAGGCTTTCGAGCGCCTTGTGATCCGAAAAAATGCGGGAGGAGGTACCCCACAAATATCCGCGCAGGCGTTTACTTCTCCAGACGATGCTACCAGCCTCGAGATCGAGCGGCGTCCAGTGACGCTCAGACTCGAGGGTAGCACGGCTGATGAAAACAATAGGCCGGATTAAACCGTCTTTTTGTTCCTGCTCGAGCGTGGCTCCAAAACCGTCGATGCTAGCATCACAGTAGAGGAGGAAAGGACGGGAATTGTCGGCGACCGCGTCCCAATCCGGATAGACCAGGATTGGGGGCGCCGAAAGTTCCTCGAGGAGTTTTCGGACGGTGACCTCCATAGCCGGCGTGAAAAGATATTTCACCCCTTTCTTCAGGAGCGAGGTGATGGGCCGAATCCTATTGGCCATTTCGGCCAGGAATTTCCTGTAGTAGGATAAACCACCAAGGAGGGACCGTAGTTGTTTGAGATCCTTGGGCATCGTCATGCTTTTGAGGGCAGCGACCTTGGAGGCGTTCGGCCGAATTCCCGCGGGGGAACTAGTGTGGCCGAGAAAAGCTGCGTCGGTGGCACCGATCTTTGCCTTGGACGGCGAGAGCTTGAGATTGTGCTTTCGTAGCTGCTTGAAAAGTTCCTTGATATTGAGGACGTGAGCAACCGGATCCGGATCGAAAACGATGACGTCATCGAGGTAGGCGGCCACATTGGCTAGGCCTTTGATGACCTCGTTGATAACCTTGACGAACTACCCAGGTGCTTCACTGCTCCCTTGCGGCATGACAAGCCACTCGAAGAGGCGTGTAGGCGTGCAGAACGCAGTGAGGGGGGTCGTGTCTTTGTGTATCGTATTTTGATGGAACGAAGAGACCAAATCAAAGAGGGAGAAAATGCGGCCACGGCCGAGCTTATCCAGGACTTCGTCGACCCTGGGTATGGGGATCTGTCCGAGCATACTGACGTTATTCAACTTCTTGTAGTTGATAGTGAGACGAATCCCGCCAGATTTCTTGGGTATGATGACCACAGGGCTCGCGTAGGGCGAGGTGGAGTGCTGTATGAGGCCAGCCGCAAGATATTCGTCCAAAATAGCGTCCATTTGCTTGGCCACGATGGGATCCACGCGATAGGGGCGAGAAGTCACTGGTGGGCTGCCAGGCGGAATCGAAATCTCGAACGGTAGGAGGAAACACGAACTAAAGTCGGTAGATGACGTAGAAAAGACATCTGCAAACTCGGTGAGGGTGTCTCCTAGCTGGGTGATGACGTGGGGGTCCCACCCTGGGCCGTGGGATTCGAACGAGATTTCTTTGAGGTGCGCCGGCAGTTTGCGCCACACTTTCAGGAAACTGGCGCGCTGGTCAGGGTTTAAGCGTTCCAATAAGGAGGGCTGCGGCTCGCGGTCAGCCTGGAGTGGCTTGGCAGGGTCGGGCCCACTACAAGGGAGAGTTTCATTCAGAAGATGAACAAAGGGCTCCGAACAGGTCGGCGGGGCAGTGATGCTGGCCGAGGGGAAGGCCACCGGACCCGGGACGACCATATAAGGTGCGTCAGGGGTGTCCAGATGCCGTGTCGAGACGCTATTGTCTTGGTGCAAAACCGATGCGACAGGCACACGAAGGAGTGGACAGGACGAGGTGCCTAGCAAGTCGCCGGGTTCCAACTCCGTAGAGCCGGCCAACGGAATCTGTTGGGAGCCATTCTCAACGAAGTGTGTGTCGACGGAAAAATTGTCTGAACCTCGCAGCATGTCCACGAGATAGCAGCCGGCCAAAGCTGGTGATCCGTTGCTGCGAACCGGAGAAACTTGGACGAGTTAGTGGTCTCGTGAAAGTGATACACCTCGGTCACCGGCGTAAAGCAGGTGGTAACTACCCGTTGGAGCCGAAAAATCAGAGATAAAGGCCACGGCGCCAGGTGGGTTTTGGTGAGATAAGGTGAGTTCGCCGAACACGCGGTTATCGCCTGGGCGCGGAGTCAAGGTGTGGTAGGAGCGCTCGCTGAAACGCATTCAACTGTCGCGACCCAGGAGAACATCGTGTTGCATGGCCTCGGAGGGGACTAGGTAAGACCAGACCGCGAGCGACGCAGTAGGTTTATCCTCATGCAGGAACTGTATGCTCAAGCGGACTGTGGTGGAGGTCTGCAAGGGGGGGGGCTTTCCGAAGCCGCCCCAGGATCGTGGGGGGGTTTGAGTTTCGCAGATTGTCGAGGCTGCGCCTGATCGTACCATGTGCTCCCAGGCTTTGAGAGTTAGGAATGACTGGGGGGAGCCTGACTCCAAAAGGGCGACGCATCCAAATTTAGAGGAAGCGGGGCCACCGTGGAGCTTGACCTTCGTTGTAAACGAAGAGTGGTCCATAGTAACAATACCAGGGACGAGGCACGGTCCCTGCTCAGTGAGAGGTTGGAAGCCTGAGGGGGTGCCTTCTGCCCGGGCGGTCACCGAGAAGATGTTGGCGTCGTGATCCGATGGCACGTTCGGCACGAGGATCGCATAGCCAGAGGGGGCGGTAGCCGTGTCACAGGTCGAAAGACGCTGTTGAGAGGAGGGGTCTACCTCAAAAATAAATTCCCGGCCCTGCGTGAGCGAGTCGCTTCGCGGGGGAGGAGTATAGCGGCGGCGCGCGCCGGTGATGGGACACCATCGCGGAGGTGCTGGCCCACAATCTGCAGGGCTTTTCCTAACAGGTTGAGGCCACGCCATGCAGGGGGGCGCTGGACGTTTGGGTGGTCCGCTCGGTAGCCTATCCCCCAGATGGTATCGTAAGGGCTAGCTTCTGCAAGCAGCCGGTCGCCGGTATCCATCAGGTGCTGTCGCATGGTTGGATTTTGGGCGAACTTGGCGTAGGAGCCAACGAGGACAATGTTTTCTCGTTCATGTTCCCACACGGTAGCATCAAAATTTTGTACTTCGCGTCCGTACTGTTTGTGCAACTTGGGGTCGGACACACGCATACATTTTTGAAGCGCGGGGTGGTCACCGAAGAGGCGACTTTTTTCTGCAGCGAAAAACTGTTCCGCGCACAAATAGGAAGTACCGTCGATGGTAAACCTGGAAGGGGTCCATTGCGAGAAGCAAGAGGGAGGTTGCCAGAAAAATACCACTGTGGGGGTGCAATATTCCTGGGTGGCATCAAACGCGGGGCCAGTAGGTGCGGCGTGAGCCGGTGGGGGGGCATCAAGCGCGGGGCTAGTAGGCGCGGCGTGAGCCGGTGGGGGGCGTTTTACGCCTCCCGGATAGCTGGAGGGGCCGTTTTTCGTAAACGGTACCCGACGAGCTACTTGTCCCTCCGGGGTCCTAATTAAAGGGCCCGAGGTGGGGACGCATTCGCCTAGGTGGGTCGTTTCTGTGGCCCCAGAAATTTCACGGGGGGGGACAGGGGGCTCCTGACCTACCTTCCTTGACAAGGTTAGCGAGTCTTCCGCCGCCTGTGCGGAGGGCGATTTAAGTGGGTCCACGAAAAAAGGTGTTGTCAATCAACACTGTCGGGGGGACGGGTGGGATCTGTTCGTTCAGTATGCCTCGCCGCGCCCCGTCCGGAACAAAGGTGTCGCGTTTATGCGCGAAGGGTGTAGCTGCGTTTAAACCCTGTGGGGGAAATACGCCCCCTACCGGCTCGCTGGTTGCCGGCGGTGAGCCAGAGGCCAGGGAAAAACCCTTTGCTGTACGCTGATCAGAAGGGGCATCGAGATGAGCAAAATCCAGAACTTCTCCGTCAATGGTGCAAAGCGGGGGGTCTCGACCGGTCTTGCTTGCAGACGCAGAGCGGAGCGCCGAAAAGGAACTCTGGCGTCGGGGACTCCTGTACCCACACCTCAAGGCGACCTTCCCATCTGGGGAGCAAAATCCGGGTGTGGTAGAAGTCTGTGGTGGAGTATTGGGAGACGCAAGCGAACGACCTACATTAGTATCGTTTATGCGAAGGGGGGCAGCGTGATACGCGCCCTGACCCTGAGGTAAAATCCCTCGAGGGGGGGATAATATTGCGGGAGGATGTTTTTCGTCTACGCGAGGGGGGGCAGCGTCGTGCGCGCCCTTACCCTGCTTTAAAACACGGATGGATTGCGGCGGAACTCATCCGCTTAAAAAGGTTGGTGTTTTGTCTCCCAAAAGTGCTACAGGCGGAACTGGGAGCTGGGGGGCACCGCCATTGAGCGGTCAGCCGGGGCGAAAAACACCCGGTTGTCGAGCATTGGGGTAGCCATTGCTTGAGTCGTCGTGCCGCGCGCTGGGAGTTCCACCGGCCGAGGCGGGGGCCGGAGGTGTTCCATTGATAGGTTGGTACACTGTGAGCGACTGAGGCGCGGTACCTGTGTTTCGGGCGTCTTGTCCGAGCTGGAGGGGCGCGGTGTTACCGTTGTTGTGAGGCGGGCCGTGTTGGTAGCCACCTTGTCCGTTGTTGCGAAAGTAATTTCGCGAAGGCGCGTGTGTGTTGCCTCCGTGATTATTGCGATTACGGCTGTTGTCATTGTGTCGTGAAGAATTTCTACGACGGTCAGAGGTAGACGACGAGCGTGTGTTTCCGCCGCCTACAGAGTGGTCACGGCGACGGTGAGAGCGCATGCGCTGCTGCCAACGACGGTAGTCGTCACCATTATCGCCTAGTTGACCTAGCTGGGGATTAAGGCAGCCACTAACATTAGTAAATGCGTTTACGCAGTGGTTGGAAGAGTGGTCGGTTGGTACCGTGACAATTTAAGCAGCGACCTTTGTTGTCGCGGAAAGCTTGCGCGTTCTTCGGGTGTAACGAGCGGCGTCCATAAACTGGATTATTGTTTTGAAACAATTCAGAGACTTGGAACACTGTTTCCCAGTCAGATGGGTCAGTCGGCCAGTGGTTGTAGTTATGACTAAACGGATCAGAATCATAATGATCGGCATGAGCGACGCTCATCACAACAGGGTTGCGTGAGGAACCCACGGGTCCTGAACGGGACGGCGGGGCGGCAGATCTACTCTGAGAGCGATTGCCTGCATGCGGTTGCAAAGAAAGGCCCGCCAAAGGGGGCAAGGAAAAATATTTTTCGCCGCTTATAGCGGGAGTTCTATTAGTCGCCATGGTCTGGAAATACAACCACGTGGCATCGATCGAAACAAACGGGGTGGGCGCAGTGGCCAAAGCACCCGGATAAAGCGTGGGCATGAGCCCGGGGTACTGGTTCATTACGCTACGCCGAACCAGTTCAAAAACCGTCGAAACATTCGGAGCCAAAACGTTCTCGAAACCCGTAACGCTAGAAACCAGCACTCTGAAATATCGAAAATAATCAGAGAAGGGGGTCCCATTAGCTACTCCAAAAGTATGCAGCCATTGAAACGCAGCGGTTCCGTAGCCGTGGTCAAAGTGGCTGCAGATGAGGCGAAGTAGCTGGTTGAAGCCCTCTGGTCCCGTGGCTTGGGCATCAAGGGTCCTTTTCACCTGTGCGAAAAAATCGTCGAACACGGCGGTGAGGTCGGAGGAAGAGGGACGGTCGGTGACGATTGCTTTCATAACCACTTTTTGGAGGGGTCGTTCCCAACCGCGTATCCAGACGTCGGCCGCGAGGCCCTTGGTACATTGGTCATCGCACATAACTAGAATGTCTGCCAGGGCTCGTCTTATACTTCGAATGAGTTGTTGCACCGCTTCCGTTCGAGCGATGGCTGAGCTGAAAGGGAGGGCGACAACACGGTCGACTTGCGCAAGTCGATAGTAATGTAGTGGCGTTGTACGGCTCGGATGTAAGCGTTATCAGCTGGATCATTGATCTCATTAATTCGCTCTTATCGAGCGGGCTGTCGCGGAGGACAACGGGAGGGCGCGATCAGTAGCGAATTCACTACGAGAGAGCACGTGCAACTTATCGCTGGAGGATATGTCTACCAGAGAAGGCGTCACTTGCCTGGCAGTCTTGAGTTCCTTGATATCGTCGGAGTCTGCAGGCTCCTCCTTCTCCAGTTTCGTCCGTCGAGCTGGAGCGCTGCTGCTGCTGCTGCCGCCGCGGCTCGAGTCATCGCGCCGATTCTTCTTCTGCCCCGTCCGTTTGCTGTGGGAGGAGCTGCTGCGGTTGTCAGTTGAGCGGCCTTGTCGGCCATGGTCGCGGCGGCCGTGGCGCGGGGAGGAGGCGCCGTGGTGTCGGCGCGGTGAAGAAGTGGAGGCGGCCGCGCCGAGGGTGGAGCGGTCCGGCCACGTTATGAAGCGCCCAGGGGCGGTGTCGACCGACCGCAGGACGTCAACCAGGGCGTGAGCCGCTGATGTGAGCTCGGGCGACGCGGGCGCCGTGTCGATGTGACGGAACACCAAGCGGAGGGTTGCCCCCGGGAAGGGCTCGAAGGTGTCCAGTAACGCTTGGGCGGCCAGCCGAATGTTAGCTGTGCTGGTGGCGCCGAGGTCGAGGTGTTCCGGCGAGGTGAGGTCGTCTAGGCGGGCGTCCATGAACGAGGAGTCGACGGGGCGGCACGTGTACGCCGGGCTGAGGACATCGCGGGGGGACCGGGGCGCGGGGGAAGAGAAGTCCCGGTCGGGGAAGGACGGCGAAGGCTCCCGACGGGGGCCAGGGCCATCCTGCCGGGGCCGGCGCCGGCTGGCCGCGAGGGACCGGGCCGATTTCTCGGCCACCGCCAACGCCCGGTCCGAAGAATCGGCGCGATGAGCGCGCAAGAGCTATGTCGCGGTCCGCGGCCGCCAGCTGCTTGCGGAGTTGGGTTTGGGTCGCCTCCAGGGACGTCATCTTCGCCCTGGACTTGTCGCGGCGGGACGTCGCAGCGACGATGGCCTCGCGAGAGGCGTCGTCCTCCAGACGTTGCTGGAGCAGCCGTGCTTCGGCGTCCATGGAATGGACTTTCTGCACCGTTAGAGGGGCCTTCATGATCATGTCGCCCCGTGTCGTTGGGGGCAACTCCGCCCATTGGGCGGGCGTGAGAGCTGCCGAGTACACTGCAGGCACGGGGCCGACAAGCGGCTCGGCAGTGGCGTTGGTGGCCTGCTCAGCAGGACCAGCCGCTGTCGGGAAGGCCAGGTCGTCGGAGTGGCCTGCCGGCTCCGCCGGCACGTCGTCACCGGACCCGTCGTAGTCGACTTCGGCATCCATGGGGTGAGGTGCGGGTGTAGCCATATTGGAAGAGGTGTCTGGGGGGCCGACGGGCGGAAGGGGAGGCGCAACCGCGGGCACGGGAGGGGGAAACGTACGGGGTACGGGGACAGAATCAGTGGTTGGTGACGAGGTTGTGTCGTGACTGAGTGTGTCGGGGAAGCTGTCCCTGAACGGGGAATCTTCACCCGTACTATGATCAAGTGAGAGTGCCCCGTTTGAGCGTCCTGTACTAATAGTAAGTGAAGCAGGGTTCGGTTCAGGATTGAACTGAAGCGGGTTCGACATTACGGGGTGCAGCTGACGGCGTGCGTGCGCTCGAGCAGCGCGCCGGATACTACGCAGGTCGCGCGGCGTGAAGGCGGTCGAACTTGCTACCAATGGTTGGTCATCAGCTACAAACAAAGTGCTGCGTGCGAGGGAGCGTTCTCCAAGGTCAGGGGTCGGATCGAAAGTGGAAGCAGGGTTTCGTCTGCGTCACTATTATTAATAGTAGTGCTTGAAAGGTCGCGAGTAGGAGCGATAAGTACTGCTGCTGTATGACCAGAAGTAGTACGCGCTGCCGGCACTGCTGCTGTACTAACAGAAAGCGGTCGTGGGTACGGTGCTGCTGTTCCAACAGGAGAGGTGGGTCTGCCTTGTAGGCAGGCCACCTGAGCGACCAGGCTGTGAGACCGTTCCAGAGACTCGTCTCGAGGAAGGTCCACTGACACCTCGGCCGTTGCCAGGGGCTGTGACAGCTGATCACTAGGTCCGGGCCAAAGTGGCCGGATGCCCCGAGTTTGTTCGAAGCGCACAGGGGGTCTTGGGGAGCTGACAGGGTTCTGAGGAACCAAGTCATCCGATGCGGCAGCAGTAGTAGCGTCACCGGTCAAGAGCCCGAAGGCCGACACGGGCGAGAGGCAACTACTCTGGGTCGCGGTGGTAGCGTCGGCAGTCAGGGGCCCGAAGGCTGACATAGGCGAGACGCTACGGTGCTCTCGAAGGAGCGGGGTATCCGTACTGACAAACACTTGGTTTGAGAGAGCGTGGCGGGCAGGCCCGAATGAAAGTTCGCTGTTTTCACGCGAAAATTCAGTAGGCAGCCGAAGGTCATCGATCACGCGTGGCTGTGCGATCGATGCCGTCAGGTGGACACCGAGAGTCGGAGCTACAACAGCAGGTAGGTCTGACTGGGGTTTCGGGGTGGCGTCAAGCGTGCGAGCTGTAGGCTCACACGAGAGAGAGGTCAGGACGTCGGGTAAGCATACAGCTGGTATCGACGGTGAACGAGTGCCTAGGCTACGCGAGGTAGTGTGGGTGCTCGTTCGGACAGCTACCAGACCGGAGAGAGACGAAAGTTGCAACAAACAATTGTCGAGAGACAAACCTACACCAGTATGAAGGTTCGAGGCTACGTCAAAACACGGCGCTGGGGAAGCTACAGCAGCACACGAGGCTGGGGGGGCTACTGCAGTGCACGAGGCTGGGGAAGCTACAGCAGCGCACGAGGCCGGGGAATTTACAGCAGCAGCGTGAACGCTCGAGGGGGGGGTCGCGCTGAGGTCGAGCGAGCCAGGGGCGGAGGGGGGGTCCAAACAAGAGGTAGTGTGCAGGTGGGGCTTCCGACACATGTCACAAATTTGATCCAAATACACGAGCGGGTCTGGGGCAGGTGTCGTACCGCCAGCATCGCTACCATCGCGGCCAGTGCCCTCAGGGGCTGGGACCTCAACCGCGTCTACAAAAGACTCGTGGGCGGGTGGGAAGGTACCCGCACCGGCTGTTGGCAGAGCCGGTGGAGAACTCTCTGATAGACTCATGCAAAGCAGAGAGTAAAAAAAAAATCAGGGAAAAGGGAGAGAGAAAAGAAAAAGAGAGCAACCGGAAACACTCGCCGCTTTGGCTCGTGACAGACATACGCGATCTAAATCTACGTGTCAACGACGACGCCATGTCTGATAGTATAGGGTGATATAGAGGGGTCTCTAGCTGACTACCGGATGACAAAAGGGGCAGTATGGGGCAGGCCCGACTGCTGTAATGCAGGTCGGCCTAGACGTGCGTACTTACTCACAGAGATTGATGTCTTATCTTGATGATTCCCACTTTCCTGGCTCTCAGAGAGTTCTGAGAACAGGGGGGTAATATATATAAATTATTTGCGTGGCGCGTTTAATCAGAAACACTCCTCCTCGACATTAGAGGGAAACGGGATCATGAATACCATGACACACACATGCTTCCCTCTGCTGCTGCTTCTCTGTACTGCTGATCTGTTCTACAATACCTTGGTAGGGCGTATTTGTCTTCCGTTTTGCCCCAATTTGGACTGCTTGTTTAGTGGCATCAGATCTGGTACATCACTTTTAAACTGTGTATAGGGACGCAAGTAACAACTAACTTTAAAACTGCAGCAGCACTCTCTTCGCTACGTACAGCATTGATATGAAGCAGTAGTGGCACGTCTCTTGCGTCACCCTCTGAGAACTTGATCCACCGAGGCTGGGTTTGGGCATATCCATACCTACTGTACTTGTACTTCGAAGAAATACCTCATGTACTTCCAAGTAAAAGCCTTACGACACCTAGGTCCTGCTATTATTGTCGTACTGCGTTTAGTCGTTACTCCGGAGGGAAGTCTTTTCGGCTGGTCGGTTGCCTGCTCGATTCCTTGCCCTGTGGGTGGCTACTTCTTTCTCCCATCCAAAGTTTTTTTCAAGTTCTTTCTGGCCCGGTCGCTTATTACGACTATTAATAGTAGTAGCTGGTACGAGGAATAAAGCATGTGCTGCAGTGTTCTCCCTGTCCACCTTGCGACACCCCCGGGATTTCAAGTCGTAACCACAACCATCATCCCGAAGGGAAGAACCTTTGTAAAATTGTGCAAAGTGTACAATTTAGGGATATAGGGTCTTTAATAAAAATCAAGAAAAGTACGTCAGCTGAGAGTTCAACCGATCGGCAGATCGATCGATACTCAACTTTGCAAGCTGCGTGAACCGTTCGCACGTTTTCCATTATTTCCCTCGCGATTGGCTACTGGCCGGTGACTCCCCCGGATGCTATACCAGGATCGACAAGACGATAATACTTACAGCAGGCTCGACTTCCAATAGACGTCGGCCAGCACCATTTCGTACACTGAAACGACATCAGATCTAACGTCCGACCGTTCTCGGTCTGGTCAGACAGTGGGACACCTCCCTGCAACAAGTCGTGCCTCTCTCTTGTAATTATGTGCACTCGTCATCATGGCAGCACCATGTGTGTCTGCCCGACGCTGGCCGCATTAGTCGAGTAAGCTGCAGGGTACCACGGTCACGTGTCGCGTTGAATATGCAAAGAGTGTGTAGCAGCAGCATACGACAGAAATGTGCCCAACGCCGCCTGTTACGTCACCATGTGCATTCGCCTCGCTTTACGCCCAGTAACTACCGCAACAGCAGTATTAATAGCAACATACGACGGTTATTGTGCGTACTCGACGTGGAAGGATTCGTAATGAGATACCTCTGTCTGGCCAACGCTGCCTTGAATCGTTAATGCGCAGCGTCCTCCACGTCCTCCACGCTATCGTCAGATGCCCCACGCCTGTTCATCGAATCGAAACAAGCGACACAGGATAGAAGTACGTCATCGTCGACGGCCATGTGTACCCGTCGCATGGCGCCGAGATGGCATAGCGCCGTGATCAGGAAAACGACGGGTATGTCCTGGAGCAGTGGCAGTGTGCGACGGCCATTATGCCCAATGCTACCTATTATACGTAATTACTTGATTTCGCCATGCTTCATACCAGGTAGAGGTTAAGTTCCGCAACAGCAGCAGCAGCATACTGACCGCGCGGTGAACTATTAATAGGGGACCCAACAAGTAGGGGGCAGGTACATTAGGGGATCGCATCGAGAAATTTAGCTAGGGGGACGGCTTGCTAGGGGGCCGGATACACGGCATGGGCTAGTGAGCAGCAGCATACGACTGGCCTCGAGTGTACTCGACGCGCATTGTTTCGTCATCAAATTAACGAGTTCTGCCCCGTGTGCTGCCTCTGACGTCATCATATGATTTCGCCCCGCTTTATGCCCGATAACCTCCGTAGCAGCAGTAGCACCATACGACGGCCCTTATGCGTACTCGACCTGCAACTCTTCGCATTCAAATACCTCCGCCTGGCCGACTCTGCCCGCCTATCGAGTCGTGCACGCACAGGGTCCTCCGCGTCCTCCATGCTATCGTTAGATGCCCCGCGCCTGTGCACAAGATAGAAGCGCGTCAATGTTATTAATATTAATATTATATTAATAGTAACCATGTGTACTCGATGCACAGGGCCGCGATTGAATCTCGCGCGACGCAGAAAACGGCGTATATCGACAGACGCAAGATATTCGTTCTTACGCAAAGGGCGTGTAGCAGTAGCAGTAGCGTACGACAGGAATGCGCCCAACGCTGCCTCTTACGTCATCGCCCCGATTTGTGCCGGATAACCCCCGCAACAGCAGTAGCACCATACGACGGCCCTTATGCGTACTCGACCTGCAACCCTTCGCAGTCAAATACCTCTCTCTGCCTGGCCAACTCTGCCCGCCTATCCGCCTATCGAGTCGTGCAAGCACAGGGTCCTCCACGTCCTCCATGCTACCGTTAGATTCCCCGGGCCTGCTCACAGGATAGAAGCGCGTCAACGTCAGTAGCCATATGTATACGCGATGCACAGCGCCGCGATTGCATCGCGTCGCGACCGAGAAAACGGCCAGTATCGACAGATGCAAGAGACTCAAGCACGTCTGCCGCCTATATCACGGTGAATGTGCCGCGCCTCGTCTAGATGTTGTCGCTCAATCATTATGTATGTGTATAACGTACTAGGGGACCGATAGCGTGCAGCAGCATACGACGGGCATCGTATGCACCCGACGTACGTTGTTTCGTCATCCAATATACGAAATCTGCGCGCTTTGCGTCTTGTACTCGACGTGCGTTGCTTTACCCCTCTGTCTTGCGTTGTTTCGTCATCAAACATACAAAGTCTGCCTGGTCTGCGTCTTGCTTGTACACTCGACATGCATTGCTTGTATAAATACCTTGATAAATACCTCCGTCAGGCCAACGCTGCCCGTTGACTGCGTCGTGATTGCGCAGCGTTCTCCGTGTTGTCGTCAGTGCTGGCGTGCCACGCCGCAATATTCCCGGCGACCGCACTAACGCTCTCGTAGCTGGTCTGTTGTCTGTTGTGCCGCGTCGTCTATGTTGTCGGCAGATGTTATGTGGCATGTAACGCTTGAATACATTTCGCCCCAGAGCTTAGATTTGTAACCCAGGTTAAATATCGAATTGCTGTTTCATCCGTGATCCAAAGCTACACTTGCTGTACAACTGTCAGATCAGTATTAATAGTGTCAGAATTTTTATACCCGACGAAAAAAAATGGTAGATGGTTGATGGGCTACAGAGCCAGATCTCGTTTTATCTCGAGTAAATCAATGGGGAGGGGATTACTAAAAAAATATGGAATTTTTAGACCTCGAAATAGTTAGGCCCACAGCCCAGTGACTGAACGTCACTGGGAATAATTTAGGCAGGCTAGAATCTGCTGTCCAGCCAACTCAACTCTGCTGCCGACTGCGTTGTGCCTGCTGTCTTTACGTGGGAGCGCAGCTGAATATGAAAACATGGGACGGTTCGGGCATGAGCCAGGAAGATTTCATGGTCAAAGATGAGGTGAGACAGGTTTGCAACAGCTGAAAGTATGTCGTCAAATGGACGATATGCGGCCAAGACATTCTTCGTCGCAACTCTACCTGTGCACCATACGAACTCTAATTGATAGCCAGGATGGACCCGTCGCGAACATACCAGCATCGCTGCTGCCTATGACTGTGCTAGTGGCGAAGGATACGTATCTGCACCCCTTGGTGCGGCTCTTTCAAGTGTGCATGAACTACACCCAGGCCGGCAAACGTGTTCGACCACACAGCTAACTACCGCTGGTAAACAAAATGTATCGATAACTTCTGCCCGTTTCTTCGCCGATGATCCACGCACAGGTCATCGCATTGGACGAAAACGACCAGATTGTGGGACACGTGAACAAGTACCTGTCGCACCGCTTTGTTCCTGGCACCCCGAGGGGTGTGTTGCATCGTGCCTTCAGCGTCTTTCTCTTCGATGAGGATGGGAAGCTGCTGCTGCAGAAGGCAAGAGAAAAATAACAAATTTGAAAAAATGATCAAATTACTTTCAAACTTCGTTTCTCTTCTTTTCAACAAGCGGGGTTCCCCAGACGCACTGCCACTATTACTCTACCGGGTGACATCTACCTGGTACTGGTACTGGTACTGGTACAACACCTACAGCAGCAGTACGTACCTGGTACCCTGGTATATACATAAACTCGTGCAACACTACTACTCTGTACCTGGTAGTTAAAACTGCTGTGTGATTGGTCCGGGCTGGCCTTTGGGCCGGCCATTCAAACGAATAAACACCGCCGATACATGCGGATACCTCTGTCGACTTGGGTGGGGTTAGCAGTTTAGGGGTTGTGGAAGTGTCTGGGGAGATGAGCAAAATAGAACTTGACCGAAAGTTGTTGCACGATTTGTACGTGAGGTGTTGTTTTACGCTTGTCTACAGCAGTAAGTTGTTTCCTACCAGGTATGCGGTTCGATTTCGAGCTCGAAGTTGTACCAGGTATTTTTCGATCTCGAAAATGAATGCATCTGCTATGCGGTCCGAAAATGCGAAATCCGACCGGATTTTTCTCGATTTGAGAATCCGATGGCCCAAGTTGTCAGATTTTAGCCCTTAATCCGACGACTTGCCAAAATCTGACGACTTGGACCATCAGATTTTCAAATCGAAAAATGGCATGGGGTCTATCTAAATTCAAAATGTCATCCTCGACAGCAAGCAGCAGCAGAACGGCCGATAAACGATGAGTTGGATGGTGACGCAGCTGGATAGCGACGCGCAGTCGGCGGGCGGCTCGTCTCTCCGTGGCCAGACTACAGTCTGGCGCGGGCTATAAGGCCGACGGTAGAGACCAAGAGAAGCGCACTCGGCGCGCACTCCTCCTCGGATACGTATTCGTAGACTAAAGCAGCAGCAGCTGCAACAGCAGTCAGTCACACTGCTGTGAGTAACGAAATACCAAGACAGGTTGACTGTACGTACGTAGGAAGTTCTAATACAATCTGGGAGAAAGGACCTTTAGGTTGGTAGACTGTTCAGGTGTTTTGGTTCCTATCGGGATCAAGGTATGGGCGAAGACGCGAAGACCCAACCCAACCCCTGACTCTAGCCCTAACCCTGACCCCAAACCGTAACCAAAACGGGCCAAAACTGCCCATCAACGCGGCTGCGCCGCGTTTGCATCGACCCAGGAAAATTCTCAATTGCGGCCGACGATTCCGAAGTGCAGACCGCGCAACCCAGTTTTCAAGTCAAAAACACCTAAAGATCCCTTTTCCCAGATCGCTAAACCTACTCGTACGTAGCGCACTCGGTATGTCTCTTCGCCGCCAGACCAGAAGCAGTCAGCGTGGGCTCGGAGCTTGGGCCCTGCGCAAAGTGCAGCGCACTCGTCGCCTCTCTTCGCGGTGCCAGACCACAACAACAGCAGTTGGTCTCGGCTTTTGCTCGAATCTCTCCCCACAAAAATAATCCGATTTTTCCGCTCAGAAAGACTGTTTCGATTTGTGAATTGCGCAGCTGAAAATGCGATCGGGTCAACATCTGAAGCTCAAAATCTGAACCCCATAGGAAGCAGCCTAAGGGGCCGGGTTCCCTGACTCTCAATGCGTAAGTACGTACCCGGCGGAATGGGTGCCAAGTTCTGTGCCCTAGTCATTTATTATTGTACCTGGTATAGTTTACTCCATCGGTCGACCAAGCTCACAGCTCGCTGCGCTCGTTTTGCACTCCCGGTCTTGCCTCCTTGCAGCGTGCCGCGAGCAAAATTACGTTTCCGAACGTTTGGACAAACACCTGCTGCTCCCACCCTCTCTACGGCTACGAGCCTCGTGAGGTGAGCAGAGTATGTAACTATGGTTGCTTGGTTTTGGTTATATCCCTACTACGCTCCAGCCCACCTACATGCCTAGCAGAAGCGCTTTTGACCTCGGCGGCACTGAGAACAGGCAGGTACAGCACTTTGAAGTAGGTGTCTCCCCCTATTCCCTCTTGATTTGGCTTCAATCACGGACGTACCTCGACGAAGGAGTCGTCATCGGTTACTGAAAAACTGCAAGGGAGCGAGGTCAGCATTTCCATTACTTCAAAACTAGCGGCGATTAGTACCTAGTTTGTCGAAAGCTTGGGACAACGAACAGCGCTGCCCGAGACTCCCTAGGTTGATGTCATAATTGATATTTGACCATCCTTTTGAGTAGTGAGTGGTGAGTGGTGTGATAATGCTGTACCTGGTATAATTTATACGTACGTACGCGGATTTTATGTATGCCCCATCTTCTATACCTTGGTGCATAGTAACAGCCGGTACATGAGTAATAACAATACTTCGGGCGAATAATGGGATTCTATTTTTGACGAGGTCACGGCATGTCAATACTCGTACGAGTACCCGCTGCTTGCTTCTTGCGACGCCTCGTGTAGTTACGACGAGTACTTCTTGGAGCTACGTTTCCCAGCTACGTACTTGCTGGCGGGTTCCGCGTGTGATCAGCTGATACGCAGGGAACTGCGTGTGTGTTGTGGAGGATGTTCGATTCCGTGTGCATCCGCGCGGTGGTGGTGAGCGTGGCCCACGTAAAAACAGGTTCATACTCTCATCACTCAACATCAACTTACCCCTTTGAGAACCGCAGTCCCGTTTTGGGGACAAACCACTCAAATTTCAAGTAGTTTGTCCCCAAAACGGGACGGCGGTTCTAAAAAGATGTTAAAAACAAGTCCCGGAAGAGAAAAGAGGAAAGACGGCCGGAAGACAGGAGGGCAGGAGGCAGGAGACAGGAACCAGGAGAAAGGAGTGCGAAAGCACAAAGACCGCACAGCCAGCGCAGCATACCTTGTGATGTTGTCGCGTCATGCCTGGTGTGACGTTCGCACCTGGTCGCACCAGGTATTTATGGCAGCATGCAGACGTCTTTACGAGTATATACCAGCAGTAATCATACCATGGTATCGTACCAGGTACCAGGTACCAGCAATAATCATACCTGGTACCATGGTATCGTACCAGGTACCAGGTACCTGGTACCTGGTTTAAGAATGGGTACTGGTACTTATTACGTCGCCGCTGATGTACCAGTACAGGTACTAACCAGCAGAAACGAATAGCGCAGCAGTCATCAAATTTGGGTACAAGTAGTCGTATAACCGTCGAAATGAGCCTGTACTGTAGGTGTGCTCCCCCACGTACGGTACGTTAGGCGAAGCTTTGCCTGCCATGAAGGTTAGGCCTATTGTCATTTTACTATTATTAGTATTAATAGTACAGCAAAATATGAACCCTACTGCCACGTACCTGGTATATATTCACCGCCGTGTCTACCGTATAGAGCGTCCCCAACACGTACGTACGTGTGTGCAGATGTAACTGTATCTATGGTTGGTTAAAAAGTTGATAAAGCTACATGATATGATTGAAATATCAACCCCTTTGGGACTGAGAGGGGGCAAAAGTCGGATCATAGCGAAATGTCCATGACACTATCGATCGCACGCAGTATCAGCCCCTTCCCTGTGCCTGTGCCTGTGCCTGGTGCCTGGTGTGGTACATGTGTCCGAAGTGCAACGCAGGTTGGTGTATAACATGTTGACACTTTTTTAGCCGTGCGCTCTTCCTGGACGGTTGACAATACTGTGCCGCATTTGTGGTATACCTGGTATGATCTACAGTAGGTCCCACAAGAAATAACTATCCTTGATACTGTAGCAACGACGCTGCTGACATTCTAGCCGAGCAGTTTCCGTGTTCCTGTATACCCGAATGTCGATGCACTGCACTGCTGTACTGTACTGCTCTAGACTATTGTATACCTGGTATTATTAGTACAAGGTTCCCCTCCGGGACGTGCCTGGGGGAGTGGCGCAAGAACGAGTTTGAAAACCATGAAGCATGCGATGTTGAATCACACGCATATGATACAAGTCTTACGACGATTTGAAATATCTGCATATTACTGCTACAAGACGTGTACAGCTGAAGCCCCTTGTAGAAGTGCACCTACATTTCTGGGGACAAAGCATACATGGAAATAGTATGGAACTCTCACTATTGACTGAATCGCTCGATGTTCTTGATGATTCCGCCAAACTTTGCATGATGTTATTAATAGTCAGGATGTTGATGCATGTCTTTCATTGTTTATTTGAGGTGCCGCTCACGGCGAAGAAGGCCTCTCCCGCACACAAAAACCGAGGACTGCCAACAAAAAAAGTTTGAAAGCACTCCACGCGTGACACACGGCACACACCGCACACACGCGTGACACGGAACACAGTAGTATAGCAGTACTTGTAGTGTGATACTATTCACATAATTTAATTTTAAAAGGATGCACCGAAGAAGGGGCTGGGACTCTCGAGCACACTCGGCTGCCCACAAAAATCGCACTGCAGCAGCAGCAGCAGTTGTACCTGTGGCAGCATGCATGCATCACACAACAGCAGTAGAGACCTTCAGCTTTACGGAGTGCAGGGTCCGATAAAAAAAACAACTACGCATCAATAGGAAGCCACAGCAATACAGCGTGGGCAAACTACCGCACAAGCGTGACGCTTCCTGCTCTGCTGACTCGCAGCAGGTGTGCATCGCGTTATAGCCTCGTAGCACCTGCCCTGCACTGCTCATGTGCTGTTGGTCGTCTTTGGTGTCTATGTTACCCGCATGATACAAAAAAGTTGAAGAAAAAAAGTTGAAAAAAAAATAAGGTATGATCTCTTCGAGGATCGAACTCGTGTCTTCAAGTCCAAAATCGAGCATCGTGACCATTTTACTATATTACCGAAGATCCTTATCACCTGGTATTATTTTTCGCGGCGCGCACGACACCCCGCACACATGTGACGGACCGCAGCCTCCGATAAAGCAACTAGCCAAAACGGCACACCACGGACCTGTGACACACGCATGGTGTGGCCCGCTGCTGCTTGTGCTGGTAAGCGGGGTTGTAACGTTGTTTGTGTTTTTCGCATGTTGTTCACATGTCTAGATTTATTCGGTGTGCCTCGGCCAAGATACGCAAAACGTCGGAAATTAAGGACAGTAGAGGTACTAACATTTTGTCTAAACGGTCCTTAGATTTCCGTCCAGAGTGTGCGTGGATCCGTCACAGCAGCAGCTAAGATAGGTAGATGGTGGATTACAGGCCGCCGATAAACACAACTATTAATAGCCACAGCAGTATAGCGCAGACGGGTGTGTCACACACGCACGATGTTGCCTGCTGGTGCTTATGCGCTACAGCGTTGAACGTTGTGCTCTATGCCCGTTATCTGTTGTCCGCCTGGTACATGCCTGGGCTGTGTGCTCGTGAAAAGGCAAAAAGCTGGCGACATTTTACCTGTGCGTGCGTACAAAATAAGGCCTCTCATACTGAAACCAGGGAAATAGTATTGTCCTCTCCCGCCGAAAATCGAACTTTAAGGGTTTGCCACGCTCTCCAGAGGGCACGGATCGCGCCTGGACCTCGACCAATGTGTCCGGACGGGCTTCCCATGTCTGGGTACTATGCGTTTTGCCGGAAAGTAATGGTACGAAGAAAAAAACTTGGAAAAAGTACGAAAATTCGCAGACGTATACTTCGAACTACATATACTTGATGCCGACACGTTAACCGTTTTGTCTGTGTGAAAGGTTGATCTACCCGAGGACGTTAAAGATGGATCTGTGCCAGGAGTCAAGAATGCTGCCGTGCGCAAGCTAGATCATGAGCTGGGGATCGCGGCGGAGGATGTACCGGTCGACGCGTTTAAGTTTCTCACGCGGATTCACTACTACGCGGCTGATGCTGTTACGCATGGTCCTAATGCCCCTTGGGGTGAGCACGAGATCGACTACATTCTGTTTATTAAGGTGGGTTGACTCGTACCGGGTATACATATATTAGCCATACCAGTAAAATAGTCGTGCAATAGCATGCATGCATCCGACGGAACAATGCCACGGGAAAGTTGTTGTCGAGTGTATCCTTGTTTCTTGCCTGTTTTTATACTTGCAGAAGTGTACCAGGTATACTTTACAAGCACGACAAGTGGTTGTGAGTTCTTGTGTTCTGCGAACCGCGACGTCAACCATTGGCGTTGATTGTGCCGCGTTCATCTAGCCCGTGTCTCGTATTGTCCACTGTATACCACGCGCGGTAGATGTGTCGCCAGTGTTGAACGTGGCACACACACTCATCGCACTCGCTTGTTTTTTTGTTAGCTGATCGTGCGTTGATATGCTCGGCAAACATCTACCGCTCCTGCAGGCGGACAGCTCTCTTCAAATGAAACCTCATCCGGAGGAAGTTGATGACGTGAAGTGGGTGACTCTGGAGGAAATGGACGAGATGATGGCAGATGAGGGTGCGTTTTATATAACTGGTACAAAGTAGATGTGTGTGCTTTTGAGTATGCCGTGCGTGACATGACGCGACGGCGCCACCTCGGTAAACGGGCGATCTCACGTTTTTCACAGCCACTGCGAAATTATTGAGATAAATTTCACGGGCAGTATAGTATCATTACTATTAGATCGGCCTTGCACCTCTACAGTCAGCCGACAGCCGACAATGCACACCCGATAGCGGTCGGTCGGTGCCTTCACAGGCCGGTAGAGGTATCATCTGTACTCATCTGTAATTTATCGGCCGCTCTATATTTTTCAGGTAACCTTTGGTCGCCCTGGTTCCGCATAATTATGGAGCGATTTGCTCGTGAGTGGTGGCTCAACCTGGACGACGCGATGAGCACGGATAAGTACATGGACACGGTGAACATTCACCGCTTCGACCCGCCGTCGAAGTACCGTGGAGGTGCAGGCGTTACTGGTTTGCTGGAAGAAGACACCGCGGCGGCAACGATCGACAAGTGTGTGTGTGCAGAATTTCCAGTGGGAGTGGCAGGGGTCACGATTTTTCGGCGGGGCCTCCTTTCGGGTCCGGACCGCTCTAGAACCCACCATCGCTTACTATTGAATATTTTCGTTATTGCACCTGGTATGTCATGTAAGAAAGAAGTATATCGGTTGCAGCGCAGAATATACCAAGATCATTGTTCCATAGATGGACGGGATTGGAGCCCTGAATGTGTGGTATTGGTGCCGCCAAAGAATTGGATAACCCAAACAGTATCTTCACAAATTCCGAGAAGAAGAAAGTGTGCTGCCGTGTGTGCATTTGCGAACGACTGTATTTGTTCGCGGTTTGATTTACCTTGTCCTTGGCGGAGTCCATTGGGATGCTGACTTCAATGTTCCGAAATTTATAATTGTTGACGACAAACTCCAGTAGATACGAGTATACGGTGGCTGTACACAGTTGCTGTATTGCTTCCGGCCGTTGCTACATCTCAGCTAAAAAGCCGTTGCGACCTCATCCTCAGCTTCTCTCTTAAATGTTGGTATTCGTTGTGTTTCCTTGGTGAAATACGTACTCTCAGGTCCAAGAAACAAGGAGCTTACGGAAGGGTTCCCGTGATCAAGGCTGGCAAGCTTGCCCAACTGTCGCACTTGGACGAGGTGATCCCACGCTTTGTTGTGACCAGGGTTATGTGGAGCTGCCGGGCCGCGATGAGAAAACACCATTTGTGCTCACCCGCGTTTTTTTCAACTGGTTTTAAGTGGTCGAACAGTCTGTTGACATCTTGTTGTCGCCACAATCCGCGTATCTCCCTTAGGGTCCCTTAGGGTCCCTTAGGGTTGGCCCCTTGCCCTGTGCATTGCAAAGTGAACGGACACTGCCTTTACTTGTTAACGTCGGCGGCATTCCCCTCAGTGTGTAGCTCTACCCGGCAGTGTGTAGCCGTCTGCCGGTGTTTGACTCGCCGCGTTGACCGTCCCTGTCTCGAACTGCAACCAGATTTTCGCCGCTCTGTTGTTCAAGGCAAAAGGAGCTATGTCGAGCAATGTTGACAGGCGAGACCCCCAGGTCGCTTTTTGCGACGACATGCTCTGCAAGGTAAGAAATAACCCAATCTCCCGCGGGCTGCCACAATTCCTTTGCGTAAAAAGTGCGGACTGTTGTGATGTCCGACAGTGGTGTGCATGTTGAACACAGGAAGGGCTATTCACTGTATTACTGTGTTCAGATCGATTCTTCGAAATCATCGACAACGTATCATACATACGGAAGAGTTGCTGGCGTGAGATCGACTCGAAACAGGATGTAGCTCGTTTTATTTCCATGCCGTAGCAGACCTGTATGAGGGATGGATCCACATTTGCAAAACGGCGTCTTCTCACACACCGTGTTCGTGGGTTTGTATACGAGGCGTGACACAAGGAGCATCCAAGAACGTCCCTTCGTCAGGCGTTGGTGTGGTTCCAATACTGTTGTGTGTGTCGTTGTGGTCACTCTTGTCATCTGCCTGCGCATGCGATGTTAAAATGTTAACTTATGCCGCTGTTTGCTGTCGCTACTGTTCCTCCAGGTCAGTCGCTCCTTTGCGGCTGTGATTCAACAGCTACCGAAAGTGCTCACCGTAGACATTATGGTATTTTACCTGGTTCTACGAGGTCTGGACACTGTGGAGGATGATATGACGGCCTTCGACGATATTCAGGTTTGTCAACAGGCCGCGCCCAAGGCCGTATCCCATTTCTCATTTCCCCGTGCTGCTTCAGTAATAGCCGCGCGTGCTGCTATAGTGGGTGTTACCATCAGCCGCTGTGCGGTTGTACCACCCGCGATATGATCGGCGCTTTCAACGGCCAAAGCAATGTTGCCACCCCTCCGGTTGTATCTCGGCCTCGTCTAGCGGAATTTCGCTCATCGAAGACCTGGCCACAATATTCGTTGGGGCTGAATCGTAGACTGCACTCCCCACACCAGGTGAAGATCAAGATCCTTACGGAATTCTACGAGACCGCTCTGGTTGACAAGGCCTGGAAACTGGAAGGAGTCGGAGAAGGGGATGAGCGTAAGCTCCTTGAACGCTTCTCGTCCGTGACAGCCGTGTTCCAGTGTTTGTCAGAGGGTAGTAGGCAGGTGTGTAACCATCGCTCGAGGTTTTCGTCGTGCTTTGTTGATGTCGGTGCTCCATGGTGCAATGAAAACAGGGTCTGCAGGGTCGGTAGAATCGCGGTTTTGCGGCATCATTGCTCTATTCCGCCACGCAAACTATGCAGATACTTTGAGTTTTCGATTGCCTGTCGAGCTACTCGCACCTGGGGTGGTCTATTGCACGTACATGGTGGAGAGCGAGTTGATAACAGCGTTTGCTCGGTGTTGGCCCGGCTCTTGATCAGGCCGCCGGTTGTCTAAAGACGTGCTTTCAACGACTCCTTGCGGTTTTGAAGCGCCCACCCCCTAAAGGCGTCGGTTGGCTACACATTGCCGACGTCACAGTTGAACACACTTCTGATCGGTTTGCTGGTTGTTGGAACTGTGCTTCTCAGACGCTGTCGTTGCCGGCGCTACCCGTGTGCACAACACAAGGTGATTGCGGACATTACAAAGCGCATGGGAGCGGGGATGGCGGAGTTCGTCTCGAAAGACCTAGGGCAAGGCACAGTGACTACCGCAGAATACAATCAGTACTGTCACTTTGTGGCCGGGCTTGTCGGAGACGGCCTGACTCGCTTGTTTGCTTCAACCGGCATCGAAGGGCCGGAGATACTGCTTGCTCCTGAGCTTGCGAACAGGTACGATCATTAATTTCAGAGGTTTCCAAACGGGATGTGCTGTAGTACTGTATGCGTTCAAATGAGTACGAGCTGCCAATGCGTCGCGAGGTGTCGTTCCCTCTTGCATGTTGCCAACAAGGGTCGTGATCGTATTATTGTTCACCTACAGTAAGCTCCGCTGTTATTCGCGTATCGATCTCCACGGTGCACTCTGTGCCATGAGGTTTGTGAAACGTACTGCAGCGGCGTGAACTTAAATTGTTCGTATACACTGTCTCAACGCAGTTCTAGTAGTAGTAAAAATATCGAACGATCATAACAAAAACAGGCAACGTAGTATCTACGTAAGAGGTATGGTACTGTAACTACGTTTGTACGTCAAAGAGAAGGATACGCGTCGCTGCGGATTTGTTATCTTTGACCCCAGTTTGCTAAATATTGCCTATGGAGCGCCTCATATCTGTTTCGTATCACTGTGTGTTGCTTACGCGGTCGCACTGCAGCATGGGGCTGTTCCTTCAAAAGACGAACATCATCCGGGATTACCTGGAAGATTACGTGGACGGACGCGCGTTTTGGCCGCAGGATGTGTGGAAGAAACACTCCAAGACCGGTCAGCTGGGGGAGTTTGCGCTGCCTCAATTCCGGTATATTGTTATTTGCGGCCATTTCTAGCCCTACGAGGAATCCTACCCATGCGCGACGAAATGCCTGACATGTTGGCCGAAGGACCCCTTGTAAATTGATGCCTAGGAATTCACTGGTAATCAGTGTTGCCGGCTCCCAACCTTCCGCTGATTGCGGCGTGTATACCGTGGCTATTCACCGTGAGGGAAGAACGGGTTGTCGCAAGCTTCAGCTCTATTGCCGAGCGTGCGGTTATCAACACCCTGGCGGCCGAAAAAATGTTCGGACAGGGATCAGCGCCGATGCCATGCTTGCTTCCCTATTGACACCGCGTTTGACTTTTAGACACGTGTGGCTTTTGTCTGGACCGACGGACCAAGGGATGAGTTGTTTTCCATGAGTAGTTTTCATAATGTTGAGATGGTATCATCGTATGCGTGAGAAGCTCGTCTTGAGTCATGTTCGGTTGCCCGTGTCATCTTCTCGCTCAAGTTGCGCGCCGCATTGATTCCCCCATGTTATTTTCTCGCCTGCTGCTCGTCTTGTTGGTCGCTCTCGTTGTGACCCATGACCCATTGTGATCCATTGTGATCCATTGTGATGCATGCCTGTGGCATCAGAGCGAACGCGTTGGCGTGTTTGAACGAGCTTGTGACTGACGCGCTAACACTGGTGCCGGACTGCCTCGACTATATGCGGCAAATCAAGCACCCTGAGGTTTTCCGCTTCTGCGCCATCCCCCAGGTTAGAGCGTCAATACCCAGGCGGCACGGGTTCATTGTCCTTTGTCGTACGAAACAAATTGTTGGTGGCTTGTTTACCGGTCACGTACATGGTGTACTTTAGTCCAAATTGTTAGTAGCTCCACCTCCCGCTGGGGAGCTGCTACTGCTGTATACCTGGTATGTCCATATTTATATGCTTCGGTTCACCATGCTACCATTCTCACTATACCAGGTATTGTTTTTGTCGTAAATTAATCAGGTGATGGCGATCGCCACGCTCGCCGAGATATACGACAACCCCGAGGTTTTCCGCGGTGTTGTCAAGATCCGGAAGGGACTGGCGTGCCGCATGATCCTGGAGAGCGGAGATTTGGACGGCATATTTGGTTGGTTTAACAAGCTGGCTGGATCCATCGCTCAGCGCATACCTCCGTCAGACCCATGCGCCGCTCGCACCGCAGAAGCCTGCAAGAATGCGTTGGAGTACACAAATCCGACTGGCAAAGCCCGAGGTTGGAACACAAGCGCCTTGGTGGCTTACTCGGTGCCAGTTATTATGGCGTCAGCCTACTTATACCGAAGGTTCGTCTGTCTGTCTGTGCTACTTAGCACACATGGATTCATTGAAGTTCCCGAAATTAATGGCGCAAGCGCATCACGTTTTATGGGAGGCGTTTCGGCATAGGTGCTGTTCATATTACTATTTATAACGTTGATAACAATCGTGGAGCTCGGCCGCAGTTGAACGCCTCGAGACGTATCATGCCGGGCGGGAGAGCTAATGTAACCTCGTTTCGCCCTATATTCAACGTCTCATTTACAGGTCTGCCTAGATGTAGGCAAGCCCAAGGGTTAGTCAATCGCCAACCCAGCCAAGTGGCAAGCCCGCAGGATGTTGTCGAAGGAAGTTTGGAGCGTCTTATGCAGTACGAACAGCTGAGCTGTCCATGGCACCGTGCCTCAACTGTGATGGTGTCGTCGTGCCTAGCAGGTGCACCTTTAGAAGGCGCGACAGCTACGTACCGCTCTTCTATTAATAGTTTGTTCGAGGGAGTGAAAACCCTTGTGGATGACGTACTCAAGAGTTTCGTCACAGCTGTTAAATAGGCCTTCAATAGGGCCTACTAACTTCAGAGGTCGTTGCGACAACTACAGCCCTTTTTCATATTTGGGGAGGTATGATACTAGTTCAGGAGTTTCGTCAGGATAGTTATTCAGCCGCTCAATCGTGCCTGAAGTTGGAGGAGCAACGACAGCTACGTACCTCTTTATTATAGTGTATTAATGGGGGTGGAAGCCCTCGGAAGAGTTTCATGGTAGTAGTTGTTGTATAGGCTAGTCACTCGTGCCTAGAGCTCCAGAAGCCACTACAGTAGCTACAGCAGCTACCCTAAAACAGCTGGATTTTATTTGGGACGGGTTGTAAGCTCTAATCTTATTTATGGCGCGCCCAAAATTTTCGTGTCCCCAGTTAGGCTTGTCAGGTTTCGATCGTGCTTACAGTACGTATAGTTTCAGAATGTCAGAAATCTAGTTTGTTCGGGAGGATGGAAGATCTTGTTGAGGGTGCGCTCGAGAGTTTCGTCACAGCTGCTCACCTGGTATAGTTTCATATTTCAAGTGCTCTATCTAGTACGAAGAGGTGGGTGGAAACGTTGTGGATGACGCGCACAGAAGACTGGCTCGTTACAGCGGTTGGTGTATAGGCCCGTCAGTCGTGCCTTTAGTTTCAGAAGCCACTACAGCTACAGCTCTACTTCGTTTGGGGAGGGGGGTGCAAGCTGTAGTTGGTGACGAGCTCAAGATTGTCATCTACAGCAGCAGTTGTTCGGTCTGCCCGGTTGATCGCCAACCGCGGTGCACGTACCATTAATAGTGGCTTTCTTGTTCACGGCGGTCCCCTAGCCGTCATGCTATGTAGGGCGTTGACCTGGAAATGGAAAGGAGGCGGCTACGTACGTGAAGGCTATATGTAACATGAGCTATGTTTTTTTTACTGCCATAGCCCTGTCACAGGCTACAGGCGTTGTCTTGACATGAGCATATATGCCTTCGGCAACACTTCTCTTGTGAACTTGGCCAGTACTTGGCGCAATTTTCGAAAGAATAATATGAGTGATGGTGCAAGTCGCGTATGCGGTACATGGCACATCCAGCACGGGCGAACGTGTCCCGACCCGTATCATACAACGGTGGCATTCCAAACTATCATTTGGTGAGATGCAAAAAATGCTATTTTTATATTAATAGTGTACTCCCAAGTTTACACCCACGATGCGGATTTCATACAGAACCAGCATTCGAACTCCTAAGTTAAGGCTATTATATCCCACAAAGCATCAAACGTGGTTCAGGCTCGTTCCACTGCCGCCGGTGCACTCCTCATTACCATCAGATGACCATCTTCGGCTCGTGCTTGCTTACAGTATCTGAAGCAGACTCCGCTCGTGCATGGGTGAATCGCGATACAGAAGCAGAGGCACACTTGGTCTCATACGTCCACGTGCATAATTCTGACCCCAATCGCGGTTTATCCTACCCTTCCAGAAATAACCAGAACGACTAATGCTCAGCGCCTACGTGGTGGCATATTTATACATACCGCGCCAATCGCTGCACACCAGTTCTTGGTCAAAATAGAGGGGCTCGTAAATAAAAAGACCTATTACACGTAGTCCTCGGTGCATCTGCCCAACGTCCGTTCTATGCCCGCAGGCTAACATGTAAACACAAACTAACTGCTGTTGCTATCCAACGGTACCTGCTCACAGTGTGCAGAGTTGCTACACCAGTAGTGCAGCTGCGCGCTGCAAACCCATAGTTGGGGTCCACGAGTACAGACTAGAACCTATGGCTTGCGGAAGCACGAACCAAGGTGTGGCGGGCACACACAGCAGAAAGCGCCGCTGGTTTTGAAGCCCATAATGGCGAAGCGACAAAAAAGTTACAAACAGTCGGGTTGCGTCACGAGTCGGAGGTTTATTGTGTAACCAAGTAAACCGTGCAACCTCACGGCCATGATAATGTCGCCCCTGCCCTACACGACTGGTACACCTCGCACAACAAAACAAAAAGTGTCTCCTCACTGCTTGATACAAACTCCAACGCCAGCAGACAGCGCGAAGGAGAAAATGACTACTGTGGCTCTCCACACCATTCGAAAAGTTGGAGCGCAACATCGACTGCACAACACAAACACATGATATCTAGCTAACAGCTGACTGACCATGTGCACAGAAACGCCATCTCGTGCTACCTCGATGCTACGCTGTTCCACACAGGCCTACTTGCACAAGTCACACCAGACACCAGGCGTCAGACCCGCCTTAGGTTTCGCGCTCTACGCCAAGCACTTTGGACTGCGCACGGACCGATCTTTTCTTCGCTGAAACGGGCCCAGAAACGCGTGCGGCGGTGCTAGAAGAGCTAGATATGTAGAGGGAATGCGCTCGATGCAGAGTGCGCGCATTCGCGACGGCGCTCTTCTTGGGTGTGGCTGCATCCCTGCGTGCGACAAATGCGTGGTAGGGAGCAAGGCGATAAAATGAGGGGCCAAATACTGTACGTAGTCACAAGTAGCCTGTTGGGGGCTTCACAGGTGCAAACGGACGAAACAATTTTCCGATAAAACACAATTCCGACCACAGCACCGGTCACAAGTGGCTAGCTACCCGGCGCTGCTGTGTTAGGATATCAGTGCGTACATTTAGGTACCGGAAGTACACTGCAAGGATCTTGTAAGACACTCGTTAAGCGATCAAACTGCACATGTTACGGCTCACCCTACACGGGGCGATGATATCGAGCTTTTAGAGTTTTTTTTTTGTCTGGATCCCCTAAAGGAATAGTAAGCACCAGGTATGACAAAATAAAAACAGATTAAACCGTGACTATGAATATGCCTCGTAAGGTAAGGCTAAGTAAGACCGGTGAAAATGCCCTCTACCGAAGCGGGAACACGGCAGCCGGAATTGCAAACAACAATGTTGACGCACCTTTGGCCTCCTCGTCCTCCTCCCCCCGATAATCTCCTACCCCTGAACTTGCCGACTCGCGGCGTCTCCCGTCCCTTGCTAGCGACAGCACTTGGCCGCGAGGAGCTTGGGGGCGGGGGGGGCATTGCCTGCGGGAATCGAACAATAAAAAGGGCAGGATTAGGATTATCCCTATTTTCATTGGTACTTCAAACAAATGATGGCAAGGGAGACAGACGTCCATGCTCAGTGCTACTCATACAGTGCATCATAGCTACGCTGATCAGGCAAACGTCTCTCCGCTTTGACATCCTCCCAATATATACCAAACGAAAATCCAGAGCACGGGAGCCTACCCTCTCTTTGTACCACAAGTTCGCACCGGATAAATTAAAGTTCTGCATCGTGGGCGAGAGCAATTTGAACTAAAAGCGTAAAAGCGCACGAAGGACAGAAACACCATGTACAGAAGAATAGCATGCTTTGTCAGGACTCACCGGCCGCCTTGACCTCATGTGCTGCTCTTGCCTGAAGTAGTCCAATGCTGCCGAGAAACGTTGCTGCAAACGGTAATTACGTTTTAACAGCAGTTTGTGGTCAACACATGTAAGTTTGACGTCATGCCGGCCCATCGGCTGCCCCATACGAGGAAGAAAAACTGTTCACAGCGCGAGATAGCGGACACTTCTAGTCGCGGAGCGAATATTGGGATATGGCGGGGCGGGTCTGCCCCAAGCTAAAATCTACGGGGTTTCCGCATGTCTCGCGCACGGTCCAACCTTCACATGAAAAACTGGTGCTCGCGGGCCGAACAAGCCACACCAAGACCCAATCAGCCTAGGCAAGAGTAGTTATTAGCGACCGTATCTGACCAACCACGTTATATGCTGCGCCCACCTGTTCCACTCCAAGCTTGGTGGTCATGTGCCGCATAGCCTGGGGGGTGCGCGCTGCATCCTGATACGTCTGCTGGCCGTCTGCTCCGGTTCCCGCCTCCTGCAGTCGTTTGCGGTCAACCATGAGCGATGAGGATTGACTCGGCTTGTTTCTGAATAATAAAGGCGCCTCCTGACCAGAAGTGACCAAAAAGGCCGATACGCCAAACCAACCAAGATCAAGAAGCAATCCCCATCCGCCACTACGAGGCAAATGATACGGCGCTTCAAAACAAAAACGAACACTTACGCAGAGGGCGACCGCACCCAGGTCGAGGCTGTCCGCCACCTCAAACTCGTCATCGTCCTCGTCGTCGTCGTCGTCATCGCTGTCCTCCTCCGGTAGGCCTGACGCAGCAGCAATGTCTTGGTCTGTGCCAGCGTCCGTTCCCAAATTGGGCTCGCTTCCAGCATCCCAGCTGGTGAGGCTCATGGTCCCGACGTTGATCGGTAGAGAAGAGCCAACTCCGAAGTCGCATTCCACGGGGTGGTCACCTAGTGGTCGCTTCTGGGTGAGAGAAAAGTCGCTGCGAGCAGGGCTAGTCTCCGACCACCCACTGGCTTCATCTACGCCTCCAGTCCCCAGCTCGGATATCTCGTCCAAACCCTCGTCGTGCTCGTCGTATTCGTGCTCGGTATCTCCTCCGCCCATAGTGCTCCCTCCTTGGCTGATATTGCACGATTCGCGGCTCTGCTCCGACTCGTTCCACCTACTGTTCAAGGGAGAGGTGGGCAACGACAAGGTTGCCAACGGTGTACCTGGTGGTGACAAGCTCATCAAGCCGACTTCTCCGGCTCAAAATGCTCGAGGAAACTAAAGCACACTTCGGACAGATCACCGAATCGCAGTTCCATCTCTCTACAACTCTCTGGGCAGATCCATTCCTGGTGTGAGAGGCGTACAAGTACAATCTGCAACAGCTACTACACTTCCTGGGCTGGAGCTGTCCTACACTGTACTTACCTATCAAATGAAACATATCTGATAAAACATAAAAACATGATAGACGATCTACTACTGTAGTGCTCTGTCTCACCGCACGGTATCTTCCGGATTGATGCCATCCTCAACGCTTGCAAGTGGTCCGCCACCCGGCGTAACCGGTGGCGTCGATTTCTCCTGAGCGTCGAGTTTGGACATGAGGCGAGACATTTCCCGCTTTTTGTTCTCTTCCTGCTTTCCCTTCAGTTTCTTCAGAGTCTGAAAAGCAGGCGAAGATCACACAACCAAGGGGTTGCCGTACAAAAACGACACCATCAAATAACACCCCTAAGGACGCTTCAGCAGTACCAACCAACGGCGTTGGAATACATGTGCACAGTAGCTCCATGGACAGCGAAGTCTCGGAGCGAATCCCAGCGTAAACGCCCCCAAAATGAAGCGGAACAGAATACGCCAATACGTACAACAAACAGGCATGGTATCACAAACCTGGCATGTCTCCGACAAAGGTCGAGCAACACACACGCATCGAATACTCAGTTACAAAAGAGCGCATGAGCCCTTGCCCTTGGAGTAACCGTTTCAACATAATACCATACCTGCATGACCTCTCGCGCGTTCCTCTCCGCGTCGACGATAGGAGAATGCTGCAGGAAGTTCACCACAGAAGCCCACCACTGCAAGTCCACGAAATGGGCAGAAGGCATCGGACGAGATAAATCAATTGTATCGCTGCTGTATTGTTGTAAGCACACGCAGAATCACTATGCCGCCAAGATTTCGCAAAGGGTTTGCAACACATGTACATACAAACAAATCCATTGAAAGACTCCCCGCAGAAAACGCTTTTCTGATAGGGCTCGCGACTGCACTTGTTGCAGCTCGCTTCCCATTACAGTACGGACGACGCACCGTACCGGTAGTTTTTGGTGAAATGGCGTCATACCTCGTCGAGGAACTGCGTGAAGGCATTACTCCCTGGCTGCAGCTTAGAAGAGGCGTTAACCGTTCGGCGAATGTCTTTGAGCATCTTCATGATGCTGTCTGCATACATCGGAATCTTGGAGATGTCGTCGCGGTGCCTGTACCAAGGGTGTTGGTCCGATTCACGTACGGGGGGTCCAATGTGTGAAAAGTGGAACATAGTTTGGCAATCCTTACGCTGAATAAACCTCTTTCAGGTCTTCGGCGGTTGTGCGAGAGATCAGATATGATTCCACGGCCGCTCTCGAACGACCGTACCATGCCCGCCAATCAGACAAAAGCATACGACAACCTCTACTCTGTTGTCTGCCAGCATCATGACTGCTAGAATACCAAGTACCGGGCAAAATAAATATATTAAGTTTTTGTGTTTGGATATTATTCCAGTGTCACCAAAGCCACGGATTAATACTTATTTTTACCAACTACCCGTACTCGCAAGGACAACGAGCAGTTTTTTTCTTTCACCCCATTTCATGGCTTCGCCCATCTTTCATTTCTCCCTCTTAGTCTCTCTTAGTCGTAACTCAGATAATCCGGGGCCACATAGCAGGCTCTTATTACTCCTCCCCACTATGGTTCGTGCCTTGCACGTTTATCGCGACAAGACGTCGACCCTTTGTTCCCTCATCGACTGGCATCGAATTGCAATAACAACATACGAAGTATGATACAAAACACCCGAAAACGGCAGTATCCAACGACGGGAGAGTCCTTCACCACAATACAAAGGGGCGTCACACGTGCTATACCTCCTACCAGGTATGTATAATATGATATTGCACGTGAAAAATGTATATATCTGGTACTTCCACTACAGCTTATAATTCATCACAACTGCCACAGCCACTGAAAAAAGACTATTAATAATAGCACAGCAGTTTTACTTCTACTGTCTGAAATGCTGTCCGAGTCCGTTGGCACAAAAACCAGAATCGACTACGCGCAGCTATACAGGCTGCCTGCAATGCTGTCCGCAGCAAATAATTGCCTCGAAGAAAACACGACAGAGACAGAATCAGAGTCAGAGGGACGATGAGTGAACGTCGTCCGTTGTCCCACGTGCTTTACATACAATGACTATTATTACTATTATTTTTATTATTATTGTTATTATTATTGTACATGTATACCTGGTACATGAAATGGCTCTGTGCAGCCCGACGCTGTGGAAAAACATCGGAGGGAACATTGACAACCGAGCGGAACGCCGAGGGCACAGAACATCCAGAACATCGAAAACGAACACCTCCCCTTCTCGTATAGGAACACCCTCCCTCCTACTTCGTACTTTTTACAGGTCTGAATATCAGTAGTAGTCCAAGTTAGATATAAAAGTGAATCTTCCTATTATTAATGGTAAAGTAGCTATTTAGGCACTCTGATTGGCTAAGGGTGTAGTATATGCGGCTCAATCAACCTAGAATATTTCCATGCTGCAGCACCCCGCACCACTCGAATAAACCTGAGTCTTTCAAAACATAGCATCCAAGCCGGCCGAGTCAACATAGTGTCTAACCAGCACATCTTCCAAGCACTATCACTGCCAGAAGGTTCGGGTTCGGGTCGGAGCGTCGGCTCTAGGTGCCAAACACAAAAACCTCCACAATTTTTTACTCTTCACTACGTATCAACGTGAGACAACAACCCCTCCTGAATACGATGTGTCTTATCGGCCTTGCCGAAACACGTTGAGTTGAATCTGCCGTCATCGTCTACTGTACCTATTGCACATGTTACATACCTGCTTTGCGATACTCGCTCCGGGCGTCAGGGAATCATGATTCTGTATACTCGTGCATCAACTAATAATAACTCGACAGGAGAAAGTGTTCCTTTAATGTTTAATAACTGTTCTATTAATAGCTGTAACCGTAACTGCATGACCAATCATCAACACCCGACGGCCAGTGGCAACGTCAGAGTAACTACAAGAGTTTCAACCAACAAGAGGTGTACCTGGTCCATTTTGGGACAAGGACAGGTACGCACTGAAGCTAAGTCACAAATACACGCCAAGAGCCCTGCGATTGCCCAGTCTCACATCGTGTACGCACTCGTACCTGTTTTTTGCTTGAAGCGGGCCAGGTACACCTAGATTACCTACGGTAGCTTTCAAGTGCCTCTGCCTGATTTCGAGCCAATCAGAGGCCACACGTACACTGCTTCATAACCCGTCCACTAATGTCACCACCTTCGTCTTGTTGGATTTTAGCGGTGAGCGTCCCACCCTCGCCACATCACCAGACCACAGCCCGCCACATCGACACATCAGTACATACATACCAGGTACACTCGTATACAGCACAATGGATACAGACGGCAGTTCGTCAGTCCCGCCCCGCGTGGAGTTGGGTTCAGTTCTTTGTACGGCAAAGGAACTTGATGCCGCTGCTGTGTGCAACAAGCGGTTTTTCTAGGATGGCCGAGGGTTCCAAGCTGGCAACGGGGGGGAGGCGCCAGAAGAAGTACTCTTGCTCTAGGCGTGCCTTCCGTGGCGAAAAAAAATTAATCCTGGTGACCCTCCGCAGGTCCGACTGGAGCACGTGGTGCCTTTACCTCACGCAAGCACAAATTATCTATATTTAGGAGGCCGCACGCTCACTGTTCAGGCGCAAAGAAGCACATGTGTGTGATTCTTCATGGAAAAACACATAGCTCGTGGCGTGGGATTTTACTTGGTTGCAGACCTATTGTTATGCAGTCAGATTCGCAGCCAGTTGAAAAAAATGCTTTCGCCAAATTCGCACGAGCTTTTGCCCCGAAAAGGTACGAAGTTGGTATTTTTCGCCTCGTAATGGGTCGAAAAATTATCCAATATCTATCCAGAGCCGTTTTCCCGCTTTTTCTCGGGCCCAGTTGCAGATTATCACTGTCAGTACTTTTTTCGATTCAACTGTTGTGTCAAATACGATTCCGATTCCTGATCGGACGAAAAATAACGTTTTTTTAGTCCAATCATCGATCGTAATCGAATTTGACACAGTCGGATCCAATCAGCG